>CM033475.1:8279456-8427592 GCA_019447015.1 Hymenochirus boettgeri | reverse complement strand
TGTATGTATGTCTTTATACAACCTCCAATACTATGTTACTAGGTAACTGTCAGACAGACATTATGGGTAGGGTATAAAGTTTGGACTAGATGGACGTATATCTTTATACAACATCCAATACTATGTTACTAGGTAACTGTTAGACAGACATTATGGATAGGGTATAAAGGTTGGGTTAGATGGACGAATGTCTTTATACAACCTACAATACTATGTTACCTAGTAACTGTTAGACAGACATTATGGGTAGGGTATAAAGGTTGGACTAGATGGACGTATGTCTTTATACAACCTCCAATACTATGTTACTATGTAACTGTTATACAGACATTATGGGTAGGATATAAAGGTTGGACTAGCTGTATGTATGCGTACCAGATTACCATGACTTGGAGAATTGACTTTACAAGATATACCATGACCTGGAATGGATGAATATTAAGATATACCGTGACTGGAGGATGAATATTACAGATATACCATGACCTGGGTGGATTGAATATTAAGAGATTACCATGACATGGAGTATGATGAATATACAGATATACCATGACTGGATGGATGAATATTACAGATATACCTGACCTGGATGGATGAATATTACAGCATTATACCATGACCTGGATGAATGAATATTACAGATATACAGTGACCTGATGGATGAATATTACAGATATACCGTGACTGGATGTATGAATATTACAGATATACCATGACATGGATGAATGAATATTACCGATGATGAACCGTGACCTGGATGAATGAATATTACAGATATACGTGACCTGGATGGATGAATATTCAGATATCATGACCTGGAGGATGAATATTACAGATATTACCGTGAACCTGGATGATGAATATTACAGATATACCGTGACCTGGATGGATGAATATTACAGATATTACCGTGACTGGATGATGATATATTACAGATATACCCTGACCTGGATGGATGAATATTACAGATAACCATGACCTGGATGGGTGGAAATATTACAGATGATACCTGACCAGGATGGATGAATATTACAGATATACCATGAACTGGATGGTGAATATACAGATATACGTGACCCGGATGGATGAATATTACAGATATTACCATGACCTGGATGATGAATATTAGATTATACCATGACCTGGATGGGATGAATATACAGATATACAATGACCTGGATAGATGAATATTACACGATATACCATGACCTGGTGGATGAATATACAGATATACCGTGACCTGGATGGTGAATATACAGATATACATGACCTGGAGGGATGAATATACAGATATACCTGACCTGGATGGATGAATATTACAGATATACCGTGACCGGATGGATGAATATTTACAGATATACCATGACCTGGTGGATGAATATTACAGAATTACCATGACTGATGGATGAATATAATGATATACCGTGACCTGGATGGATGAATATTACAGATATACATGTATCTGGATGGTATGAATATTACAATATACCATGACCTGGATGAATGAATATTATACAGATATACCATGACCTGGATGTGATGAATATACAGATATACCATGACTGGATGAATGATATACGATTACCATGACCTGGATGGATGAAAACTTTCCACAAAAGTATGTTACTATGTAAATATTATTACAGGACATTATGGGTAAGGATAAAGGTTGGATTATGATGGACGTAGTCTTTATAAACCTCCGACACTATGTACTGATTAACTGTTACAGAACATAGGGGGTAGGGTATAAGGTTTGAACTAGATGGACGTATGTCTTTATACAACCTCCAATACTATGTTACTATGTAAACTGTTATACAGACATTATGGGTAGGGTATAAAGGTTGGACTAGATAACATATAGTCTTTATACAAACCGCAATACTATGTTACTATGTAAACTGTTATACGACATATGGGTAGGGTATAAAGGCTGGACTAGATGGACATATATGTCTTTGTATAACCTCTGATACTATGTTACTATGTAACTGTAATACAGACATTATGGGTAGGGTATAAAGGTTGAACTAGAGACGTATGTCTTTTACAACAATCAATATGTTACTATTGTAACTGTTATACAGACATATGGGTAGGGTATAAAGGTTTGGACTAGATGGACGTATGTCTTATACATCCTCCAATACTATGTTACTATGTAACTGTTAGACAGACATTATGGGTAGGATATAAAGATTGGACTAATGTATGTAGTCTTTATACCAACCTCAATATATGTTACTAGGTAAACTGTCAGACAGACATTATGGGTAGGGTATAAAGGTTTGGACTAGATGGACGTATTCTTTATACAACATCCAATACTATGTTACTAGGTAAACTGTTAGACCAGATTATGGATAGGGTATAAAGGTTGGGATTAGATGGACGAATGTCTTTATACAAACCTACAATACTATGTTACCTAGTAACCTGTTAACGACATATGGGTAGGGTATAAGGTTGGACAGATGGACGTTAGGTCTTTATAAACCTCCAATACTATGTTACTATGTAACTGTATACAGACATTATGGGTAGGAGTATAAAGGTGAACTAGATGGACGTATGTCTTTTTACAACCTCCAATACTATGTTACTATGTAACTGTTATACAGACATTATGGGTAGGGTAAAGGTTGGACTAGATGGACGTATGTCTTTATACATCCTCCAATACTATGTTACTATGTAACTGTTAGACGACATTATGGGTAGGATATAAAGGTGGATAGCTGTATGTATGTCTTATACAACCCCAATACTAGTTATAGGTAACTGTCAGACAGACATTATGGGTAGGGTATAAAGGTTGGATTAGATGGACATATATCTTTATAAAATCCAATACATGTTACAAGGTAACTGTTAGACAGACATTATGGATAGGGTATAAGGTTGGGTTAGATGGATGTATGTCTTTATACAACTACAATGACTATGTACTTAGTAACTGTTAGACAGACATTATGGGTAGGGTATATGGTTGGACTAGATGGATGTATGTCTTATACAACCTCAAATACTGATGTAACTTATGTAACTGTTATACAGAAATATGGGTAAGATATAAGGTGGATAGATGGCGATCTCTTATACAACCTCTCGCCCTATGTTCTATGATAACGTTATACAGACATTATGGGTAGGGTATAAAGGTTGGACTAGATGTGACGTATGGTCTTTATAACGCCTTCCATACTATGTTCCTATGTAACTGTTATACAGGGACATTATGGGTTAGGGTATAAAGGTGGACTAGATGGAACGATATGTCTTTAACACCTCCAATTATATGTTACTAGTAAACTGTTATACAGGACCTTATGGGTAGGGTATAAAGGTCTGGACTAGAAGTGGAGTATGTCTTTATTACAACTCCAAACGAGTTACTATGTTAAATGTTATTACAGACTTATGGGTAGGGTTATAAAGGTTGCGATAGATAGACGGTAGGTCCTTATACACCTCCAAAACTAGTTACTATGTAACTGTTAGACAGAATTATGAGTAGGGTATAAAGGTTGGACTAGATGGCCGTATATTTTTATAAACCTCAAATTACATGTACTATGTAACTGGTTATTAAGGACATTATGTGGGTAGGGTATAAAGGTTGGACTAGATGGACCTATGTCTTATACAACCTCCAATACTAGTTACTATTGTAACTGGTTAGACAGACTTATGGGTTCTGGAGGGTATAAGGTATGGGACTAGATGGACGGTATATGTCTATATACAGGGGGCCTCAATACATGTTACTTATGTAACTTATCAGACATTATGGGTAAGATATAAAGGTTGGATCTAGATTGGACGTATCTCTTTATACAACCTCCGGACACTAGGTTACAATACACTTGTGATACAGACATTATGGGTGGGTATAAACGGTGAAACTAGATGGACCGTAGGTCTTATACAACTTCCAATACTATGGTCCTATGTAACTGTATACAAGAATTAGGGTAGGGTATAAAGGTTGGACTAGATGAACGTATATGTCTTTATACCAGCCTCCAATACATGTTACATGTAACTGTTATACAGAAATTATGGGTAGGGTATAAAGGTTGAGACTAGATGGACAATGTCTTTATACAACCTCAATACTATGTTTCTATGGAACTATTATACAGACATATGGGTAGGTATAAAGGTTGGATAGATGGAGTATGTCTTTATAAAACTCCACTATGTTACTATGTAACTGTTAGACAGACATTATGGATAGGGTATAAGGGTTGGACGTATGTCTTTATACAACCTCCAATACTATGTTACTATGAAACTGTTAGACAGACATTATGGGTAGGGTATAAAGGTTGGACTAGATGGACGTATGTCTTTATACAACCTCCAATACTATGTTACTATGTAACTGTTATACAGACATTATGGGTAGGGTATAAAGGTTGGACTAGATGGACCTATGTCTTTATACAACCTCCAATACTATGTTACTATGTAACTGTTATACAGACATTATGGGTAGGGTATAAAGGTTGGACTAGATGGACCTGTGTCTTTATACAACCTCCAATACTATGTTACTATGTAGCTGTTATACAGACATTATGGGTAGGGTATAACGGTTGGACTAGATGTATGTATGTCTTTATATAACCTCCAATACTATGTTACTATGTAACTGTTATACAGACATTATGGGTAGGGTTTAAGGTTGGACTAGATGGACGTATATCTTTATACAACCTCCAATACTATGTTTCTATGTAACATGTTTATTAAGGAGATGCACTAATAAAAAAGCTTCCTATGTAACGATACATCAGTATCATGAACAGTAGACAATCCAGTCACATTCTCTGTGTTCCCTCCTCATATCACAGGGGATTGTGGGAAAGAGCAGACTATTGGTAGAATGAACATTCCTGTATAACTACCGTATTTGCGGTTGCAGTTTTAGTCTGTAGTCTCCTTTAATACCCTGTTTATTATTACTATACGTTTTTCATCCATTCATATTTTTTTTAAAAAAACTCTTGGTAAATAACTGTTGTATTCAATTAGATCAACTGGACTTGAAAATGTAGTTCTTGAAGACGTTTTCGCTAGTCATCCGACTGGCTTCTCAATTCAGTATGACTTACAAGGAATTGTGGCAATGATGTACCCTGGAAATCCCAATTAGCATATCACACCCAGGTGTTTAAGGGTTGTGTTATGGGTTTGTGATTAGTAGTGGCTAAAGAGGTGTTTAGGAATACGCCCAGGAGATAAGGTGTTTTTTTTTAAAACAGCAGGACATGCAGGACAGTTGGTGTCGAACCCCCCCCAACCTCTATTTAGGGCTTAGGTTTCTTTATTTTCACATATTGGCCTCCTTAACACCTCTTTGAAACCAGTCACTTCCTTCGCCAGGTTATCTTAAATTAAAATCTTCAAAAGGCTTATGTCCTCTTATCCTTAGAGAGATTTTGCAGATATCACGGCTGAGTCCATGACCCGGGAATTGGCCTCTTCTTGTGCTGGGCCATACGGTTAGATTGCAGTTGCTGTTGGTACTCCCCACCATACAAATCAGAGGCATTCTCACTGACACTGCACCCCGCATAGTATGATTGGCTCGGCTTTTCGTTGTTTGTTTTTGGGTATTGGGTCTTTGGATGTACAAAGCTGCCTCAGTGTGTTGTTCGGTTTTTTAAAGCAGACAGGGATACGATGTTTTTTGAAAATTCTTCTTAATTTCTCGGAGACCCCTGCTACATATGGGATGACCATGTTCTTCCTCCTGTCTTTGCTTTTCCCCTTCACTGTTGGTATTTTTGTTCTTTTTCTTTCCTTCTACTTCTTTGACAAAGGCCCAGTCTGGATATCCACAAGTTTTAAGGGCTCCTCTGAGATGTTTCATTTCTTTAAGCCTTCGCCTCGGGCTAGTGGGGATGTTGCTCGGCTCTGTGTTGCAGGGTTCTGATGACCCCCAGCTTGTGATCTAAAGGGTGGTGGGAGTCAAACATCAACATACGGATCTGTGTGTGTGGCTGGTTCATGTAACCTCTACTTCCAGTTTACCATTTCCTTAACTTCTACCACAAGCAGTCCAAGAAAGCCAGTTTGTTGTTTTGTACCTCTTCCCTTGTGAATTTAATGTTTTGGTCCACCGGCATTAATGTGTTCACTTGTGAAAGGTATTGCCTTCTGGGGATTTTAACCCAGGTGTCATCAAATTCTGAACGATGGCGGGCTGTCTATTGCCCTTAAAGGTATTAAGCGCCTGGAGTTCTACCTCCTCCATGTAAAGGTTGGCCACAATAGGTGATGAAACTGGAGACCATAGCACATCCAGTTTTTGCTTATAGAACTTATCACCGTATTTGAAATAGGTGGTATTCAGGCACCAGTCCAACAAGGAACACACATGTTCTGCGGTTGAGATCAGTTCTGCTCGAGTAAGAGTGCTGCTTGGCCAGCCGTTTTCTCACCATTGTCAACAGCCTCCTGGTGGGTATACAATGTGAGAGAGATGTCACATCACTAGGACAATCAGTTTCTTCACACCGAGTACTATATCTCAATCTTGTTGGTGAAATCCTGAGAGTTCTGCGATGTGATGCTTTAGAACTTACCCACCCCAAAGGTCCTAAGATGTTAGCTAGATATTTTGCCACCTTGTATGTTACAGAGTTGATGATGATTGATGCCTTATAGGTCTTAGGGGGCCCCTCCTTATGTATCTTTGGGAGCCATATATGCATGGATGTGCCTCACCAGGGGTAGAGGAGATGATACATTGCTGCGGTCAAATGGCTTTATCCTTTGAAGCTGTTGTAGTAAGTCTATGACTCTTTTCTTGCAACGGCTGTGGGATCCCTGTTGTTAAAGCCTCATATTGGTTATCGGCCAGGAGCATGGGCACTTATCATGGTAGTCTGAGGTGTTGAGTACCACGTGCATCTTCCTTTTATGCCGGGGAGAATGGGGATACTGGAAATCTTTCTTGAGGGATTGTAAGGCTTTCTTTCCTGTGTAGTCAGGTTAGATGAAGGAGTTTTAGCACTGCTAAGGAGTGCAGATACCTTAAGGCGAAGTTGTTCTGCCTCACTCTTGGTACCTTATTATTGTGGGATTGAGGCTTCTGTGGCTGCATGAATATCCGGACACAGGGAGGGCTTTAGGGGAGATGGCAAAATTCAAGCCCCTTACCAAGGACTTCCATTTCTGGCTGGGTCAGGGTCCTGTTAGATCAAGTTCTCAACCCATTCCATCCTTTGTTGATGAAGGACACTGCCCTCCTTTTGTATCCAAGGGAGTTGTTCACTTTGGGGCTGTTCTGGGATGACAGACTAGAGAACTTGTTCTGTTGCCTTTGTTTGCCCTTACAGTGCTGAGAAAGCTGTGTTTTGTTTGGTGAATATCCATCACTCTTTCCCAGATGGGACACAGGTAGCTGTGAGGCCAGGTTTCTGTTCTAGTTGGATAATGTTGCTGCATTAAAGCATCGACTGTAAATGTGTCGTCGGACCGTTCACTTTAGGAGCGTGTTGTTTGAGCCTTTGCAGATCTGTTTGGCTGATGCCTTTAACCGTGGAATCCAGACGTTATACTGCCATGGGTACTAGCTTTGTTGTCATGCATCGGAGGTTAAATCGCAGGTGGTTTCTGTAGTCTGCCAATTTCCTGCTGATTTTTCATATTGGTCAGGTACAGTTTGAGGGTTTCTCCCCAAAATGTTAGAAATATGCTTGTTGAAGTTATCATTCTCCAGGTCATGGTATATCTGTTGTATCTCAATTAGATCAAACTGACTTGAAATGTGTTCTGCGAACGTTTCGTAGGCTCCGACTGGCCTTTTCAATTACAGAAGTGACTTGTACAAGCGATCTGTGGCATATGACCCTGGAAAATACCAATAGATATCACACCAAGGTGTTAAGGGTGTGATTAGATAGTGGCTAAGAGGTGTTATAGGAACGCCAGAGCATACGGTGTCTTGCATGTACAGCTGTTTTAACACCTTACTCTGGGTGTGTGCCTATAACACCTCTTAGCCACTATCTAATCACACCCTTAACACCTGGGTGTGATATGCTAATTGGGATTTTCCAGGGTACATAATTGCCACAGATTCTTGTACAAGTCATTCTGAATTGAGAAAGCCAGTCGGATGACTAGCGAAACGTCTTCAAGAACTACATTTCAAGTCCAGTTGATCTAATTGAATACAACAGATATACCATGACCTGGATGAATGAGAACCTTCACAAGCATCTTGGTAAATAACCCAATTCATTCCCATCCCCTGTGGCTCAGAGAAGCAAATCTACAAGAATAAGTAAAACATTAATTTTATTCTTTCCAAAATGCCATAACATCTGTTCTGTGGATTGTGATAAACCGTAGATGTCAAGTAAAGGTGAATCATGTTCATCCAGATCTTATCTCGAATTGTTCTGTTTGTCTTCATCTAGAATAGAAAGAAACGAAGGAATAAACCAGTCAACACGTCCATTAGAGGGTCAATGGCAGTATTTTAAGTGCAAGGGACAATGCAGACGTAGTTGGTAATTACCTACACCATCTAGTTGGTAATTACCTACACCATGGATTTATAAATAGGAACCTTGATTCCCTTGAATGAGCTAGTATGGTGGAGAGAAACAGTCAATGAACGATAAAGTAAGTTATGGCGTTAACTATGGTTTAGAGTCACAGATGTTTTGTAGGAAGCTGAGTTAGCCAATGAAAATGAAGTTTATTAAATATACTGGACTGTCAGTGTGTCCGGTAAGCGTAAAAACTCAACCGTGTTTTTTAGTAGGAAAATCAAATAGCAGAGAAATGCAACATTAAATAGCAATGTGACCATTCAGTGGGGGAGATGAGAATAACTGGCGGTATCGCCTAGTTAAGTGGAAAACTCTCACTACTCAATGTAATATTGGATTAGCTTGGCCTTAACAATTAACTAGTGGGGCCTACATTGTTTTCTTAACGGTGCTAGAGATATTCAAAACTGTTTTGTTTCGTTTTGTTTTCGAATTTTCGGAAATTTCGAAAGTTCGAGTTTCAATTTTCAAAAATCGTCTACTATTGATTTGCAGTAATTATCTACTTTCAATTTTCGATAATTATCTACTTTCGATTTTCGATAAGAATTGACAATTCAAAAAATTCAGGTTCCGTGAAATTCGAGAGTTCCGAAAGTTTCGTCGGGATTTCAAAACCCTCAGATACGATTCGAAACTGGGTTCTAATCGAACCCACATTACATCTCTAAAAGGCACCAGGTACTTAATGCAGTACAAAAAGTGTTGCGCTACTATGCTTTAGACTTAACTTTAACGGAAAAGGAGCTGTAAAGCTTGTGCAACATACTTTCCTCTCTTCCGAGATACAGTAATCATTGCACAGGGATTACTGCATTGTGGGATTCTGGAAAGTTAGATAAGCACCACAATCCTTTCTGTATCTCCCCAGTGTGTAAACTGCAGTCAGTACGTTGGGATGTTAGTACAATGTTCTTACCAGAACTGCAGGGCGAGTTGTACTCTGCAATGGCGTGTTCATCTGTAAGAATAAAAATACATGGTAAGGAATGCAGTGAGTGTAACCAGTAATGTTTTATATTAAATAATGAAATGGATGTTATAATGTTATGGATTTTGCTTTGTTGGGTTGTGAGTAGAGATGTCCGAACTTTGCAAAACCCGGTCCGCTCGAGGATCCGCAAATTTTCGGAAAAATTCAGGAAATCCTCGTAATTTCGAAAATTTTCAAAAATACGTATTTCCCACATTTTCGAAAATACGTGAAATCATCCTAATTTCGAAAATTTTCAAAAATACGGGTTTCCGCGCATTTTCGAAAATACGAGAAATCCTCGTAATTTTGAAAAATTTTTAAAATACGTATTTTCATGCATTTTCGAAAATACGTGAAATCCTCGTAATTTCGAAAATTTTCGAAAACGCGGTTCGGAAAAGTTCGGAAGGCGGAAATCCGGAAAATCCGCGATATACGCCGTTCGCGAATGAGGGAAATCTGCCGCGGATCCGGGTTCGCATCCGCGAACGGGGCCATCACTAGTTGTGAGCTATTAGTTCTTTTCTAACCAAAAAAATACATTGACTTAAAAAACAAGGAAAAATATAGAATATTATTACAGAATGTTTATCTACAAGATAATAACAAATATATTAAGATTATAGTAAAATAGATAAAACATTTCCCAATATGGGGTAGAGATGTCCGAACTTCGCAAAATCCGGTCCACTCGGGGATCGGCGAATTTTCGAAAAAATTTGAAAATTCGAAAATCTGCGAGCGGACACATTAAAATGAAAAAAATCCTCGAAAATACAAGAAATCCTCGTAATTTCTAAAATTTTCGGAAATACGAGAAATCCACGGTTCGGAAGTTCGGAAGGCGGAAAATCCGGAAAAATCTGCCGTTCGCGAGCGGGATAAATCCGCGGCGGATCCGGGTTCGGATCCGCGAACCGGCCATCCCTAATATGGGGTAACATAGTAGATAATCAGTTTCCTATACGTCTTCATATGTTTGTAAATTTTATCTTCTTACCCGTCTCGTAATAATCAGACACCTTCACGGTGGCCGGTTTCAAGTTCTTGACCACAATGTCCTGTTCCACCAGGAAGGACAGATGGATTTCATCGCGTCCCAACTAAAGGTGGAAAAGAATATTAAACCCCATTTTAAATGCATGTTAATGAAATCATAATAACAACACATGGATATTTATTCATTTTCACACCAAGACAGCATATATCTAAGTTTTTTTCAAAAAAATTTAAAATTAAAGTACCTGGGACAGGGAGGTAGCATTGGTACTTTGTACCTTCCAATATCATTTCTATGAGGAGCGGCAGCATGAAGAAAATGGTCTTCTGCCAGGCTTCCTGAGTGCTTCAGCACTATCTTTAATACAGGAAGGCCCAGGACACTAACCTGGCAGATGGAAACTGTATGTACTGTACTGAGGTGGGAATAATCAATCCTAACTCTCTGTCCCATGTATTTTTAATTTCTAAAAAGTAAATTTTTACAGTATAGTTGTCCTTTAAGAGGTTTTAGGCCATTCCAAGAAAGAAGTTTTTCCAGTGGATTCTGAGACAGACAATATTCGTTATATCACAAGGTCTGAGGCAAAATAACGACAGACAAATGGGTACTCAAATATATACAGAAATGATACTGCCTAGAATTAACGTCAGTTCCTACTGTCAGGAAATCCACTAAAGAAGAACAAGGAATTGACTACGGCAGTTCTAAAATTTCTAAGAATGGGAGTGCTAATTCCTGTTCCCAGACATGAAGAATACACAATATACTCCAAAATCTTTCTAGTCCCAATATCATCAGGTCAATTCAACTATAATTATTAAAAATAAGATAATTAAATTTATATCTCAAGAAAAAGCGTTTCAAGATGGAAAATATCAGATCAAAAGTAAATTCTCTGTTACCAGAAGATTTCATTGCAACTTTGGATTTAAAAGACGCTCATCTCCATATCTCAATTGGACCTTCTCATCAAAGATTTTAAAGGCTAGCAATAAAAGGAAAATTGTCCATAAAACATTACCCGTTTACCAGAGTCTTCACGAAGATTACCGCAGTTGTCACAGCTTATATAAGAAGGCAAGGGATAACAATTATCCCTTATTTAGACAACTGGATGCTAAGAGTGGCATCTGTACAAGAGTTAAATCAAAAATTACATACAACTTTAAAAAAAGAAAAGATTTCTAGGGTTGCGGCTGAACTGAAGTCAAAACTGTGTAAACCTTACAGAAGAAAGAGCAGAGAAGATTCAAGTCAGAGTAAGAGAATTAATAACTTCTCTGAAAACTCCTTTAAGTTCACAATAATGGAAGTATTTCTGCAGCCTTAGAAGGTGTGTATTGGGGAACAGCACACCTGAGACCTCTTCAGTTTTTCTTACTGTCAACTTCGAACAGAAACCAAAGTTCACTAAAGACAAAGATCATCCTTACAGAAAACCTGAAACAATCTCGGAGATGGTGGCTAGCCCCCGAAAATCTGTTAAGGGGCAGACCTATTGCTCTCCTACAACCCTTCTTAATAATTACAGACGAAAGTTTATCAGGGTGGGAAGCACATTGCCAAGGAGAAACATATCAAGGAACATGGTCAGGAACAGGAAAAAGAGATTTCATCAAATTACAGAGAACTAAAGGCAGTCTGGCAGGCTCTTTTAATTTTTCAAAGATTAATAGAAAAAAAAGTCCGTTCAGATCTTATCAGACAACTCTGCTACACTGGCATACATCAACCACCAAAGAGGAACAAGGAGTAAACATCTATTGCACCTTTCTCAGAAGATTTGTGTCTGGGCAGAATCCAACTTAATGGAAATATCAGCAAAACATATTGCAGGGAGAGAAAATACCCTAGCAGATCTTTTGAGCCGAAATCAAATAAATCAGAACGAATGGAGCCTAGACAAGAAAGTCTTTCAAGACATCTGTCCAAGACACTATCAATAGATTTGATGGCGTCCTTCCAGAATGCAAAACTACCTTTGTATTTTTCCCTCATGAGAGACAACTAAGCGCTGGGGCAGGATGCACTAGCGCACAGGTGGGATTTCGACCTAGCATATATTTTCCCTCCTATCCCTCTGATAGCAAAGGTCTTATAAAAAAATCAGGCAAGAGAGGTTGTGTGTGATATTAATAGCACCAGCTTGGCCAAGGAGAAGTTGGTATGCGTATTTAATTTTGATGTCCATCAAACCAGCATAGCCTTTCCCGAATCTCTACAACCTTCTGAGTCAGGGCCAGATGGTGCAAGTAGACAATTTGAAACTCACAGCATGGTTTCTGAGAGGTTAATGATGTCTGATTGAGGCTTGTCTCTTGAGGTTACAGAAACTCTCTTACAAAGTCGTAAACCAGTAACCTCCAAAGGATCTGAAATATTTTTCAAAAGTGGTGTACAAAACAAAAGAAACAGATGGGTCTTAACATTCCTCTTATACGACAGTTTCTTGTACAAGGACTTCATAAGAATCTAGCCACAAACACTCTGAAAGTAGAGATGTAATGTGGGTTCGATTAGAACCCAGTTTTGAATGGAATCTGAGGGTTTCGAAGTCCCGATGAAATTTTCGGAACTCCCGAATTTCACAGAACCTGAATTTTTCGAATTTTCAATTTTTATCAAAAATAGATAATTATCTTGGAGTAGAAGATTTGGGTATCTGGCTAAGACTTGACCCTACTTTTTTTTTACCTGTCTCTTTTTAATAGAGACAGGGAAATATTCCAACCCTGTTTCCTATCTAATTCTTCGAAGATGAGCAAAAAATCACAGACTGGATATTAAAAGATGTCCATCAAAAAGTAAGTTGGATTCTATATGATTTACTGAAGAACAGGAGGTAAATGCACTATCTCTTACCTCCCGTTCTTCAGTAAATCTTACAAAGAGGAGGAGACACTTACCCGCGGATTAGCTTCAGTGCCGAATTCCCTGATGCCTCCGATGCATCTCCAGTCCTTTGAACAGTGCGCACACAGTGTGAAGGAGTGAGGACGCGTCGGAGACTGTCAGTGAAGTCGGCGCTGGAGCTAATCCGTGGGTAATTGTCTCCTCCTCTTTGTAAGATTTACTGAAGAACGGGAGGTAAGAGATAGTGCATTTACCTCCTGTTCTTCAGTAAATCAGATAGAATCCAACTAAGCACTGTCTATGAGGGCAGTTGCAACATCTTGGGCATGGAAAGCAGGGGTTTCTCCAGAGCGAATTTGCTGAGCGCCTACCTGGTCCTCACTAAACACGTTTGTGAGACATTATAGACTGGATGTTTTCCAGAAGGAGGAAGCAGCTTTTGGGAGTAAAGTTTTATCCTCCTACCTTATGTGCCAGCCACAGATGGTCTTACTGCTTTGTGATATCTCGGATATATGCTGCCTTGGTGTGAAGAGGAATGCTAGAATTTCTACTTACGGAAATTCCTTTTCCTGGAACACCAGAGCAACATGGCCAAACGTTTGTCCACACAAATGAAATGGTTTTTTTTGCAAGTACTCTTTGTATTCCTTTGAATTTCTTATCTTTATTTGGTACTACTTTTATATGCACTGAAGGACTGGAGGAGGGAGCTAGATTAATCAGGGGAGCAGTCCGACTGGGGGGCGGAGCATCTAAGATTAATGCTGCCTTGGTGTTCTAGGAAAAATAATTTTCGTAGTATGAATTGTAGCAATTTACCATTGAATTTTTTGTAAACTCTAGTAGGGGAATATACTCCTTTCCCGTCTTAAAGTCACGGCAACCAATCGTAAATCGGTTAGCGAGATTTTAAGCCTCGGTTTGCGTCGGCTGGGCGAGAGCCGGAAGAAACTCTCACACAGCCGTCGCAAACCTATTTACCATTGGCTGGGATTGGACGTATTGGAAGTATTTAACGCTAACATAATCTTCCATTAGAGGTTTACTGAACACTTGATATAGATGAACAGCTTTTGGACCGTTGGTTGGTTCTCAAAATACCAGTAAATTTAATGCCTAAAATGCGTTGGAAAAATTTACTGATGAAATTTCTGTGTCAAAATTTTATTGAACAACCAAAATTCAGCCTAAACATTTTGGTTGAAATGATAAAATGTTGTAAGCAGAACATTTTTAGTGTAAATTCGATTTTTACAACAATATTTTCTCAGTTCCAGCTCAAAATTTTAGCTGTAGTATCAAAAAAACAAACCAAAGCCAGTTTTGGGACAAAATTACAGCCAGACTGGTGGGTTTAAAAATAGCTTCCTAGATATGGAGCAGATGGATAATTAAAGATCCTGACCTCATCCAGGTACAAGTTGACCACATCAGTCTGGATTTCACTTCTCTTTACTAGATTGATCTTCTCCAGCTGTCAGAAGGAGACAAAAAAATGTAAACAAGCTTAAAATACACAGAAGGAAGAAATTAAATTAAGGATACATTAATAGACATTAAAAGTTATCTACATCACAAAGATGCCCTACTATGGCAGAACAGGTACTGGTGAATTACAGATTATTGGGTGGGGCTAATGTTTATTCAAAAGCATTTATCACTGTCCCTCTCTATGGCTCTGTATTTAAAAAATTAGCCTGTAACCCTGTGGACTAGAGATGGACTAGAACTCGAGCCAAACTATTCGAATTCGAACGAATTCGGACTTCTTGAACTATCCCGGACCCGGATTTTCGATAAATATAGTGTTCGATCATTTGAATATGCGAGTAAAATGTCTATTATACCTAGAGGATAGGGAGGCATGTACATCAAAATTTGCAAATAAATCAAATAATAATGTAAAACGTATGTTTGCAAATATAAGAAACCTAGCTGGAAAACTGGAGAATTAGAGCTATTAGTTCTAAATTCTTTTAAATGAAATGTGTGATATCATTGGTAATACTTGTTACATGTAACTTTTAGACAGACATTCAGGGTAGTTTAATGTTGGATTAGATGGACGCTCTTTATACACCTCCGACACTATTTACTATATCACTGTGATAATTCATCGTCCCTCATCCTTTCGAGAGTGAGCTTGTATTTGTGTGAGAAGAAAGTATCAAAAGGGTCAGAGAGGACGTAGGTTCGGGTGGAATTCAGGACGTAGTCTTTAGTATACAACTTCCAACTTGTTCCGATGTAACTTTATACAACAGTATGGAGGTATAGGTTGACAGGTGGCACAATCGACGGTGGCGGGGTCGCTGTCATGAGTGGCTCGTGAATCTCTGGACGTACGCGCATCTTCGAGAGCGAGCGATCATTACCTCTTAAGTATGTCTGTTCGAAGCTTATGAGTGGAGAGAGAGCTGATCCCTATCTACGGCTACTAGGATGGCGAAAGTGAAAGATGATGGGAGCTGACCTGTGTAAAGTTACAAGGGTTAGCGCGATAGAAGAAGGGAGATCTCAGTAGGAGATCAGGTGAGAGTATAGAAAGTTGACAGGACGATTCCCGTAGCACCGCCATCTTGTTACGATTACTGTTACCACATTAGGATAGGGTTAAGGTTTACTAGTCTGTAGACAACCTCCAGACTATGTTCTTAACTTGAACAACATTAGGGTAGGGTATAAGTTTGGACTATGAACGTCTGTCCTGTAACACCTCCAATACTAATGTACTATGTAACTGTTATAACGACTTATGGGTAGGGAGTAAAGGTATGGACCTAATGAACCTATGTCTTTCAAACCTCCATACTATGTTACTTTAAAACTGGTGATACAGACATTCTGGTAGGTATAATGGTGGACTCGATGGAACCTGTGTTCCTTTATACACCTCCAATACTAATGTTTACATAAGTACTGTTACACGACTTAATGGTAGGTTATAAGGTTGGTGACTAGAGATGTATGTTGTCTTTAGCTAACTCCCAATACTATGGTTTACTAATGTACGTTTATACGACATTTATGGGTAGTTGTTAAGGTTGGAAAGAGTGACGTATATCTTTTATGACAACCTCCAATACTATGTTTCATGTAACATGTATGTCTAAGGAGATGCCTCATACTAAACAAAGGCTTCCCTATGTAAGGCTACATCAGTATCTGAACATTAGCACAATCCGTCACCTTCTCTGTGTTCCCCAGTCCTATTCACAGTGGGATTGTGGTAAAGCAGACTAGTGGTAGAATGAACATTCCTGTATAACTACCGTATTTGCGTGTTGCAGTTTAGTCTGTAGTCTCCTTAATACCCTGTTATTATTACTATACGTTTTTCAAATCCATCTATTTTTTTTAAAAAAAACCTTGTAAATAAACTGTTGTATTCAATTAGATCAACTGGACTTGAAATTTTAGTTCTTGAAGACGTTCGCTATCATCCACTGGCTTCTCAATTCAGAATGACTTGTACACGAATCTGTGGCAATTATGTACCCTGGAAAATCCCAATTAGCAATCACACACCCAGGTGTTAAGGGTGTGATTAGATAGTGGCTAAGAGGTGTTTATAGGAACGCCCAGATAAGGTTTTAAACAGCATTGTACATGGCAGAAAGTTGGTGTCGAACCCCCCCACCTCTATTTAGGCTTGGTTTCTTATTTTCATCAATATATGGCCCCTTAACACCTCTCTTTAACCAGTCACGTTCCTTCGCCAGTATCTTAACATTACAATCTTCAAGGGTATGTCCTTTATCCTTAAGGATGCCGATACACGGCTGAGTCTGACCAGAGGAATTGGCTCTTCTGTGCTGGGCCATACGTTGATGCAGTTGCTGTTTGGTCTCCCCCACATACAAATCAGAGCATTCTTCACTGCATCGCACGCATATATGATGTCGCTTTTCTTGTGTTTTGTATTGGGTCTTTGGATGTTCCAATTGCTGCCTCAGTGTGTTGTTCGGTTTAAAGCAGACAGGGATACGATGTTTTTTGAAAATTCTTCTTAATTTCTCGGAGACCCCTGCTACATATGGGATGACCATGTTCTTCCTCCTGTCTTGCTTTTCCCCTTCACGTTGGTATTTTTGTTCTTTTCTTCCTTCTACTACTTCTTTTGACAAAGGCCCCTCTGGATATCCACAAGTTTTAAGGGCTCCTCTGAGATGTTTCATTTCTTTAGCCTTCGCCTCTGTGCTAGTGGGGATGTTCGCGGCTCTGTGTTGCAGGTTCTGATGACACCCCCAGCTTGTGATCTAAGGTGGTGGGAGTCAAACATCAAATACTGATCTGTGTGTGTTGGTTTCTGTAAACCTCTACTTCCAGTTACCATTTCCTCTTAACTTCTACCAAGCAGTCCAAGAAGCCAGTTTGTTTGTTTTGTACCTCTTCCCTGTGAATTTAATGTTTGTTGGTCCACCGCATTAATGTGTTCTGTGAAACTTGTACTTCCTTCTGGTGTTTTAACCCGTGTCATCACAATATCTGAACCAGTGGCTGGGTGCTATGCCCTTAAAGGTATAAGCGCCTGTTGTTTCTACCTCCTCCATGTAAAGGTTGGCCACAATAGGTGAAACTGGAGATCCCATAGCAAATCCATGTTTTTGCTTATAGAACTATCCCTGTTTTGAAATAGGTGGTATTCAGCGCACAAGTCCAACAAGGAACACACCTGTTCTGGTTGAGATCAGTTCTGCTGGTAGAGTGCTGTCTTGGCCCAACCGTTTTCTCACCTGTCACAGCTCCTTGGTGTGTATACAAGTGAAGAGAGATGGTCACCATAGGACACACATAGTTTCTTCTACACCGAGTACTATATCTTCAATCTTGTTGGTGAAATCTTGAGAGTTCTGGATGTGATGCTTAGAACTTCCCACCAAAGGTCCAAGATGTTTGCTAGATATTTTGCCACCTTGTATGTTACAGAGTTGATGCTGGTGACTATAGGTCTTAGTGGGGCCCCTCTCCTATGTATCTTTGGGAGTCCATATATGCTGGATGTGCCTCACCAGGGTAGAGGCGATGATTGACATTGCTCGCTCGGTCATGGCTTATCCTTTTGAAGCTGTTGTAGTAAGTCTATGACTCTTTTCTTGCAACGGCTGGTGGGATCCCTTTTTAAAGCCCACTCATAGTGTTGTTATCGGCCAGGAGCATGGGTCACCTTATCATGGTAGTCTGAGGTGTGAGTACCACTGGTGCTCTTCCTTTATCTGCCGGTAGAATGTGGATACTGGAATCTTTTTAGGGATGTTAAGGCTCTTCTTTCCTGTGTAGTCAGGTTAGATGAAGGAGTTTTAGCACTGGCTAAGGCTGCAGATACCTTAAGGCGAAGTTGTTCTGCCTCACTCTGTGGTACCTTATTATTGTGGATTGAGGCTTCTGTGGCTGCTATAAATCCACCACAGGGATGGCTTTAGGGGAGAGGCAAAATTCAAGCCCTTACCAAGAGCTTCCATTCTGGCTGGGGTCAGGGTCCTGTTAGACAAGTTTCTCACCCAGTCTCCTTGTTTGATGCAGTGCACTTCCCTCCTTGTTGATCCAAGGGTAGTTGTCACCTTGGGCTTTCTGGGATGACAGAATAGAGAACTTGTTCTGTTGCCTTTGTTTGCCCTTACAGTGCTGAGAAAGCTTTGTTTGTTTGGTGAACTCCATCATCTTTCCCAGATGGACACAGGTAGCTGTGAGGCCAGGTTCTGTTCTAGTTGACTAATGTTGTGCATAAGCATCGACTGTAAAAGTGTCTGTCGTACCGTTCACTTAGAGCTGTGTTTGAGCCTTTTGCAGTATCTGTTTGGCTCTATATGCCTTTAAACCGGTGGAATCCAGACGTTATACTGCATGGTACTACTTTGTTGTCTGCATCGGAGGTTTAAACTCGCAGGTGGTTTCTGTAGTCTGCCAAATTTCCTCTGCTGTCTTTCATATTGCGTACAAGTTTGAGGGTTTTCCCCCAAAATGATTAGAAATATGCTTGTGAAGGTTCTCATTCATCCAGGTCATGGTATATCTGTTGTATTCAATTAGATCACTGGACTTGAAATTAGTTCTTGAAGACGTTTCGCTAGTCATCCGACTGGCTTTCTCAATTCAGAATGACTTGTCAGCATCTGTGGCAATTATGTACCCTGGAAAATCCCAATTAGCATATCACACCCAGGTGTTAAGGGTGTGATTAATAGTGGCTAAGAGGTGTTATAGGAAACGCCCAGAGTAAGGGGTTGCCATGTACAATGCTGTTTTAACACCTACTCTGGGTGTTCTATAACACCTCTTAGCCACTATCTAATCACACCCTTAACACCTGGTTGTGATATGCTATTGGGATTTTCCGGGTAATAATTGCCACAGATTCTTGTACATCATTCTGAATTGAGAAAAGCCAGTCGGATGACTACGAAAACTCTTCAAGAACTACATTTCAAGTCCAGTTGATCTAATTGAATACAACAGATTATACCATGACCTGGATAATGAGAAACTTCACAAGCATCTTGGTAATAACCCAATTCATTCCCATCCCTGGGCTCAGAGAAGCAAATCTACAAGAATAGTAAAACATTAATTTTTTCTTTCCAAAATGCCATAACATCTGTTCTGTGGATTGTATAAAACCGGATGTCAAGTAAGTTGAATCAGTTCATCACGATCTTATCTCGAATTTTCTGTTTGTCTTCATCTAGAATAGAAAGAAACGAAGGAATAAACCAGTCCAACACGTTCCATTAGAGGGTCAATGGCAGTATTTTAAGTGCAAGGGACAAGCAGACGTAGTTGGTAATTACCTACAACCACTAGTTGTAATTACCTACACCATGGATTATAAATAGGAACCTTGATTCCCTTGAATGAGCTAGTATGGTGGAGAGAAACAGTCCAATGAACGATAAAGTAAGTTATGGCGTTAACTATGGTTTAGAGTCACAGATGTTTTGTGAAGGCTGAAGTTAGCCAATGAAAATGAAGTTTATTAATATACTGGACTGTCAGTGTGTCCGGTAAGCGTAAAATCAATCACCGTGTTTTTTGTAGAAAAATCAAATAGCAGAGAAATGCAACATTAAATAGCAATGTGACCATTCAGTGGGGGAGATGATAAACTGGCGGTATCGCCTAGTTAAGTGGAAAACTCTCACTACTAAATGTATATTGGATTAGCTTGGCCTTAACAATTAACTAGTGGGGCCTACATGGTTTTCTTAACGGTGCTAGAGATATTCAAACTGTTTTGTTTCGTTTTGGTTTTCGAATTTTCGGAAATTTCGAAAGTTCGAGTTTCATATTTTCAAAAATCGTCTACTATTGATTTGCAGTAATTATTACTTTCATTTTCGATAATTATCTACTTTCGATTTTCGATAAGAATTGACAATTCAAAAAATTCAGGTTCCGTGAAATTCGAGAGTTCCGAAGTTTCGTCGGGATTTCAAAACCCTCAGATACGATCGAAACTGGTTCTAATCGACCCACATTACATCTCTAAAAGGCACCAGGTACTTAATGCAGTTACAAAAAGTGTTGCGCTACTATGCTTTAGACTTAACTTTAACGAAAGGAGCTGAAAGCTTGTGCAACATACTTTCTCTCTCTCCAGATACAGTAATCACTTGCACAGGGATTACTGCATGTGGGGATTCTGGAAAGTTGATAAGCACCACAATCCTTTCTGTATCTCCCAGTGTGGTAAACTGCAGTCAGTACGTGGGATGTTCGTACAATGTTTCTTACCAGAACTGCGGGCGAGTTGTACCTGCAATGGCTGTTCATCTGTAAGAATAAAAATACATGGTAAGGAATGCAGTGAGTGTAACACCGTATGTTTTTATATTAAATAATGAAATGGATTTATAATGTTATGGATTTGCTTTGTTGGGTTGTGAGTAGAGATTCCGAACTTTGCAAAACCCGTCCGCTCGAGGATCCCCCAAATTTTCGGAAAAATTCAGGAAAATCCCGTAATTTCGAAAATTTCAAAAATACTATTTCACATTTTCGAAAATACGTGAAATCATCCAATTTCGAAAATTTTCAAAAAATACGGGTTCCGCGCATTTTCGAAAATACGAGAAATCCTCGTAATTTGAAAATTTTTAAAATACGTATTTTCATGCATTTTCGAAAATACGTGAACCCTCGTAATTTCGAAAATTTTCGAAAACGGCGTTCGGAAAAGTTCGGAAGGCGGAAATCCAGAATCCGCGATATACGCCGTTCGCGAATGAGGGAATCTGCCGCGCGGTTCCGGGTTCGCTCCGCGAACGGGGCCATCACTAGTTGTGAGCTATAGTTCTTTCTAACCAAAAAATACATTGACTTAAAAACAGGAAAAATATAGAATATTATTACAGAATTTTATCTACAAGATAATAACAAATATATTAAGATTAAGTAAAATAGATAAAACATTTCCCAATATGGGGTAGAGATGTCCGAACTTCGCAAAATCGGTCCACCGGGGATCGGCGAATTTTCGAAAAAATTGGAATTCGAAAATCTGCGAGCGGACACATTAAATGAAAAAAATCCTCGAAATACAAGAAATCCTCGTAATTTCTAAAATTTTCGGAAATACGAGAATCCACCGGTTCGGAAGTTCGGAAGGCGGAAAATCCGGAAAAATCTGCCGTTCGCGAGCGGGATAAATCCGCGGCGGATCCGGGTTCGGATCGCGAACCGGCCATCCCTAATATGGGGTACATAGTAAGATAATCAGTTTCCTATACGTCTTCATATGTTTGAATTTTATCTTCTTACCCGTCTCGAATAATCACACACCTTCACGTGGCCTTTTCAAGTTCTTGACCACAATGTCCTGTTTCCACCAGAAAGGACAGAGTATTCATCGCGTCCCAACTAAGGTGGAAAGAATATTAAACCCCATTTTAAATGCATGTATGAAATCATAATAACAACACATGGATATTTATTCTTTCACACCAAGACAGCATAATATCAAGTTTTTTTCAAAAAAAATTTAAATAATAACTGGGACAGGGAGGTAGCATTGGTACTTTGTACCTTCACTATCATTTCATGAGCCGCAGCATGAAGAAAATGGTCTTCTGCCAGGCTTCCTGATTGCTTCAGCACTATCTTAATACAGGAAGGCCCAGGACACTAACCTGGCAGATGGAAAACTGTATGTACTGTACTGAGGTGGGATAATCAATCCTAACTCTCTGTCCCATTATTTTTAATTTCTAAAAAGTAAATTTTTACAGTATAGTTTCCTTTAAGAGGTTTTAGGCATTCCAAGAAAGAAGTTTTCCAGTGGATTCTGGACAGACAATATTCGTTATATCACAAGGTCTGAGGCAAATAACACAGACAAATGGGTACTCAATATATACGAAATGATACGCCTAGAATTAACGTCATTCCTACTGTCAGGAAATCCACTAAAAGAAGAACAAGGAATTGACTACGGCAGTTCTACTAAATTTCTAAGAATGGGAGTGCTAATTCCGTGTCCCAGACATGAAGAATACACAATATACTCCAAAATCTTTCTAGTCCCATATCTCAGGTCAATTCAACTATAATTTTAAAATAAGATAATTAATTTTATCTCAGAAAAAGCGTTTCAAGATGGAAAATATCAGATCAAAGTAAATTCTCTGTTACCAGAAGATTTCATTGCAACTTTGGATTTAAAAGACGCTCATCTCCATATCTCAATTGGACCCTCTCATCAAGATTTTAAGGCTAGCAATAAAAGGAAAATTGTCCATAAAACATTACCCGTTTACCAGAGTCTTCACGAAGATTACCGCGTTGTCACAGCTTATATAAGAAGGCAAGGGATAACAATTATCCCTTATTTAGACAACTGGAGGCTAAGAGTGGCATCTGTAACAAGAGTTAAATCAAAAATTACATACAACTTTAAAAAAAGAAAAGATTTCTAGGGTTGCGGCTGACTGAATCAAAAACTGTGTAACCTTACAGAAGAAAGAGCGAGAAGATTCAAGTCGAGTAGAGAATTAATACTTCTCTGAAAACTCCTTTAAGTTCACAATAATGGAAGTATTTCTGCAGCCTTAGAAGTGTGTATTGGGGAACAGCACACCTGAGACTCTTCAGTTTTTCTTACTGTCAACTTGGAACAGAAACCAAAGTACTAAAGACAAAGATCATCTTACAGAAAACCTGAACAATCTCGGAGATGGTGGCTAGCCCCCCGAAATCTGTTAAGGGGCGACCTATTGCTCTCCTAACAACCTTCTTAATAATTACAGACGAAAGTTTATCAGGGTGGGAAGCACATTGCAAGGGAGAACATATCAGGAACATGGTCAGGAACAGAAAAGAGATTTCATCAAATTACAGAGAACTAAAGCAGTCTGGCAGGCTCTTTAATTTTCAAAGATATAGAAAAAAGTCCGTTCAGATCTTATCAGACAACTCTGCTACACTGGCATACATCAACCACCAAAAGAGACAAGGAGTAAACTCTTGCACCTTTCTCAGAGATTTGTGTCTGGGCAGAATCCAACTTAATGGAAATATCAGCAAAACATATTGCAGGGAGAGAAAATACCCTACAGTCTTTTGAGCCGAAATCAAATAAATCAGAACGAATGGAGCCTAGACAAGAAAGTCTTTCAAGACATCTGTCCAAGACACTATCATAGATTTGATGGCGTCCTTCCAGAATGCAAAACTACCTTTGTATTTTTCCCTCATGAGAGACAACTAAGCGCTGGGGCAGGATGCACAGCGCACAGGTGGGATTTCGACCTAGCATATATTTTCCTCCTATCCCCTCTGATACAAAGGTCTTATAAAAAAATCAGGCAAGAGAGGTTGTGTGTGATATTAATAGCACCAGCTTGGCCAAGAGAAGTTGGTATGCGTATTTTTTTGAT
Organism: Hymenochirus boettgeri; assembly: GCA_019447015.1. Classification (NCBI taxonomy): domain Eukaryota; kingdom Metazoa; phylum Chordata; class Amphibia; order Anura; family Pipidae; genus Hymenochirus; species Hymenochirus boettgeri. Next base: position 8,403,307 of record CM033475.1, on the reverse strand, counting down.
GTCCATCAAACCAGCATAGCCTTTCCCGAATCTCTCTACAACCTTCTGAGTCAGGGCCAGATGGTTGCAAGTAGACATTTGAAACTCACAGCATGGTTTCGAGAGGTAATGATCGCGATTGAGGCTTGTCTCTTAGGTTACAGAAACTCCTCTTACAAAGTCGTAAACCCAGTAACCTCCAAAGGATCTGAAATATTTTCAAAAGTGGTGTACAAAACAAAAGAAACAGATGGGTCTTAACATTCCTCTTATACGACATTTCTGTACAAGGACTCATAAAATCTAGCCACAACCACTCTGAAAGTAGAGATGTAATGTGGGTTCGATTAGAACCCATTTTGAATGGAATCTAGGGTTTCGAAGTCCCGATGAAATTTTCGGAACTCCCGAATTTCACAGAACCTGAATTTTTCGAATTTTCATTTTTATCAAAAATGATAATTATCTTGGAGTAGAAGATTTGGGTATCTGGCTAAGACTTGACCCTACTTTTTTTTACCTGTCTCTTTTAATAGGACAGGGAAAATTCCAACCTGTGTTCCTATCTAATTCTGTCGAAGATGAGCAAAAAAATCCACAGACTGGATATAAAAGATGTCCATCAAAAAGTAAGTTGGATTCTATATGATTTACTGAAGAACAGAAGGTAATGCACTATCTCTTACCTCCCGTTCTTCAGTAAATCTAACAAGAGGAGGAGACACTTACCCGCGTATTAGCTTCAGTGCCGAATTCCCTGATGCCTCCGATGCATCTCCGTCCTTTTCACTGTGCGCACACAGTGTGAAGGAGTGAGGACGCGTCGGAGACTGTCAGTGAAGTCGGCGCTGGAGCTAATCCGTGGGTATGTCTCCTCCTCTTTGTAGATTTACTGAAGAACGGGAGGTAAGAGATAGTGCATTTACCTCCTGTTCTTCAGTAAATCAGATAGATCCAACTAAGACACTGTCTATGAGGGCAGTTGCAACATCTTGTGGGCATGGAAAGCAGGGGTTTCTCCATAGCGAATTTGCTGAGCGCCTACCTGGTCCCTACTAAACACGTTTGTGAGACATTATAGACTGGATGTTTTCCAGAAGGAGGAAGCAGCTTTTGGGAGTAAAGTTTATCCTCCTACCTTATGTGCCACCACATGATGGTCTTACTGCTTTGTGTATCTCGGATATATGCTGCCTTGGTGTGAAGAGGAATGCTAGAATTTCTACTTACGGAAATTCCTTTCCTGAACACCAAGCAACATGGCCAAACGTTTCCACACAAATGAAATGGTTTTTTTTGCAAGTACTCTTTGTATTCCTTGAATTTCTTATCTTTATTTGGTACTACTTTTATATGCACTGAAGGACTGGAGGAGGGAGCTAGATTAATCAGGGGACATCCGACTGGGGGGCGGAGCATCAAGATTAAATGCTGCCTTGGTGTTCTAAGGAAAAATAATTTTCGTAGTATGAATTGTAGCAATTTACCATTGAATTTTTTGTAAACTCTAGTAGGGAATACTCCTTTCCCTCTTAAAGTCACGGCAACCAATCGTAAATCGTTAGCGAGATTTTAAGCCTCGGTTGCGTCGGCTGGGCGAGAGCCGGAAGAAACTCTCACAGCCGTCGCAAACCTATTTACCATTGCTGGGATTGGACGTATGGAAGTATTTAACGCTAACAATAATCTTCCATTAGAGGTTTACTGAACACTTGATATAGATGAACAGCTTTTGAACCGTTGGTTGGTTCTCAAAATACCAGTAAATTTAATGCCTAAATGCGTTGAAAAATTTACTGATGAAATTTCTGTGTCAAAATTTTATTGAACACCAAAATTCACCTAAACATTTTGGTTGAAATGATAAGAGTTGTAAGCAGAACATTTTTAGTGTAAATTCGATTTTTACAACAATATTTTCTCAGTTCCAGCTCAAAATTTTAGCTGTAGTATCAAAAAACCAACCAAAGCCAGTTTGGGACAAAATTACAGCCCACTGGTGGGTTTAAAAATAGCTCCTAGATATGAAGCAGATGGATAATTAAAGATCCTGACCTCATCCAGGTACAAGTTGACCACATCAGTCTGGATTTCACTTCTCTTTACTAGATTGATCTTCTCCAGCTGTCAGAAGGAGACAAAAAAATGTAAACAGGCTTAAAATACACAGAAGGAAGAAATTAATTAAGGATACATTAATAGACATTAAAAGTTATCTACATCACAAGATGCCCTACTATGGCAGAACAGGTACTGGTGAATTACAGATTATGGGTGGGGCTAATGTTTATTCAAAAGCATTATCACTGTCCCCCCAATGGCTCTGTATTTAAAAATTACCTTGTACCTTGTGGACTAGAGTGGACTAGAACTCGAACTCGAACCATGTTCGAGCCGAACTATTCGAATTCGAACGAATTCGGCCTTCTTGAACTATCCCGGACCTGTTTCTATATTTTCGGACTTTCGATAAATTCGAATGTTCGACCGTTTGAATGTGCGAGTAAAATGCCTATTATACCTATACGCGAGCATCGGATCCGCGAGTAAAATGTCCATGGTATCTAGGCACGAACATCGAATCCGCGAGTAAATTGTCCTAAAGCCTATACGCGAGCATTGAATCCGCGAGTAAATGTACATGGATCTAGCGCGAACACGAATCTACGAGTAAAGTGTCCATTAAGCCTATACGTGAGCATCGAATCCACGTAAAGTGTCATTTAGCCTTACGCGAGCATCGAATCCCGTGAGTAAAATGTACATGGTATCTAGGCGCGAACATCGAATCCGCGAGTAAATTGTCCATTAAAGCCTATACGCGAGCATCGAATCCGCGAGTAAAATGTACATGGATCTAGGCGCAACATCAAATCCACGAGTAAAGTGTCCATTAAAGCCTATACGCGAGCATCGAATCCGCGTAAAAATGTCCATGGTATCTAGGCACGAACATCGAATCCGCGAGTAAAGTGTCCATTAAAGCCTATACGTGACATCGAATCCACGATTAAAAGTGTCCATGGTACCTAGGCGCGAACATTGAACTACGAGTAACGTGTCCATTAAAGCCTATACTTGAGCATCGAATCCGCAGTAAAATGTCCATGATATCTAGGCGCGAACATCGAATGTTCGAACGCGAGAGCTCGAAATATACGCAAGTGAGAGTAAAATTGATTTTTCGAATGTCCTGGATATTGGAAACGTGTTCCCCAGACCATTTCCCAGGTCCCACAGCCATTTACATTAAGTTACCATTGATATTTTTAATTGTATTTCTTAGAACTTTTCAAACTATTTGACTCCCATTGACTTTAATGGTCTGTTTGGAACTCTCAAACTTTCCATATAGTTCGAAAGTTCAAAAACGGACCGAACTTTCGAAGTTCGCGGTTTGGTTAAAGCGGAATGAAATGTGGTTAAATTATTCACATGACTGGGCAATACATTTAAAAGGCTACTCTTGTTTAGACATGCTAGAGTAAATTAGAAAGGAGGAAGGTTATGTATGTTTGTAAAAAGAGTTGGAGCCAAATTTAAAGATGGAAACCTGGTTTATTAAATATAAGGCTGAATCAATATAATTAACAACAGGGGGGGACAGAAAGTGAGGATGGAAGGACGTATTATTAATACCAATAAATTTCAATATTTTTTAGAACATATCTAGCCTAAGTATTCATTGAACTTTTGCTGGAAAACATTCCATGGTTTCACCGTTCTCCACTGGTAGAGAAACTTTTCTAACCTGAAACTGTGTGTTGATTTATTTTAGTTTAATTCAAAGAGTTAAAGGGCATGTCCACCCCAAAATTTACTTTTTTTTATGTAGGTGGTAGGGCATGCTGTTCCCCTCAGGCCCACCGCATAATATAATTTTAGAAAGTCAACTCGATTTCTTACGTTATCAGGTTTTCTGCCCTCTCTCCTTTTTTTTGCCGCAGGTAGTGTTCTGGCACTCTGCTTGCATGGAATTTGACAGCCTTTATTGGGGGCGGGACCTGTGATATTGGCCCGAGTGTCGTGATTGGCTGAGAGGACAGCCATCACGGGTCGCGGCTGCCAGGAGTTTCTAAACAGCGGAGGGAGAGAGGAAGGTAAGTCAAGATGGGGGGACTTCTAACAATTATATTAATGCGGTTGGGGCTGGGGGAGCATTGACCCTACCACCATAGTCAAAGGGTTAATTGTTAGGGGGAGGGAGAGGAAAAACGGGAGGGAGAGGGAGGGGGGGGGGGGAGGCTGCCATGAGCAGCATCAACATGATGAGGTTGAGGACAGTCTTCAGGCCACAGCATGAGTCACACACTGCTCCTACAACAGCAGTTTCCTGGACTTTGGAGGGGCACAGCAGGGGAAACTATTTTGAGCAGATGAAGTACTAAGGCTAGTTTTAAATAGTTAAGTGGCCAGTAAGGGGATTACAATTTTAGTTTTTGGGGGGTGGACATGCCCTTTAATAGGGTGGGCATAAAACCTCCAAACTGGAGAGAGAATACAATATATGGCCATTGAGTAGTGCTATGGGTTAGAATAGGAGAATCTAGAGAGTTATTGTATGGCCCATTAATATTTGTATATAAGGTTATTCAGTCCCCACGCACAAAGTGCTTCTCCAATGTAAACAGCCCTAACTTGTCTAATCTGCCTGCATAGTCAAGGCCCCTCCATTCCCCTTATTAATTTAGTTGCCTTCTCTGAACTCTTCATTTATGTCCTTTTGTATTTGGGATTCCTAAAAACTGCAGATATTTCAAAATGAGGCCTTCAGTGCCTAAAAGAGGGAGAAAATAATTTTTTCCCATGAATTATTTCTTTATCACAAGACAATGGGCCTTGTTCATATATTAAGGGAAGTTTTTCCGTGTTTTACATGTGCTAATTGCAGCCAAGTCAGAAAATATGTTAAATGTTGAAAGATAAAAAGGCAAATTAGATTGGAGGGAAAATTTCACCAATTTTTAAACTAAACTTTTAATAAATTCCTGCAATCTTGCTAGCTCTACGTTGCTGCCTGACCATTGTTTGCTACAAGCTAAGTTCGTTATCTACAGAACCCCGAAATTTTTTGCCATTACGATTCACTTAACACAGAGTTTTATGGTGTAGGTGCAAGGGAATATTAAATCCCAAATGCATCAACCTTACATTTATCAACATTGAATCTCATTGCCCATTCTCTGCCCATTTGTGATAATCATCTAGGTTGCTTGCAGCCTTGCACATCATTGGAAGTTCCAAAGCTCTGCATAATTTAGGTCCATCAGCAACACAGAGATTGCTCTCAATGCCCCTTCTAAAGGTGCCTAAACTCTATAAGATTTGACTGCCGCACCAAACGCTCACCCGAGGTTCCTGTGTGATCTGCCGGAACCGGTCTACCGATCTTACATTCGACCGACATGCGATCGCAAAATGAATGAGGATTTGCGATCGCATGTTGCCGAAACTGTAAGATCGGGACACACGGAGAAGACCCGGTTCCCCCCCCCCCCCCGGCAGCATCGATGAACATTCGGAGTGAACGCGCCTCGGTAGGGTAAGTAAAATCTTATAGATGTTTATGGGCACCTTAAGTCATTTATAAACAGAATTGGCACCAGTACAACCATGAGGACACCCAATTAAAACTTAAGATGTAGCTGACATTGACCACTCTCTCTGTTACACACTATATAGATCTGTTGTATTCATTAGATCAACTGGACTGAAATTGTAGTTCTTGAAGAGTTCGCTAGTCATCGGACTGGCTTTCTCAATTCAGATGACTTGTACACGAATCTGTGGCAACTTATGTACCCTGGAAAATCCCAATTAGCATATCACACCCAGGTGTTAAGGGGTGATTAGATAGTGGCTAAGAGGTGTTTATAGGAAAACGCCCAGAGTAAGGTGTTTAAACAGCATTGTACATGGCAGAAGTTGGTGTCGAACCCCCCCCCCACTCTATTTAGGCTTGGTTTCTTATTTTCAATATATGGCCTTAAACACCTCTCTGAACCAGTCACGTTCCTTCGCCAGATCTTAACATTACAATCTTCAAAAAGGTATGTCCTTATCCTTAAGCATGATTGTACTGTTCACATATTGGCGGAAGGCCACGTGAACTGGTTCAAAAGACCATCTCTACTGTGGACAAGTCCGACACTGCTGAGTTAGAGGAGGAGAAGAGGTCCTTAAAAATATCTTCAGAAAGTTGGAGGCCAAATTAAAAGCAAGGACCTCCAGGGTAGTATTTTCTGAAACATTACAGTAGTCACATGCTATGCTAGGGTGACAACAAGAGCCTAGGAGTATTAATACATGGCTAACATGTTAAGTGTATGGTGGAGTAATGATGGTATAGCTGTTTTGGGGGAGAAGATGGCTAAAGGGTTGTAGGAGATTTTAAACTATGTAAAGGTCCATGGGATATCTGTTGGTATTCAATAGATCAACTGGACTTTGAAATGTTTTCTTGAAGACGTTTCGCTAGTCTCCGACTGGCTTTCTCAATTCAGAATGACTTGTACAAATCTGTGGCAATTATGTACCCTGGAAAATCCCAATTAGCATATCACACCCAGGTGTTAAGGGTGTGATTAATAGTGGTAAGAGGTGTTATAGGAACGCCCAGAGTAAGGTGTATGCCATGTACAATGCTGTTTTAACACCTACTTCTGGGTGTCCTATAACATTTAGCCACTATCTAATCACACCCTTAACACCTGGTGTTGATATGCTAATTGGGATTTTCCGGGTACATAATGCCACAGATTCTTGTAACATTCATTCTGAATTGAGAAAGCCAGTCGGATGACTAGCGAAACGTCTTCAAGAACTACATTTCAAGTCCAGTTGAATCTAATGAATACAACAATTACCATGACCTGATGAATGAAACTTCACAAGCATCTTGGTAACATAACCCAATTCATTCCATCCCTGTGGCTCAAGAAGCAAATCTACAAGAATAAGTAAAACATTAATTTTATTCTTTCCAAAATGCCATAACATCTGTTCTTGGGATTGTATAAACCGGATGTCAAGTAAGGTGAATTCGTTCCATCAGATCTTATCTCGAATTGTTCTGTTTGTCTTCATCTAGAATAGAAAGAAACGAAGGAATAAACCAGTCCAACACGTCCATTAGAGGGTCATGGCAGTATTTTATGCAAGGGACAATGCAGACGTAGTTGTAATTACCTACACCATCTAGTGTGGTATACCTACACCATGATGTTATAAATAGGAACCTTGATTCCCTTGAATGAGCTAGTATGGTGGAGAGAAACAGTTCAATGAACGATAAAGTAAGTTATGGCGTTAACTATGGTTTAGAGTCACAGATGTTTTGGTAGGAGCGAAGAGTTAGCCAATGAAATGAAGTGTTATTATATACTGGACTGTCAGTGTGTCGCGTAAGCGTAAAAAACTCAACCGTGTTTTTTTTAGTAGAAAATCAAATAGCAGAGAAATGCAACATTAAATAGCAATGTGACCATTCAGTGGGGGAGATGAATAAACTGGCGGTAAGCGCCTAGTTAAGTGGAAAACTCTCACTACTCAATGTATATTGGATTAGCTTGGCCTTAACAATTAACTAGTGGGGCCACATTGTTTTTCTTAACGGTGCTAGAGATATTCAAACTGTTTTTGTTTCGTTTTGGTTTTCGAATTTTCGGAAATTTCGAAAGTTCAAGTTTTCAATTTTCAAAAATCGTCTACTATTGATTTGCAGTAATTATACTTTCAATTTTCGATAATTATCTACTTTCGATTTTCGATAAGAGATTGACAATTCAAAAATTCAGGTTCCGTTGAAATTCGAGAGTTCCGAAGTTTCGTCGGGATTTCAAAACCCTCAGATACATTCGAAACTGGGTTCTTAATCGAACCCACATTACATCTCTAAAAGGCACCAGGTACTTAATGCAGTACAAAAAGTGTTGCGCTACTATGCTTTAGACTTAACTTTAACGGAAAGGAGCTGTAAAGCTTGTGCAACATACTTTCCTCTCTCCGAGATACAGTAATCATTGCCCAGGGATTACTGCATTGTGGGATTCTGGAAAGTTAGATAAGCACCACAATCCTTTCGTATCTCCCCAGTGGGTAAACTGCAGTCAGTACGTTGGGATGTTAGTACAATGTTCTACCAGAACTGCAGGCGAGTTGTACTTGCAATGGCGTGTTCATCTGTAAGAATAAAAATACATGGTAAGGAATGCAGTGATGTAACCAGTATGTTTTTATTTAAATAATGAAATGGATGTTATAATGTTATGGATTTTGCTTTGTTTGGTTGGAGTAGAGATGTCCGAACTTTGCAAAACCCGTCCGCTCGAGGATCCGCAAATTTTCGGAAAAATTCAGGAAATCCTCGTAATTTCGAAAATTTCAAAAATACTATTTCCCACATTTCGAAAATACGTGAAATCATCCTAATTTCGAAAATTTTCAAAAAATACGGGTTTCCGCGCATTTTCGAAAATACGAGAAATCCTCGTAATTTTTTGAAAAATTTTAAAATAACGTATTTTCATGAATTTTCGAAAATACGTGAAATCCTCGTAATTTCGAAAATTTTCGAAAACGCGGTTCGGAAAAGTTTCGGAAGGCGGAAATCCGGAAAATCCCGATATACGCCGTTCGCGAATGAGGGAAATCTGCCGCGGATCCGGGTTCGCATCCGCGAACGGGGCCATCACTAGTTGTGAGCTATTGTTCTTTTCTAACCAAAAAATACATTGACTTAAAAACAAGGAAAAATATAGAATATTATTACAGAATGTTTAATCTACAAGATAATAACAAATATATTAAGATTATAGTAAAATAGATAAAACATTTCCCAATATGGGGTAGAGATGTCCGAACTTCGCAAAATCGGTCCACTCGGGATCGGCGAATTTTCGAAAAAATTTGAAAATTCGAAAATCTGCGAGCGGACACATTAAAATGAAAAAAATCCTCGAAAATACAAAGAAATCCTCGTAATTTCTAAAATTTTCGGAAATACGAGAAATCCCACACGGTTCGGAAGTTCGGAAGGCGGAAAATCCGGAAAAATCTCCGTTCGCGAGCGAATAAATCCGCGGCGGATCCGGGTTCGGATCCGCAACCGGCCATCCTAATATGGGGTAACATAGTAAGATAATCAGTTTCCTATACGTCTTCATATGTTTGTAAATTTTATCTTCTTACCCGTCTCGTAATAATCAGACACACTTCACGGTGGCCGGTTTTCAAGTTCTTGACCACAATGTCCTGTTTCCACCAGGAAGGACAGATGGATTCATCGTCCCAACTAAAGGTGGAAAAGAAAATTAAACCCCATTTTAAATGCATGTTAATGATCATAATAACAACACATGATATTTATTCATTTTCACACCAAGACAGCATATATCTAAGTTTTTTTTCAAAAAAAATTTAAAATTAAAATACCTGGGACAGGGAGGTAGCATTGGTACTTTGTACCTTCCAATATCATTTCTATGAGGAGCGGCAGCATGAAGAAAATGGTCTTCTGCCAGCTTCCTGAGTGCTTCAGCACTCTTTTAAACAGGAAGGCCCAGGACACTAACCTGGCAGATGGAAAACTGTATGTACTGTACTGAGGTGGGATAATCAATCCTAACTCTCTGTCCCATGTATTTTTATTTTCTAAAAAGTAAATTTTTACAGTATAGTTTCCTTTAGAGGTTTTAGGCCATTCAAGAAAGAAGTTTTCCAGTGAATTCTGAGACAGACAATATTCGTTATATCACAAGGTCTGAGGCAAATAACGACAGACAAATGGGTACTCAAAATATACAAAATGATACTGCCTAGAATTAACGTCATTCCTACTGTCCAGGAAATCCACTAAAGAAGAACAAGGAATTGACTACGGCAGTTCTAAAATTTCTAAGAATGGGAGTGCTAATTCCTGTTCCCAGACATGAAAGATACACAATTACTCCAAAATCTTTCTAGTCCACATATCTCAGGTCAATTCAACTATAATTATAAAAAATAATTAATTAATTTATATCTCAAGAAAAGCGTTTCAAGATGGAAAATATCAGATCAAAGTAAATTCTCTTGTTACCAGAAGATTTCATTGCAACTTTGGATTTAAAAGACGCTCATCTCCATAATCTCAATTGGACCTTCTCATCAAAGATTTTAAAGGCAGCAATAAAAGGAAAATTGTCCATAAAACATTACCCTTTTACCAGAGTCTTCACGAAGATTACCGCATTGTCACACTTATATAAGAAGGCAAGGGATAACAATTATCCCTTATTTAAGACAACTGGATGCTAAGAGTGGCATCTGTACAAGAGTTAAATCAAAAATTACATACAACTTTAAAAAAAGAAAAGATTTCTAGGGTTGCGGCTGAACTGAAGTCAAAAACTGTGTAACCTTACAGAAGAAAGAGCAGAAGATTCAAGTCAGAGTAAGAGAATTAATAACTTCTCTGAAAACTCCTTTAAGTTCACAATAATGAAGTATTTCTGCAGCCTAGAAGTGTGTATTGGGAACAGCACACCTGAGACCTCTTCAGTTTTTCTTACTGTCAACTTGGAACAGAAACCAAAGTTCCACTAAGACAAAGATCATCCTTACAGAAAACCTGAAACATCTCGGAGATGGTGCTAGCCCCCCGAAAATCTGTTAGGGCAGACCTATTGCTCTCCTACAACCTTCTTAATATTACAGACGAAAGTTTTCAGGGTGGGGCACATTGCCAAGGAGAAACATATCAGGAACATGGTCAGGAACAGGAAAAAAGATTTCATCAAATTACAGAGAACTAAAGCAGTCTGGCAGGCTCTTTTAATTTTCAAAGTAAATAGAAAAAAAAGTCCGTTCAGATCTTATCAGACAACTCTGCTACACTGGCATACATCAACCACCAAAGAGGAACAAGGAGTAACATCTATTGCACCTTCTCAGAGATTTGTGTCTGGGCAGATCCAACTTAATGAATATCGCAAAACATATTTGCAGGGAGAGAAAATACCCTGCAGATCTTTTGAGCCGAAATCAATAAATCAGAACGAATGGAGCCTAGACAAGAAAGTCTTTCAAGACATTGTCCAAGACACTATCAATAGATTTGATGGCGTCCTTCCAGAATGCAAAACTACCTTTGTATTTTTCCCTCATGAGAGACAACTAAGCGCTGGGGCAGGATGCACTAGCGCACAGGTGGGATTTCGACCTAGCATATATTTTCCCTCCTATCCCCTCTGATAGCAAAGGTCTTATAAAAAAATCAGGCAAGAGAGGTTGTGTGTGATATTATAGCACCAGCTTGGCCAAGAGAAGTTGGTATGCGTATTTTAATTTTGATGTCCATCAACCAGCATAGCCTTTCCCGAATCTCTACAACCTTCTGAGTCAGGGCCAGATTGTGCAAGTAGACAATTTGAAACTCACAGCATGGTTTCGAGAGAGTTATGATGTCTGATTGAGGCTTGTCTCTTGAGGTTACAGAACTCTCTTACAAAGGTCGTAAACCAGTAACCTCCAAAGGATCTGAAATATTTTCAAAAGTGGTGTACAAAACAAAAGAAACAGATGGGTCTTAACATTCCTCTTATACACATTTCTTGTACAAGGACTTCATAAGAATCTAGCCACAAACACTCTGAAAGTAGAGATGTAATGTGGGTTCGATTAGAACCCAGTTTTGAATGGAATCTAGGGTTTCGAAGTCCATGAAATTTTCGGAACCTCCCGAATTTCACAGAACCTGAATTTTTCGAATTTTCATTTTTATCAAAAATAGATAATTATCTTGGAGTAGAAGATTTGGGTATCTGGCTAAGACTTGACCCTACTTTTTTTTTACCTGTCTCTTTTTAATGAGACAGGGAAATATTCCAACCCTGTTTGTCCTATCTAATTCTTCGAAATATGAGCAAAAAAACACAGACTGGATATAAAGATGTCCATCAAAAAGTAAGTTGGATTCTATATGATTTACTGAAGAACAGGAGGTAAATGCACTATCTCTTACCTCCCGTTCTTCAGTAAATCTTACAAGAGGAGGAGACACTTACCCGCGATTAGCTTCAGTGCCGAATTCCCTGATGCCTCGAGTGCATCTCCAGTCCTTTTCACTGTGCGCACACAGTGTGAAGGAGTGAGGACGCGTCGGAGACTGTCAGTGGAAGTCGGCGCTGGAGCTATCCGTGGGTAATTTGTCTCCTCCTCTTGGTAAGATTTACTGAAGAACGGGAGGTAAGAGATAGTGCATTTACCTCCTGTTCTTCAGTAAATCAGATAGATCCAACTAAGCAACTGTCTATGAGCAGTTGCAACATCTTGGGCATGGAAAGCAGGGGTTTCTCCAGAGCGAATTTGCTGAGCGCCTACCTGGTCCCACTAAACACGTTTGTGAGACATTATAGACTGGATGTTTTCCAGAAGGAGGAAGCACTTTTGGGAGTAAGTTATCCTCCTACCTATGTGCCAGCCACAGATGGTCTTACTGCTTTGTGATATCTCGATATATGCTGCCTTGGTGTGAAGAGGAATGCTAGAATTTCTACTTACGGAAATTCCTTTTCCTGGAACACCAAGCAACATGGCCAAACGTTTGTCCACACAAATGAAATGGTTTTTTTGCAAGTACTCTTTGTATTCCTTTGAATTTCTTATCTTTATTTGGTACTACTTTTATATGCACTGAAGACTGGAGAGGGAGCTAGATTAATCAGGGAGCTTCCGACTGGGGGGCGAGGCATCTAAGATTAATGCTGCCTTGGTGTTCTAGGAAAAATAATTTTCGTAGTATGAATTGTAGCATTTACCATTGAATTTTTTGTAAACTCTAGTAGGGGAATATACTCCTTTCCCGTCTTAAAGTCACGGCAACCAATCGTAAATCGGTTAGCGAGATTTTAAGCCTCGGTTTGCGTCGGCTGGGCGAGAGCCGGAAGAAACTCTCACACAGCCGTCGCAAACCTATTTACCATTGCTGGGATTGGACGTATGGAGTATTTAACGCTAACATAATCTTCCATTAGAGGTTTACTGAACACTTGATATAGATGAACAGCTTTTGGACCGTTGGTTTGGTTCTCAAAATACCAGTAATTTAATGCCTAAAATGCGTTGAAAAAATTTACTGATGAAATTTCTGTGTCAAAATTTTATTGAACACCAAAATTCAGCCTAAACATTTTGGTTGAAATGATAAAATGTTGTAAGCAGAACATTTTTAGTGTAAATTCGATTTTTACAACAATATTTTTCTCAGTTCCAGCTCAAAATTTTAGCTGTATAAATCAAAAAACCAACCAAAGCCAGTTTTGGGACAAAATTACAGCCAGACTGGTGGGTTTAAAAATAGCTCCTAGATATGGAAGCAGATGGATAATTAAAGATCCTGCCTCATCCTCATCGGTACAAGTTGACCACATCAGTCTGGATTTCACTTCTCTTTACTAGATTGATCTTCTCCAGCGGTCAGAAGGAGACAAAAAATGTAAACAAGCTTAAATACACAGAGGAGAAAATTAAATTAAGGATACATTAATAGACATTAAAAGTATCTACATCACAAGATGCCCTACTATGGCAAACAGGTACTGTTGAATTACAGATTATTGTGGGGGCTAATGTTTATTCAAAAGCATTTATCACTGTCCCCCTCAATGGCTCTGTATTTAAAAATTACCTTGTAACCTTGTGGACTAGAGATGGACTAGAACTCGAACTCGAACCCATGTTCGAGCCGAACTATTCGAATTCGAACGAATTCGGACTTCTTGAACTATCCCGGACCTGGATTTTCGATATTTTCGGACTTTCGATAAATATCGAATGTTCGACCGTTTGAATGTCGAGCTAAAATCCTATTATACCTATACGCGAGCATCGGATCCGCGATGTAAATGTCCATGGTATCTAGGCACGAACATGAATCCGCGAGTAAAGTGTCCATTAAAGCCTATCTCGAGCATTGAATCCGCGAGTAAAAATGTACATGGTATCTAGGCGCGAACACTAATCTACGAGTAAAGTGTCCATTAAAGCCTATACGTGAGCATCGAATCCACGAGTAAAGTGTCATTTAAAAAGCCTATACGCGAGCATCGAATCCCGTGATTAAAATGTACATGGTATCTAGGCGCGAACATCGAATCCGCGAGTAAAGTGTCCATTAAAGCCTATACGCGAGCATCGAATCCGCGAGTAAAATGTACATGGTATCTAGGCGCGAACATCAAATCCACGAGTAAAGTGTCCATTAAAGCCTATACGCGCATCGATCCGCGAGTAAAATGCCATGGTACTAGCACGAACATCGAATCCGCGATTAAGTGTCCATTAAAGCCTATACGTGAGCATCGAATCCACGAGTAAAGTGTCCATGGTACCTAGGCGCGAACATTGAATCTACGAGTAACGTGTCCATTAAAGCCTATACGTGAGCATCGAATCCGCGAGTAAAATGTCCATGATATCTAGGCGCGAACATCGAATGTTCGAACGCGAGAGCTCGAAAATAGCGCAAGTGAGAGTAAAATTGATTTTTCGAATGTCCTGGATATTGAAACTTGTTCCCCAGACCATTTCCCAGGTCCCACAGCCATTTACATTAGTTACCATTGATATTTTAATTGTATTTCATTAGAACTTTTCAAACTATTTGACTCCCATTGACTTTAATGGGTCTGTTTTTGAACTCCAAACTTTCCATATAGTTCGAAAGTTCAAAAACGGACCGAACTTTCGAAAGTTCGGCCATCTCTACTGTGGACAAGTCCACACTGCTGAGTTAGGAGAGAAGAGGTCCTTAAAAATATCTTCAGAAAGTTGGAGGCCAAATTAAAAGCAAGGACCTCCAGGTAGTATTTTTTGAACATTACAGTAGTCACATGCTATGCTAGGGTGACAACGAGCCTAGGAGTATTAATACATGGCTAACATGTTAATTGTATGGTGGAGTAATGATGGTAATAGCTGTTTGGGGGAGAAGATGGCTAAAGGGTTGTAGGAGATTTTAAACTATGTAAAGGGGATATGGTGGACATCACTGGGTGTAAATAAAATAACGAAAATAGGAAGGGGGTAGCATAGAGGATAGGGAGGCATGTACATCAAAATTTGCAAATAAATCAAATAATAATGTAAAACGTATGTTTGCAAATATAAGAAACCTAGCTGGAAAATTGGAGAATTAGAACTATTAGTTCTAAATTCTTTTAAATGAAATGTGTGATATCATTGGTAGGTCCATGGGATATCTGTTGGTATTCAATAGATCAACTGGACTTTGAAATGTTTCTTGAAGACGTTTCGCTAGTCATCCGACTGGCTTTCTCAATTCAGAATGACTTGTACAAAATCTGTGGCAATTATGTACCCTGGAAATCCCAATTAGCATATCACACCCAGGTGTTAAGGGTGTGATTAATAGTGGCTAAGAGGTTTATAGGAAACGCCCAGAGTAAGGTGTTGCCATGTACAATGCTGTTTTAACACCTACTTCTGGGTTCCTAAACCACTCTAGCCACTATCTAATCACACCCTTAACACCTGGTGTTGATATGCTAATGGGATTTTCCGGGTACATAATTGCCACAGATTCTTGTACAATCATTCTGAATTGAGAAAAGCCAGTCGGTATGACTAGCGAAAACGTCTTCAAGAACTACATTTCAAGTCCAGTTGATCTAATGAATACAACAGATTACCATGACCTGATGACATGAAACCTTCACAAGCATCTTGGTAAATAACCCAATTCATTCCCATCCCTGTGGCTCAAGAAGCAAATCTACAAGAATAAGTAAAACATTAATTTTATTCTTTCCAAAATGCCATAACATCTGTTCTGGGATTGTGATAAACCGTGATGTCAAGTAAGGTGGAATTCGTTCCATCCAGATCTTATCTCGAATTGTTTCTGTTTGTCTTCATCTAGAATAGAAAGAAACGAAGGAATAAACCATCCAACACGTCCATTAGAGGGTCATGGCAGTATTTTTAGCAAGGGACAATGCAGACGTAGTTGGTAATTACCTACACCATTCTAGTGTGGTATTACCTACACCATGAGTTATAAATAGGAACCTTGATTCCCTTGAATGAGCTAGTATGGTGGAGAGAAACATTCAATGAACGATAAAGTAAGTTATGGGCGTTAACTATGGTTTAGAGTCACAGATGTTTTGGTAGGAGCGAAGATTAGCCAATGAAATGAAGTTTATTATATACTGGACTGTCAGTGTGTCGGTAAGCGTAAAAACTCACCGTGTTTTTTTAGTAGAAAATCAAATAGCAGAGAAATGCAACATTAAATAGCAATGTGACCATTCAGTGGGGGAGATGAGATAAACTGGCGGTATGCGCCTAGTAAGTGGAAAACTCTCACTACTCAATGTATATTGGATTAGCTTGGCCTTTAACAATTAACTAGTGGGGCCACATTGTTTTTTCTTAACGGTGCTAGAGATATTCAAACTGTTTTGTTTCGTTTTGGTTTTCGAATTTTCGGAAATTTCGAAAGTTCTAGTTTTCAATTTTCAAAAATCGTCTACTATTGATTTGCAGTAATTATTCACTTTCAATTTTCGATAATTATCTACTTTCGATTTTCGATAAGAGATTGACAATTCAAAAAATTCAGGTTCCGTTGAAATTCAGAGTTCCGAAGTTTCGTCGGGATTTCAAAACCCTCAGATACATTCGAAACTGGGTTCTTAATCGAACCCACATTACATCTCTAAAAGGCACCAGGTACTTAATGCAGTTACAAAAAGTGTTGCGCTACTATGCTTTAGACTTAACTTTAAACGGAAAGGAGCTGTAAAGCTTGTGCAACATACTTTCCCTCTCCGAGATACAGTAATCATGCCCAGGGATTACTGCATGTGGGGATTCTGAAAGTTAGATAAGCACCACATCCTTTCTGTATCTCCCCAGTGGGTAAACTGCAGTCAGTACGTTGGGATGTTGTACAATTTTCTACCAGAACTGCAGGCGAGTTGTACTTGCAATGGCGTGTTCATCTGTAAGAATAAAAATACATGGTAAGGAATGCAGTGAGTGTAACCAGTATGTTTTTATTTAAATAATGAAATGGATGTTATAATGTTATGGATTTTGCTTTGTTGGTTGGAGTAGAGATGTCCGAACTTTGCAAAACCCGTCCGCTCGAGGATCCGCAAATTTTCGGAAAATTCAGGAAATCCTCGTAATTTCGAAAATTTTCAAAAATACTATTTCCCACTTTCGAAAATACGTGAAATCATCCTAATTTCGAAAATTTTCAAAAATACGGGTTCCGCGCATTTTCGAAAATACGAGAAATCCTC
Source organism: Hymenochirus boettgeri (assembly GCA_019447015.1). Taxonomy (NCBI): domain Eukaryota; kingdom Metazoa; phylum Chordata; class Amphibia; order Anura; family Pipidae; genus Hymenochirus; species Hymenochirus boettgeri. The sequence continues at coordinate 8,386,016 of CM033475.1, read as the reverse complement.
GTAATTTTTTGAAAAATTTTAAAATAACGTATTTTCATGAATTTTCGAAAATACGTGAAATCCTCGTAATTTCGAAAATTTTCGAAAACGCGGTTCGGAAAAGTTTCGGAAGGCGGAAATCCGGAAAATCCCGATATACGCCGTTCGCGAATGAGGGAAATCTGCCGCGGATCCGGGTTCGCATCCGCGAACGGGGCCATCACTAGTTGTGAGCTATTGTTCTTTTCTAACCAAAAAATACATTGACTTAAAAACAAGGAAAAATATAGAATATTATTACAGAATGTTTAATCTACAAGATAATAACAAATATATTAAGATTATAGTAAAATAGATAAAACATTTCCCAATATGGGGTAGAGATGTCCGAACTTCGCAAAATCGGTCCACTCGGGATCGGCGAATTTTCGAAAAAATTTGAAAATTCGAAAATCTGCGAGCGGACACATTAAAATGAAAAAAATCCTCGAAAATACAAAGAAATCCTCGTAATTTCTAAAATTTTCGGAAATACGAGAAATCCCCACGGTTCGGAAGTTCGGAAGGCGGAAAATCCGGAAAAATCTCCGTTCGCGAGCGAATAAATCCGCGGCGGATCCGGGTTCGGATCCGCAACCGGCCATCCTAATATGGGGTAACATAGTAAGATAATCAGTTTCCTATACGTCTTCATATGTTTGTAAATTTTATCTTCTTACCCGTCTCGTAATAATCAGACACACTTCACGGTGGCCGGTTTTCAAGTTCTTGACCACAATGTCCTGTTTCCACCAGGAAGGACAGATGGATTCATCGTCCCAAACTAAAGGTGGAAAAGAAAATTAAACCCCATTTTAAATGCATGTTAATGATCATAATAACAACACATGATATTTATTCATTTTCACACCAAGACAGCATATATCTAAGTTTTTTTTCAAAAAAAATTTAAAATTAAAATACCTGGGACAGGGAGGTAGCATTGGTACTTTGTACCTTCCAATATCATTTCTATGAGGAGCGGCAGCATGAAGAAAATGGTCTTCTGCCAGCTTCCTGAGTGCTTCAGCACTCTTTTAAACAGGAAGGCCCAGGACACTAACCTGGCAGATGGAAAACTGTATGTACTGTACTGAGGTGGGATAATCAATCCTAACTCTCTGTCCCATGTATTTTTATTTTCTAAAAAGTAAATTTTTACAGTATAGTTTCCTTTAGAGGTTTTAGGCCATTCAAGAAAGAAGTTTTCCAGTGAATTCTGAGACAGACAATATTCGTTATATCACAAGGTCTGAGGCAAATAACGACAGACAAATGGGTACTCAAAATATACAAAATGATACTGCCTAGAATTAACGTCATTCCTACTGTCCAGGAAATCCACTAAAGAAGAACAAGGAATTGACTACGGCAGTTCTAAAATTTCTAAGAATGGGAGTGCTAATTCCTGTTCCCAGACATGAAAGATACACAATTACTCCAAAATCTTTCTAGTCCACATATCTCAGGTCAATTCAACTATAATTATAAAAAATAATTAATTAATTTATATCTCAAGAAAAGCGTTTCAAGATGGAAAATATCAGATCAAAGTAAATTCTCTTGTTACCAGAAGATTTCATTGCAACTTTGGATTTAAAAGACGCTCATCTCCATAATCTCAATTGGACCTTCTCATCAAAGATTTTAAAGGCAGCAATAAAAGGAAAATTGTCCATAAAACATTACCCTTTTACCAGAGTCTTCACGAAGATTACCGCATTGTCAACTTATATAAGAAGGCAAGGGATAACAATTATCCCTTATTTAAGACAACTGGATGCTAAGAGTGGCATCTGTACAAGAGTTAAATCAAAAATTACATACAACTTTAAAAAAAGAAAAGATTTCTAGGGTTGCGGCTGAACTGAAGTCAAAAACTGTGTAACCTTACAGAAGAAAGAGCAGAAGATTCAAGTCAGAGTAAGAGAATTAATAACTTCTCTGAAAACTCCTTTAAGTTCACAATAATGAAGTATTTCTGCAGCCTAGAAGTGTGTATTGGGAACAGCACACCTGAGACCTCTTCAGTTTTTCTTACTGTCAACTTGGAACAGAAACCAAAGTTCCACTAAGACAAAGATCATCCTTACAGAAAACCTGAAACATCTCGGAGATGGTGCTAGCCCCCCGAAAATCTGTTAGGGCAGACCTATTGCTCTCCTACAACCTTCTTAATATTACAGACGAAAGTTTACAGGGTGGGGCACATTGCCAAGGAGAAACATATCAGGAACATGGTCAGGAACAGGAAAAAAGATTTCATCAAATTACAGAGAACTAAAGCAGTCTGGCAGGCTCTTTTAATTTTCAAAGTAAATAGAAAAAAAAGTCCGTTCAGATCTTATCAGACAACTCTGCTACACTGGCATACATCAACCACCAAAGAGGAACAAGGAGTAACATCTATTGCACCTTCTCAGAATTTGTGTCTGGGCAGATCCAACTTAATGGAATATCGCAAAACATATTTGCAGGGAGAGAAAATACCCTGAGATCTTTTGAGCCGAAATCAATAAATCAGAACGAATGGAGCCTAGACAAGAAAGTCTTTCAAGACATTGTCCAAGACACTATCAATAGATTTGATGGCGTCCTTCCAGAATGCAAAACTACCTTTGTATTTTTCCCTCATGAGAGACAACTAAGCGCTGGGGCAGGATGCACTAGCGCACAGGTGGGATTTCGACCTAGCATATATTTTTCCCTCCTATCCCCTCTGATAGCAAAGGTCTTATAAAAAAACAGGCAAGAGAGGTTGTGTGTGATATTAATAGCACCAGCTTGGCCAAGAGAAGTTGGTATGCGTATTTTAATTTTGATGTCCATCAAACCAGCATAGCCTTTCCCGAATCTTCTACAACCTTCTGAGTCAGGGCCAGATTGTGGCAAGTAGACAATTTGAAACTCACAGCATGGTTTCGAGAGAGTTATGATGTCTGATTGAGGCCTTGTCTCTTGAGGTTACAGAACTCTCTTACAAAGGTCGTAAACCAGTAACCTCCAAAGGATCTGAAATATTTTCAAAAGTGGTGTACAAAACAAAAGAAACAGATGGGTCTTAACATTCCTCTTATACACATTTCTTGTACAAGGACTTCATAAGAATCTAGCCACAAACACTCTGAAAGTAGAGATGTAATGTGGGTTCGATTAGAACCCAGTTTTGAATGGAATCTAGGGTTTCGAAGTCCATGAAATTTTCGGAACCTCCCGAATTTCACAGAACCTGAATTTTTCGAATTTTCATTTTTATCAAAAATAGATAATTATCTTGGAGTAGAAGATTTGGGTATCTGGCTAAGACTTGACCCTACTTTTTTTTTACCTGTCTCTTTTTAATGAGACAGGGAAATATTCCAACCTGTTGTCCTATCTAATTCTTCGAAATATGAGCAAAAAAAACACAGACTGGATATAAAAGATGTCCATCAAAAAGTAAGTTGGATTCTATATGATTTACTGAAGAACAGGAGGTAAATGCACTATCTCTTACCTCCCGTTCTTCAGTAAATCTTACAAGAGGAGGAGACACTTACCCGCGATTAGCTTCAGTGCCGAATTCCCTGATGCCTCCGAGTGCATCTCCAGTCCTTTTCACTGTGCGCACACAGTGTGAAGGAGTGAGGACGCGTCGGAGACTGTCAGTGGAAGTCGGCGCTGGAGCTATCCGTGGGTAATTTTCTCCTCCTCTTGGTAAGATTTACTGAAGAACGGGAGGTAAGAGATAGTGCATTTACCTCCTGTTCTTCAGTAAATCAGATAGATCCAACTAAGCAACTGTCTATGAGCAGTTGCAACATCTTGGGCATGGAAAGCAGGGGTTTCTCCAGAGCGAATTTGCTGAGCGCCTACCTGGTCCTCACTAAACACGTTTGTGAGACATTATAGACTGGATGTTTTCCAGAAGGAGGAAGCACTTTTGGGAGTAAGTTATCCTCCTACCTATGTGCCAGCCACAGATGGTCTTACTGCTTTGTGATATCTCGATATATGCTGCCTTGGTGTGAAGAGGAATGCTAGAATTTCTACTTACGAAATTCCTTTTCCTGGAACACCAAGCAACATGGCCAAACGTTTGTCCACACAAATGAAATGGTTTTTTTGCAAGTACTCTTTGTATTCCTTTGAATTTCTTATCTTTATTTGGTACTACTTTTATATGCACTGAAGGACTGGAGAGGGAGCTAGATTAATCAGGGGGCTTCCGACTGGGGGGCGAGGCATCTAAGATTAATGCTGCCTTGGTGTTCTAGGAAAAATAATTTTCGTAGTATGAATTGTAGCATTTACCATTGAATTTTTTGTAAACTCTAGTAGGGAATATACTCCTTTCCCGTCTTAAAGTCACGGCAACCAATCGTAAATCGGTTAGCGAGATTTTAAGCCTCGGTTGCGTCGGCTGGGCGAGAGCCGGAAGAAACTCTCACACAGCCGTCGCAAACCTATTTACCATTGCTGGGATTGGACGTATTGGAAGTATTTAACGCTAACATAATCTTCCATTAGAGGTTTACTGAACACTTGATATAGATGAACAGCTTTTGGACCGTTGGTTTGGTTCTCAAAATACCAGTAATTTAATGCCTAAAATGCGTTGAAAAAATTTACTGATGAAATTTCTGTGTCAAAATTTTATTGAACACCAAAATTCAGCCTAAACATTTTGGTTGAAATGATAAAATGTTGTAAGCAAGAACATTTTTAGTGTAAATTCGATTTTTACAACAATATTTTCTCAGTTCCAGCTCAAAATTTAGCTGTATAAATCAAAAAACCAACCAAAGCCAGTTTTGGGACAAAATTACAGCCGACTGGTGGGTTTAAAAATAGCTCCTAGATATGGAAGCAGATGGATAATTAAAGATCCTGACCTCATCCTCATCGGTACAAGTTGACCACATCAGTCTGGATTTCACTTCTCTTTACTAGATTGATCTTCTCCAGCTGGTCAGAAGGAGACAAAAAATGTAAACAAGCTTAAATACACAGAGGAGAAAATTAAATTAAGGATACATTAATAGACATTAAAAGTATCTACATCACAAGATGCCCTACTATGGCAGAACAGGTACTGTGTGAATTACAGATTATTGGGGGGCTAATGTTTATTCAAAAGCATTTATCACTGTCCCCCTCAATGGCTCTGTATTTAAAAATACCTTGTACCTTGTGGACTAGAGATGGCCTAGAACTCGAACTCGAACCATGTTCGAGCCGAACTATTCGAATTCGAACGAATTCGGACTTCTTGACTATCCCGGATGGATTTTCGATATTTTCGGACTTTCGATAAATATCGAATGTTCGACCGTTTGAATGTCGAGTAAAATCCTATTATACCTATACGCGAGCATCGGATCCGCGATAAATGTCCATGGTATCTAGGCACGAACATGAATCCCGCGAGTAAAGTGTCCTTAAAGCCTATCCGAGCATTGAATCCGCGAGTAAAATGTACATGGTATCTAGGCGCGAACACTAATCTACGAGTAAAGTGTCCATTAAAGCCTATACGTGAGCATCGAATCCACGAGTAAAGTGTCATTTAAAAAGCCTATACGCGAGCATCGAATCCCGTGATTAAAATGTACATGGTATCTAGGCGCGAACATCGAATCCGCGAGTAAAGTGTCCATTAAAGCCTATACGCGAGCATCGAATCCGCGAGTAAAATGTACATGGTATCTAGGCGCGAACATCAAATCCACGAGTAAAGTGTCCATTAAAGCCTATACGCGCATCGATCCGCGAGTAAAATGCCATGGTACTAGCACGAACATCGAATCCGCGATTAAGTGTCCATTAAAGCCTATACGTGAGCATCGAATCCACGAGTAAAGTGTCCATGGTACCTAGGCGCGAACATTGAATCTACGAGTAACGTGTCCATTAAAGCCTATACGTGAGCATCGAATCCGCGAGTAAAATGTCCATGATATCTAGGCGCGAACATCGAATGTTCGAACGCGAGAGCTCGAAAATAGCGCAAGTGAGAGTAAAATTGATTTTTCGAATGTCCTGGATATTGAAACTTGTTCCCCAGACCATTTCCCAGGTCCCACAGCCATTTACATTAGTTACCATTGATATTTTAATTGTATTTCATTAGAACTTTTCAAACTATTTGACTCCCATTGACTTTAATGGGTCTGTTTTTGAACTCCAAACTTTCCATATAGTTCGAAAGTTCAAAAACGGACCGAACTTTCGAAAGTTCGGCCATCTCTACTGTGGACAAGTCCACACTGCTGAGTTAGGAGAGAAGAGGTCCTTAAAAATATCTTCAGAAAGTTGGAGGCCAAATTAAAAGCAAGACCTCCAGGGTAGTATTTTTTGAACATTACAGTAGTCACATGCTATGCTAGGGTGACAACGAGCCTAGGAGTATTAATACATGGCTACCATGTTAATTGTATGGTGGAGTAATGATGGTATAGCTGTTTTGGGGGAGAAGATGGCTAAAGGGTTGTAGGAGATTTTAAACTATGTAAAGGGGATATGGTGGACATCACTGGGGTGTAATAAAATAACGAAAATAGGAAGGGGGTAGCATAGAGGATAGGGAGCATTACATCAAAATTTGCAAATAAATCAAATAATATGTAAAACGTATGTTTGCAAATATAAGAAACCTAGCTGGAAAACTGGAGAATTAGAACTATTAGTTCTAAATTCTTTTAAATGAAATGTGTGATATCATTGGTAAAGCAGAAATGTGGTTAAATTATTCACATGACTGGGCAATACATTTAAAAGGCTACTCCTTGTTTAGACATGCTAGAGTAAATTAGAAAGGAGGAAGGTTATGTATGTTTGTTAAACAAGAGTTGGAGCCAAATTTAAAAGATGAAACCTGTGTTTATAAATGATAAGGCTGAATCAATATAATTACACAACAGGAAATGGAGAAGGGGGGTAGTGGACTTAATACCAATAAATTTCAATATTTTTTTAGAAACATATCTAGCCTAAGCTATTCATTGAACTTTTGCTGGAAAACAGTTCCATGGTTTCACCGTTCTCACTGTAGAGAAACCTTTTCTAACCTGAAGATGAATCTTCTTTTATTCTAATCAAACATTTACATAGAGTGGGCATAAAACCCTCCAAACTGGAGAATACAATATATGGCATGAGTGCTATGGGCAGAATAGGAATCTAGGAACCGTCTATCCTTTTTTAAATCTTTTTTTAAGGATGTCCAGAGAGTTTATTATATGGCTGGTTAATATTTTCATATAAAGTGATCATGTCCCCACACAAACGTCGCTTCTTCAATGTAAACAGCCCTAACTTGTCTAATCTGCCTGCATAGTCAAGCCCCTCCATTACCCTTATTAATTTAGTTGCCGTTCTCTGAACTCTTTCTGTTACGTCCCCTTTATATTTTGGATTTTAAAAATTTACTAAATATTTCAAATGAGGCCTTACCAGTGCCTTGTAAAGAGGGAGAATAATATTTTTCTCTCTTGAATCTATTCCCCTCTTTATACAAGACAATATCTTGCTAGCTCTAGCTGTTGCTACCTGGCATTGTTTGCTACAGCTAAGTCTGTTATCTACCAGAACCCCCAAATCTTTTTCCATTTCAGATGCACTTAACACAGAGTTATTTATGGTGTAGTTGGCACAGGGATTATTAAATCCCAAATGCATCACCTTACATTTATCAACATTGAATCTCATCTGCCATTCTGCTGCCCATTTTGATAATCTATCTAGGTCTGCTTGCAGCACTTGCACATCATTGGAAGTTTCCAAAGCTCTGCATAGTTTAGTGTCATCAGCAAACACAGAGACCTTGCTCTCAATGCCCCCTTCTAAGTCATTTATAAACAGATTAAACAGAAGCGGCCCCAGTACAACCCTGAGGCACCGAATTAAAACTTCAGAGGCACCCAATTAAAACTTTAGATCTAGCTGCATTGACCACTACTCTATGTACACACTATATACTTAATCTAAAAAATAGTTCCCTATCCATGTACAAATCTTTGTTTTCAAATCCAACAGACCATAGTCACTTACGTGGCACAGTATCAAAATCTTAGCATAATATTTAATGACAATATATCATGATGATGAGACTGCTAACACCTCCAAAAGGTATCACATTCCTACATTTGCTACATAAGCATTTTCTGTAGAAGTTCCTACTCAATGATGCTTTGTTTGATCTACAGTAATAACCCTAAGATTATAATTAGAGATGGGCGAACTTTGGAAAGTTCGGTCCGTTTTCAAACTTTCGAACTATATGGAAAGTTCGAAAACGGACCCATTAAAGTCAATGGGAGTCAAATAGTTCGAAAAGTTCTAATGAAATACAATTAAAATATCAATGGTAACTTAATGTAAATGGCTGTGGGACCTAGGAAATGGTCTGGGGAACACGTTCCAATATCCAGGATTGCGAAAACTCGAATTTACTCTCACGCGCGCTACTTTCAATCTCTCGCGTTCGAATATTCGATAATTATCCCATAAACGACTCATGAATATTGGTATATAGACATTTTACTTGCATATTCGATATTCAAGTCCAGAAAATATCGAAAATCCGGGTCCAGGATAGTTCAAGAAGTCCGAGTCCATTTGTCCCCCGAATAGTTTGGCTTAAACTCGGGTTCGGGTTCGAGTTCTAGTCCATCCCTAATTATAATGGAGAAAATGGAAAGCTTAGAGGATAGCCAGTTCTTTGTCTTTGCTCTGGTCTCTTGCAGGTTTAATTGAAGAATGGGAGGTAAGACCATTGCTCCTTTACCTCCCGTTCTTCAATTAAACTGAAAAAAAAGAAGTTATATTTTAGAAAGGAGATACCCTTTAACTATGCAGAAGGATTTCCAAATATGGAAATTTACTGGTATTAATATAGTTCTAGTTAATCCTTTCTGATTACAGTTTTAATGGTCCTGCAATGCTTTCAAAAATATCCAAATGTGGAGAACTGATACTTACTTCCCTCACAGAGCTCTTCACTGGGATGAACCCAGACAGCATCTTAACTTCAATCAGCGCCATGTTGGATTTCTCCCTAGGTCCAGTATATCTACATGAACAGAGAGAGTGACGGTCTGTGCAATAATATGGAACAGCCAACATTATTTCTATAAATTATAAATATCCAGGAGATATCAGAGACACCAAAGAATGGAAGGTCACACCATGTGAGCAATTGTTGCTGTGTCTTAGCACACATTACACTTTACACCACTAATTTCAATTAGGAAAGGTCTGATAGTAATAAGAAGCCAACGTGGTACCTTGTGTATTTCAGAAAAACTTACACTGTGTGTCCCTCATATAGAAGCACAATAAGGATACGACTGCAAGTAGCACAAGAATAACAAAGCAATTTGGACATCACTGCTTGTAACAATAAATACAAGGATACTAGAAAGTCTAAGGTAACATTTTAGTTACTTAAAATCGTTTAGCAGTTCAAGAGTAAAATGGTGATGAATGTGGTATGTAGTTGCACAAATAGTAATAAAAATAAAGTCTCACTTGGTAGTAATATTTATCCTTAGTACTCTGGGACATTGCTCTGCTTGTATCTCAGCTTCTATTGCGAAGGTTGCGTCACTTCTAGGTGGGGGGACATTGTATCTTAGGACGGTCTGTGGGGAAAGAACATGGAACTGAATCAGATTGAAATCTAGAGTAGAATGAAATGTATCAAGAGAGTTTCCCCTCACCTGGACATACACACAGCCGGACCCTGTGGTGGACACAGTGTAGTCTCCGGGAATGTCCGGCAGTGATGCCGTTTGTAGCAGGAGACGGTTAGTGTGATCTAGATGGAACTGTTCATGGAACCCAGTCTTGGAGGTGACTGTTACCTTCGCATTCCCCTTGTCACTGAATGTGGCCTCGGCATATGTAGCAAGAGCCTGGAGAGCCACAACGGTGTCCTGGGAGATAAGTGCAAAGTGACAAAAATGTGTCAGGACCTTTATATAATGTCTTTTAGGAGATCATTACTCGGGACACATATCGGAAATGTGATAAAATATTTTGCAACATTAAATTTCTCTAATTTTCTTGTATGAGATATTTTCATAAACAGTGTCCCACATTGTGGTCTCCGTGATTACCTGTGTAGATGAAAAGCCCCCATATGGGTTTTGCTGTTTGCTCAGCCAATTGACAATCTCAGAAGCTTTGGCCAGGTCCTTTTTGGGGCTGGAGAGCAGGGCTAGCAGCACATATGAGGTTAACTCCACCTCCGCTGAGGGAGCCCGATACCAAAATGGGACACCAGAGGGCGCAGTGAGGGGTTTACGCTCCCAGTGTAGTTGTCCGTCTGTAGAAAGAGTTGGAACATCTTTACACAAACAATAACACTCACTGTGTCCTTGGGATATAATGAGGATTAACCATGTATATTGTGTCATTTCGCCACAGTCTCTCGTGCACCTGCACCTCGCAAGTAGTAGTCAGCATGGAATTATGGGAAATGGATCGTATCAGAACAATTTCCTGGGTTTTTATGAAGAATTGAGTAAGACTCCGGAATAGCAGTAGATGTAGAATACTACTGGCTAAAGCTTTTGATGCTGTGCCACATAGGCGACTAATGTATAAACTGAGGACTGTTGGCCTTGAAGAAAACATTTTTTCATGGATAGAGAACTGGTTATTGGATCGCAAACAGAGAGTGGTGGTTAATGGAGCTACATCTATGTGGGCTAAAGTTCTAAGCGGAGTTCCTCAGGGTTCTGTACTGGGGCCGCTTCTGTTTAATCTGTTTATAAATGACTTAGAAGGGGGCATTGAGAGCAAGGTCTCTGTGTTTGCTGATGACACTAAATTATGCAGAGCTTTGGAAACTTCCAATGATGTGCAAGTGCTGCAAGCAGACCTAGATAGATTATCAAAATGGGCAGCAGAATGGCAGATGAGATTCAATGTTGATAAATGTAAGGTGATGCATTTGGGATTTAATAATCCCTGTGCCACCTACACCATAAATAACTCTGTGTTAAGTGAATCTGTAATGCAAAAAGATTTCGGGGTTCAGTTAGATAACAGACTTAGCTGTAGCAAACAATGTCAGGCAGCAACGGTTAGAGCTAGAAAGATATTCAGGTTTATTTAATAAGAGGTGTAAAAATTTGCGAGAGCTGTTAATCTGCCTCAACTAATGAGAGTTTGCCTTTTTACTGTTCTGCAACAGTTACAAAATATTTGATAACATCTGATTGGCTGCTGCAGAATAAATAACACGGGCAAAATATTGCCCTTTATATCGAACAAGGCCCATTGTCTTGGATAAAGAATAGATTCATGGGAGAAAATTATTATTCTCCCTCTTTGGAAGGCACTGGTAAGGCCTCATTTGGAATATGCGATGCAGGTTTGGAATCCCAAATACAAAAGGGACATCTTGGAAATGGAAGCAGTTCAGAGAAGGGCAACTAAATTAATAAGGGGAATGGAGGGGCTTGACTATGCAGGCAGATTAGACAAGTTAGGGCTGTTTACATTGGAGAAGCGACGTTTGCGTGGGGACATGATAACCTTATACAAATATATTAATGGGCCATACAATGAACTCTCTGGTGCATTGTTTACTAATAGGTCATATCAGAGGACTCGTGGACATCCTTTAAGATTAGAAGAAAAGAAGTTTCATCTTCAGGTTAGGAAAGGTTTCTTTATAGTGAGAACGGTGAAATTGTCTTCCAGCAGATGTGGTAATGGCAAGTTCATTGAATAGCATAAATTGAGCTGGATAAGTTTCTAAAATTCAAAAATATTGAGATTTACTGGTATTACATATATTTGGTTCTGGTTGATCATGGGATATTTTCCAATTTTTTTGCCATTTGGAATCAGGAAGGAATTATTTCAGCCTTTTTCTTTTTTTTATTGTGCCTTCCTCTGGATTAACTGCTAGGTAGAGTAAATGAGTAGGCTATAAGGTTTGAACTGGATGAATGTATGTCTTTATTCAACCTCCATTACTATGTAACTATGCATAAACTACACACAAACTAAACACCACCACACCGATGTAGATAAGAAGACACACACAGATATGAGGACATACCATTTCTTACAGCCTTCTCCTCCAGTTTGTCCATCAACATGTCTGTGAGTTCAGCATCTCCACTCAGAGAGAAAGTGTAGGCCATCAATGCCTGAGTGTACACACTGCTCACGTTTTTAGCTGACTCCCTCAGGCAGGATAGAGCATCACTAACCAGAGGGTCCTACAAAGAGAAAGACCAAATCAATGTAAACTGAAAAAAAAAGCTAAACCCTGAGTTTTGTGGAATGTAATTATGGAATGTAATTCTGTATAAATGTAATTATTATCTCTGACTATCACGTTAAGATGAGAGGAAGGACAACTGAAGGAAGAAAGGCAGGAGACCAAAGGCTGAAGAGAAGATGTAGGGTTGTTGAAGACCAAAAGACAGAAGGGCTAAAGGCTGAAATGCTAGAGATCAGTGGGCAGGGGACTGAAGGGATGGATAGATGGATGGATGGAAGGCTGGAGTGCAGAAAACAGGAGCAGGAGAACGAATAAAGAAGATTGGCATCTAAAGATCTATCAGATAAAGCCCTTAGCTGTTTGCATAATTCCAACCTTGAATTTAACTGTACTCAAATAGTTGGCAATAGATTGTCATCTTTGAAAGATTGTTACTGTGTGTACCCAACTCAATGATATCAGTAGGGGGTACTTAGAAAGCAACAAAACTAATCACCTTTAAAGACACCCTCGATTCTAGCAGAGCCATGGTCACATAGGAACAAAGAGAGATCTCATCATCCACTCCACCCTGTAACAACAAAACAGGGTACACATTTAGTTTGGTACCAATAATCTAATTGCCATTGGCAAGAGGTTTTGAAAGGATAAAGAAGTTCATTTAAATCATCTGTATTAGTATAGTATAGTATAGTATTTGAGGTTGAATAAAGACATACGTCCATCCAGTCCAACCCTTGCCCTTGTACCTTCATGGCGTTATTGAAGAGTTTCCCCAAACTTCGGAAGCATCCGTTCACATGCTGGTTCTTCTTCAGCCAAGCAAATGAATGGTCTAGATGACTTTTATCTATAAAGATGTAAGGACGAGCTTTGTTGAAAGACTTCACCACAAATGCCGTCAGCCTATGGAGATGGAGAAAAAAAGTCCTGGTTTAAAGAGAGTACTACTAAATAAACCATTTATATTTAACGCTAAGTTATAACGCTTGTCTTTTAGTACAGCTTGACCTCAAGAATTGTATACTTGCATATGGGAGGCATTGGCACCTGGACAAGAGAAGAGAAAGTCTCGGGAATGCAGCAGATATGGCCTCCTATAAATCAGCACTTGTTAAAAATGGTTCCCAGTTAAGTGAAATTGAAAAGAATATTGCCTTTATTTCTTGTATTTATATTACCCCACTTGTAATTTCTATTGCAATTGGGCTTGAAATTTTGAGTTTTAATATATGAAAGGCTTTAGAAATACATTCTGGGTTTATCTGGTACCAGTCAATGTTTCATTCAATCCTGGGTAACTCTACATATATTCCCAAATTGAGTTTGTTTCTGAAAACCTGATTTTGGGTCAAGATTCATCAATTTTGAAAGTCTCTACTTACCATGTGTTTCCCTCTTTGTCACTCTTCCCGAATGCGCTGTACGATCCGTCATTATGTTTGTACATCAGCTCCCTTTGGTACCCTGAATAAATTTCATATCCATTATCTCTAGGTAGCTCTAGATATTAGTCATTTAGCATTAGAGATGGGATTCGGGTCCGACTGGATCCAACATAGAACTACTTGGTTCCAAAATCTGGACGTTCCTTCAAAACCAAGTGGATCATTCGGATTTCAGAACTATGGAAATAACCCTGTATGTTTGATAACCCTCGACTATACGCTCGGAGATTACTACAAGTTTCGAGGGTTAACCATTGAAAATAACTTTGTACATTCGGTAATCAATCCGAACCCACGAAAGTATGTTCTGTTTTGGGATTTTGGGATCTTTTTGGATCTTCTGATTATTCCTGAAATCCGTAAATCCAAAAATATAACAAAACTTCCAAGATTCGAACATCTCTATTTAGCATATGAATTGCATTTTAATAAAGGGCGTGTTCCCCTTTCAAATGAAAATCTGCTCAATTGTCAGTTACCTGCTCCCAACCCCAACTGATATATTTTGCACTTTTTTACCTACATCACTAATAAAATATTTAAGGATAATAATTATTATTACTATTAATTATTATTCTAGCAAAGTAAGCTGGCCCCTCCCTCCATACAGTCAATCAAGGCTGTGACAACTGACATCCCAACCAATGATTAACTGCTGTTTCACCTGCTGCCTCCACTGCACATGCTCCAGCAGATACAAAGCCCATTGAGCAGAGGGATGAGGCAGATACCTTTGCCAGAAAGGAATAGGACTTATCATTTGATGTATGTGATAAACTAGTAGAACCAGCAGTTGTGATTGGGGTTTTTTGTAGCAGGTAAAGATTTTTGTGTAGAGGGGTGGACAGTCCCTTTAAGGGTGGATTTGCCCTTTAAATTAAAAATTATTATTTGATTATGAGATTTTAATTCTATTCTGAGACCTCCCATATTCTTATTTTTATGTTAAAATTCTCAAAAAAATAGATTTTTAAATGGCATTCATAGGACCGTTATACAATTGCTCTAATTTTTGGGTTAAATAAATGGGAAAAGCCAAAAAAAGCTTTAGAGATAAATAAATAAATAAGCAAAAGAGTTGTAGGAGAAACATAAGATAATCAGGATCTCTCACCGCTTTCTAGGAACGTTTTGGCTTTGCTCTGGATCTCCTGGTTCAGTTGATGAGTCTTTTCCAGATATTGCAGAATGAAGATATTTGGGGCAAAGAGAACCATGTTCTGTTCACCGCATCCGTACGGCATGGCCAGGAGACGGTCCAGGTTCTGCATGGCGGTTCCCATCAGGTCTCCTGTAGACAAGGAGATTTAATAGAAATGGGATTTAGCTTTGTTTATAGCTAGTTTCTTATCTAAGCTTCTTCTGAACTCAAATGAAAAGATGCTCATCAGGGATATTAAAGGAATACTCAAAAAGTGAACTATTCCTTTAATGTACTGATTGAAGCCCGGGAGGTTAATGAGCTATGTCTTACCTCCCGTTCTTCAATTTATATCTCAGGAGGAACGAATGTAAGTAAATTAACCTTTCCCCGATCCTCCGCTGCAGAGCTGAATATCTCCGACCGGTTTCTGGTTCTAATCCACTAGAGCACGCATTATCGCTCACACGCTTTAGAACCAGGAAGCGTTCGTTACCTGTACTTTATGCAGTGGTGGATTGCACCAGTGAATATATTCACCTTCGTCCATGACTTCTGAGATATTGATTGAAGAACGGAAGGTAAGACATAGCTACTTAACCTCCTGGGCTTCAATCAATACATTAAAGGAAAAGTTCATTTTTGCAGTGAACTATTCCTTTAATTACAGAACCATCAATCCACATGGGGAACTGAATAAAATTACATGTACCGCCTGCAGTATAAACTGTAGTAAGGATGCCAATAAGAGTCCTGGTAGAAATGATTCTTATTAAAGTATTTCCACAAACAATAACCCAAATGAGTATTGCACTGTACATCTTTATGTTTATTTAGTAACATTTTATTATAAATTAACATTATTTCTGTTACTTTTATTTTGTTTATTTCTGGTTACTGTGGTGGGTAAACTAAATGACTGAGAGGTTGTGGAGTGGGAAATAAAGGATAACTATACTCTAAAAACTAACTTTTTGTAAATGGAAAGTACCTGGGACAGGTCGGGTTGATTATTCCTACCTCCCATTATCGTTTCATTAAGGAGCTACAGCACGTACAGTTTTCATTTGCCAGGTTAGTCCTGGACTATTCCTGTATTAAAGATAGTGCTGAAGCAAGGAGGAAGACTGGCAGAATCAGTTTTCTTTGGGCTGGTGCTTCTTACAAAAACAATTTTGGGAGGTAGGGATTACCCTTCCTGTCTCCCTGTCCCTACTAATTTTCGTTTTTAACGGATTAAAAAAAAAAACTTTATGCTGATCATACAGCGAAAATCAGATATGTTGTACAAGATTCATCTATAGACCCTCTGGGCTGCATATGAATGATTAATTCATTCATTTTTAGCAGTGTGTCAAGAATTCTGGCTGGTGGAGTAAAGGAAAAGACGCTTTGGGATAAGGGTGGTTCATTGAAACCCACAAAATTCTGGGCAAAATTTGCTCCAAAATATGAGCCACTTGCTTTATACTCATCAACACAATGCAGGCTGTAGGCCAAGAACTTAGAACTTACCCAAAACTGTCACATAGGCCCTCTCGGAATCTGGTAGAATATTTTCAGGAACTTTCAGTGCTATTTCCTCTGGTTTGGAATGTTCTACAACAAAACAAATGAAACATGGAATTGCACAATAGATTATTTGCTCAACAGGAAGACACTAGGTGAGGACTAGAGATGTAATGAACCAAGTTTCGAATTGAATCTGAGTGTTTCGATGTCCCGACGAAACTTTTGGAACTCCCGAATTTCACGGAACCTGGATTTTTTGAATTTTCGATTTTTAGCGAAAATCGAAAGTAGACAATTATCGAAAATTGAAAGTAGACGATTTTCAAAAATCGAAAGTAGACGATTTTAAAAAACGAAAATCGAAAGTAGACAATTATTGAAAATTGAAAGTAGACGATTATTGAAAATTGAAAGTAGACGATTTTCAAAAATCGAAAATCGAAAGTCGAGTTTTCAAACTTTCCGAAAATTCGAAAATGGAACGAAACTCAACAGTTTCGAACAACTCTAGTGAGGACTAGGAGAGATGGATAGATCATATCACAGTGTTTTAGTAATGTTATCAATGTAATTAGAAAAGGGGGAAAGAATGAGCAGTTTTGAGCTGTGTAAGTATAATGGTTTATTGGATTTTGGGGGTTTTCTGCCTACATACAAAATTTAATTTTAGGGGTGGACTTGCCTTTTTAGTGTATATCCATGATACGGATATTCTATATAACATCCAGGTCATTGCAACAATTCTATATAACATCCAGGTCATTGCAACAATTCTATATAACATCCAGGTCATTACAACAATTCTATATAACATCCAAGAATTATAACTAGAAAATGTAAGATTTCAATTCTTTGAGAGTAAACACGTAAATTTGTTCATCATCTGTGTACATATTATACCTAACGTTAAATTAACTGATGGAGTCAGCAAAAAAACCCAGCAAGAACAGAGCCCAGGGGCACCGTCTCTCTAAGTGAAACTGAAAGTTTTATTACCTTTGAAGATAGACAGAGAAAGATCTGTGAGCTCTTGGTGCCAAGAACAATTGTACAACAAAATCCTGATTATAGGTTCCGAGGACACGAGAAGGTCAGAGACCAGAATGGGTGTTAATGAGGTTTGAGGTTCAGAAGACCTCTGTACTGGAAATGTATCTGTGGGTGGAGGATATTTAACTACAGTTGTCTGTTAGCACACCTTACCTTCTCCATCCTGGGTGCAGAGAAGAGAGCGTATGAATTTTCAATTAGGACTCCCCCTGGCTTCAAACAGAAATATAAAATAAAATCATTAATAACAAAAATAATCCTTTAAAATGTAGAACAGTGTTGAAAATTACGATCTTCCAGTTACACTACACGTTGCACACATCCATTATACTCTACCCGGCTATTACCAGGGTATTCATGGGAGAAAAGGTTTTTTTATCAGTTTTATCAGTTCACAAGTATAAAGAGTTGTAAAGAAAATGTGGGTATCTTATGTCTGTGGGTAGAAGATGAACAGATAATTAGGTTTATTTTTTTAGTATTGTATGTAAAATTTGTATGTTGCTTTCCCCCCCCCTTAATTGTAGAGTAAAGGAAATAAATGATTCACCAAACGAATGTATTTGGTTTTTAGGTCATGTAACTTATACCAAGGTTCCAGATCCTAATTAGCTCATTGTGTTCAATTTTAGGAAAGTCACCAATATAATCCAATTATCACAAATTAATTACATGGTCCTCCAAGAACAAATTGCTCTGTGATGGGTCAAATCCAGCTTAAAGGTTTGTGCACACGTGAGATAACGGGACCGCGATGCATGATGTGTACAAACGAACGTTTCAGGCGATAATCGGCCCGTGTATGGGAACTTTATCTTCTGAAATGGTCGCTTGTTCAATGATTCCCATATTGATGCAAAAGGGGGCTTAAAATGATGATAGTGGATATTCATGTAGAATGCAACACGAGATACACTCATGTGAGCTTACCCCTTTAGCAACAATCCCTGCTGCCACAGAGACAATGGGGGCAATGTTTTTGCTGGCATTACTCCATGTGTAGCCGTTTTGCAAGGCAGGGCAAACTTAACTTCATTTTCGATTATTATCGAATGTTCGAGGATTATCGAAAAACCTTGAATGTTCGACAATCCTCGATAATACGATCGGAGACCACTTTCGAGTTTCTGGTCGTATTTTTGAGGATTATCGAACATTCAAGGCTATTTTCAATACTAATCAAAAATAGGATCCCAGTCTCGAAATCCAAAATGATCCGTCCGGATTCTCTATCTAGAATTCTCTATCTATCTCTATCTAGGATTCTCTATCTATCTCTATACTAGAATTCTCTATCTATCTCTATCTAGGAATTCTCTATACTATCTCTATCTAGGAATTCTCTATCTATCACTATCTGGAATTCTCTACCTATCTCTATCTAGGAATTCCTCTTCTATCTCTATCTAGGAATTCTCTATCTACTCTATCTAGGAATTCTCTATCTATCTCTATCTAGGAATTCTCTATCTAACTCTATCTAGGAATTCTCTATCCTATCTCTATTAGGAATTTCTATCTATCTATTAGGAATTCTACCTACTTATCTAGGATTCTTATCTTCACCTATCTAGGAATTCTTACCTATCTCATCTAGAATTCTCTTTCAATCTCTATCTAGGAATTCTCTATCTATCTCTATCTAGGAATTCTCTATCTATCTCTATCTAGGAATTCTCTAATCTATTCTCTATTATAGGAATTCTCTATCTATCTCATACTAGGATTCTCTATCTATCTCTATCTAGGAATTCTCTATTACTCTATCTAGGCATTCTCTATCTATCTTATCGGAATTCTCTATCTATCTCTATCTAGGAATTCTCTATCTATCTCTATCTAGGATCTCATTATCTCTATCGAATTTCTCTATCTATCTCATCTAGGAATCTCTATTCCTCTATCTAGGAATTCTCTATATATCTCTATGTAGGTCTCTATCTTCCTATCTAGGAATTCTCTATCTATCTCTATCTAGGAATTCTCTATCTATCTCTATCTAGGAATTCTCTATCTATCTCTATCTAGGAATTCTCTATCTATCTCTATCTAGGATTGGAGTAACTCAAGAGAATTGGTGCAACTCAAGAATGTCTAAATTCCTTTGCACTACATAATTTTGATCCGATTCCATTGGTAAACCATAGAGCTCAGGGGATAATTTATTGAATCCTATACGAATAGGGTTGTACTATAGGGGGGCTCACTTATAGGTTTTTTAGTCTGGTTTTCCATGTATTTTAGTGATATTTTACATGATTAAATAAGGGATTTTTAAAATCTAATAGAGAGTATGTACAATATTTTGGTTTGTGTGATGGCTAAGAGCAGGGACATACATATAGAACCGAGAATAAAAATAGATGGGGGACTTACCTAGAGATGGGCGAACTTTCAAAGTTCGGTCCGTTTTTGAACTTTCGAACATATGGAAAGTTTGAAAACGGACCCATTAAAGTCAATGGGAGTCAAATAGTTGGAAAAGTTCTAATGAAAAAAATAAAATATCAATGGTATCTTAATGTAATGGCTGTGGGACTGGGAAATGGTCTGGGGAACATGTTCCAATATCCAGGACTTTCGAAAAAAATTTTACTCTCACTTGCGCTATTTTCGAGCTCTCGCGTTCGAACATTCGATGTTCACGCCTAGGTACCATGGACATTTTACTCGCGGATTCGATGCTTGCGTATAGCTTTAATGGACACGTTACTCATAGATTCGATGTTCGCGCCCTAGGGTATCATGGACATTTTACTCGCGGATTCGATGCTCATGTATAGGTTTTAATGGACACTTTACTCGCGGATTCGATGTTCACGCCTAGATACCATGGACATTTTACTCGCGGATCGATGCTCGCGTATAGGTTTAATGGACACTTTACTCGCGGATTCGATGCTCACGTTCATGCCTAGATACCATGGACATTTTACTCGCGGATTCGATGCTTGCGTATAGGTTTTAATGGACATTTTTACTCGCGGATTCGATGCTCGCGCCTAGGTATCATGGACATTTTACTCGCGGATCGATGCTCGCGATATAGGTTTTAATGGACATTTTACTCGTGGATTCGATGCTCAGTTCATGCCTATTACCATGACATTTTACTCGCGGATTCGATGCTGCGTATAGGTTTTAATGGACATTTTACTCGCGGATTCGATGCTCGCGCCTAGGTATCATGGACATTTTACTCGCGGATTCGATGCTCGCGTATAGGTTTTAATGGACATTTTACTCGCGGATTCGATGCTCACGTTCATGTCTAGATACCATGGACATTTACTTTCGCGGATTCGATGCTTGCGTATAGGTTTTAATGGACATTTTATCACGGATTCGATGCTTGCGCCTAGTATCATGGAAATTTTACTCGCGGATTCGATGCTTACATATAGCTTTGATGGACACTTTACTCACGGATTCGATGCTCGCGTTCAACCTAGGTATCATGGACATTTTACTTGCGGATTCGATGCTCGCGTATATTTATAATAGGCATTTTACTCACATATTCGATTTCCTTTAACAGTCGAACACTTTGAAATTATCGAAAGTCCGGAAATATCGAAAATCGGGTCCGGGATAGTTCGAAAAGTCCGAATTTGTTTGAACTCGAATAGTTCGGCTCGAACTCGGGTTCGGGTTCGAGTTCTAGTCCATCTCTAGACTTACCTGTACGATCAATGGTTTAATCACAGTGGTCTGCGCTCCCCTGCTTAGGTACAATAGGAACTTCATATGGCACAAGTCTTGGGTATTCAGAGCCTCTGTCCTCACAGTGATATTCACCTCTCCTAGTGAGATCAAGAGGAAAGTTTTTAATAAAGATATTAACAGAGAACTGAGATTGAATTAAGGTTTGTGAATTACAGGCTAGACACTCAAATATTAATAATTTAATAAATTAGAATATTTTAATAACTATTAAAGAAAATATATTAAACTGATCATGGCTAAAATATTCGCTCTGTAGTATAACTGTCTCATACACTTTCCTCCAGATTCTCATGTTACAGATGGCCGAACTCACTAACATCCATCCCGCTAGTGACTGTCTATGGGATTTACCGTTATATCCTTCCTGTACACTTTCATTTGCCGATTTTTAGAAAAGTCAAGGAGCTTAAAAATCCGAAAGTTCTGCCTAAAATGAAGGTATAAATAGCAATAGAAACTTAAAGGGAAGTCCAGCCCTAAAATGAAACTTACATACAGGTAAATCACGCCCCAAAACCCTAAACGGTAATAGTTTGAAATGTGAAATATAAAAGTCTAACCTGAAATCCTGCACAATCTCCTGTTTCTCCTGTTTCTACTTCCTGGTTCTTCCAGTTAGTAACAGTCAGTTATGGATTTGACAGTTGACATCACGCCAATGACTGAATGTTAATCCCTGTCTGCCTCTTCTGAGCATGCCCAGGCTCAGTATAGGCCTCAGTACAGGTTTCTAATTGCTCAGTTTCCATGAGGCATCCTGAAGCATTGCAGGCATACAGTATGAATTCATAGGAAAAACTATGAATATCAACATATTTTAAAGAGGCCATTCTTTCTAAGAGATGTTCTTATGAGGGTGGAGTTGTCCTTTAATGTTAAATGGCTCAGGGAACTGGGAAATGGTCTAGGAAACCACGTATAAGTGGGCAAAATCTTAAAAAAAAAAAAAAACACTCCAGTACCCGAAACTTCAAGAGCTTCCTGTTTTGGCATTCCGCACGTATTTTGAGATTTCTAGAAATTTTTAATTTCTTGAGATATCGAAAATTCCCGATCCTTATATTTAAAAATTCCTATCGTTCAATAATTTTTGAAAAACAGTTTGCGGTACGGAAAAATCCGAAAAAGTCAGAAATCCGCAACGTTCAAGTTCCAACGGATGTGTAAACCGCGTTCCGTTCATCTCTACTCAAGATCCTGTTCTCTGTAGACATGATCTTGCAACAAAATCAATATACTTTTCATACTGTAGTCTCTATGGGCCACATTGATACCTTGGTTTTAGTATCTGGCATTTCCTGTTTTTTTCAGTAGTTTCTCAGTGGGGTAATCACTTGATTCACAAACAGATGGCAGCACAAAGGTCAGAGCCCGGCACAGGTGTGATTTTTCAGAAACCGCACCTGAACCGTTACCCGCACCCGAAATTAACAAGTCCTGCATCCCAACCCCCACCTGCAAAACCATTACCCACACCCAAAATTAAACAGACCTGCATCCCAACACGCTCAGCAAAACTGTTACCCGTACTCACTTTGCCAAGGGTTCCATAACACAGGCAACCTGACCATGTTTAATCCAATTACAGGTTATGGAAATGTCTTTAATCTGGGTTTGTTTGGCTTCCCTTTGGGGAAAACCATTTCATCAGTGGAAATACCATCTGAACTGTGTTAACTTTCAAAACTTACAGGGAGATTCAATAAAAGTTCTTTTCATTAAAAACAGTGGTAATTTTACCTCAACCAATCAGATTCTTATAAAAAAAAGGGCATGTCCACCTTAAAGGGCATGTCCACCCTTAAAAATTACTTTTGATATGCTGCTCCCCCATGTCTGGTAGCCCCAACCGCATGGTTAGTATTTTCCAAAAGCCCCCCAAACCTCTTACTTACCTCCCCCTCGTTCCTCCGTCACTGCCGGCCCTCTGCTTGCGAGAATGCAAGCAGAGGGGCGGGACGGCAGTCGCGTCTGTGATTGGCTGAACGGCAGTCGCGTCTGTGATTGGCTGAATCAGCCAATCACGGACGCGGCTGCCGGTCATTCAGTGCAGCGGAGGAAAGAGGAGAGGTAAGTAAGAGTTTGGGGGGCTTTGGAAAATACTAACCATGCGGTTGGGGCTACCAGACATGGGGAACATCATATTAAAAGGTTTTATGCTAGGGGGAGGGATAGTAGACGGAGGGAGAGGGAGGGAGAGGGAGGGAGAGGGAGGGGGGAGAAGGGCTGCAGTACGCATGACAAATATCTACCGGAGGCAAGGTAGCAGGCAGAGCCCTGCTAGCCTCCTGGTGGAACTGTTTTTGGGACTTTAGGGGGGCGTCACAGAGAACCCTATGGAGCTGGGATGTGAGTAAGGATTACACTCACTACATGTGGGGCCTTACTGGGGGGGATTATAGTTTGGGGGTGGACATGCCCTTTAAAAATGAACTTTGTGCATAAAGTATAGTCTGATCATTGAGTGATATGTTGTGGTATAAGGTGACATACGTGAAAACTTCTAATTGTCTACGGAGTCTTATCTCACCCAGTTTGAAGCTTTCAGGTTCAGTAGAAGGTTTTACTCTCATCCACAACATAGACAGCTGGTGTTACTGACAGTCATCACATGGTTCCTGCTCTAACTCCTCTGAAGGCTGCAGGGTGTCTGGACCTGAAGAGAAAGACAATCAATGACGGGACTGTCCATGTTATTAATTAAGCAACCTTTCAAATTATCTCACTAAAGTGACTTGGAAATAAGCTAAGATCTGATTGGAAGCTACGAGTGAATAGCGTGGACAAACTTTTGCACCTTTTTTATCCTCAGCCCCTGTTCCTTATTGTTCAATGACAATCCTAAAATTTGTCAAACAAGCTTCTGGTTACCTACTACGATTGTTCCATTAATGGTGATACATTGTATCACAGGGGGGTGAGTAGAGATGGGATCCGGGTCCATCATGGAACCCTCTGTTTCTGAAATTTGAATGTTCTGTCCAAACCGGGTGGATCGTTTGTGATTTTTGGGATAATTTTCAATGATTATCGAACATCCGATGATATTTTCGCTAACCTCGAAAGTAGTTTCTGATCGTATTTTCGAGGATTATCAAACGTTGGAGGTTATTTTAGAGGATTATCGGAAATAGCTTTGAATGTGCAATAATCATCAAAAATGTGCTCGAAAGTGCTGAAAGTATGTTTAGGATCTTCGAGGTTTTCCCGAGATCCGTAAATCTGAAAACTGAACGAAACGCACTATTTTCGGCCATCTCTAGTGGTGAGAACTCTTCAAAGGGTCTTAAGAACTGTCATGGTAGGCTCCAAACCAAGTGCAAAGAGCTGTTCAACTTGGATAACACACTGGATGCTCCATAATAAAAAAGTTACTTTATTACTTTATTATTATACATATACATACTGTATAGAACACTTCAGAGGCGTGGCACAGCAAAATGTCCCTTCCTGTTAAAGAGGTTCGCACCTACACAGTTAACATTTTAACACAAGGACCCAATGCATGCAGGTGATACCAATCCAGTACGAGTGAACCATTGGGCATCAATAGAGATGTCCAAACTTCGCAAAATCCGGTCCGCTCGAGGATCCGCAAATTTTCGGGAAAATTAATTCGAAAATCCGCAAGCGGACCCATTAAAATGAAAATACCCTCGAAATTACGAGATTTTTCGTATTTTCGAAAATTTTTCGAAATTACGGGGTTTCGTGTATTTTCTAAAATTTTCGAAAATACTACAAAAATCCGCGAATCGAAGTTCGGAAGGCGGAAAATACGGAAAATCCGCCGCTCGCGAACGGGTAAAAACCGCGGCGGATCCGGGTTCGGATCCGCGAACGGCCATCCCAGGCACCAAGTGTGTTATCCGAGTTACCCAACTCTTTGCTTTGGTTTGGATTTCTAGATTTTGACTAGCGAAGGGCCAGGCTGGTTGCACTGGGCCACCCAACATATGTCGTAAGCACTGTTTCATTCATACTTTCCACTGACTGTTTTAGGGGATTCCTTCCGCATGGACTAGGTTGTGGGGGGGTTACACCCCAGCTTCTACTGCTCAGGGAATAAGTTTCCTTGGATTGTCTTACTGTCTTGTTAGTGGCAGTGAGATCTGGTCTATAATATGGGTGCTGTATATATAATACCGCACCTTTATAAATTCAGCCTTTGAATGGAAAGTTGTGGTTATAGGTGGTGGAGATGGGGTATAAACCTGGATAAGGAACATGGGAAGAAAGAGATGTTGATCAGTCACCTTTATACAGGTGTTTCAGGTAGTTAAACACGGAGGCTTTAAGATGAAGGATTCTCCCGGACCACGGACGGAGTACGGCAGAGCAAGATCCACAAAGAACGGCTGGAAAGCTCGAAGGGAGGTTGGTGCGGAGATCCAAACCCACTGGGTCCCATACAGTAAAGCTCCAGCATTCCAGTCTGTGATGGTGTCTGGGACTGTGGATGGAGCTCTGTGCTACCGGAATCTCTGGAGAAAAAAACAAGATGAATTCCAGATCATCCCCCCCCCCCTCGAATAAATAATTTGGAGAAGGTCCAGGCAGAATGGAGAAGAGAGGAATAAAGTGGAAGGAACATGCTCAACTTAATGTATGACTAGTCAAGTTAGGGATTTCACACTGGTGTAAAAGTACCTACAGGAAGGAAAAGATCAATAGATCAATAACTAAAGTATTAAAATGACACTTGCTTGACTTCAACATCCATTTAGAGTTTGGGTGTATAATGTAATATATCATTTTTAGTTAGGGGTTGTAACAACCCCGCACTCCAGTCTGTCTATCTGTCCTTATTGATATTAACTATGGAGTTTAAATGCCCCTCACGTATGACAAGGAGGGTGGGGTGGACATGGCCTTTTATTTTCCTTTCCCACCCAGTTTTTTCACTCACCCTACAGGTGACAACTCCATATCCAGGTCTCCGGGAAATATGTCCGAACTATTTCAGCTGCTTCAGACCCTTCAGACCCTTCAGACCCTTCAGACGTATCTGGAACTAGATTTTGCACTTTCAACCGGAACTCTCGACATGTCAGAGAATTTACTGAGTCAAAATAATAAAAATCAGTTTTCTTGATTTCCCTCATTGCCGTAGTTATAATCTGGTTCATGTTCTGTAGTTATAAAATAATATTGGGTAGGTATATATCCAGATGCTTCAATACCTTTATTTTAACGCTTTGCACTGTATCACTTAATAATTTCTTTTCCCAACAAACAGTAACATAAATGGAGGTTGTATAAAGACATACGTCCATCTAGTCCAACTTTATACCCTACCCAATGTCTGTATAACAGTTACAAGTAAACATAGTATTGGAGGTTGCATATAAAGACATACGTCCATCTAGTCCAACCTTTATACCCTACCCATAATGTCTGTATAACAGTTACATAGAACATAATTGAGGGTTGTATAAAGATATACGTCCATCTAGTCTAACCTTTATACTCTACCCGAAATGTCTGTATAACAGTTACATAGTAACATTAGATCTAGGAATTCTCTATCTATCTCTATCTAGGAATTCTCTATCTATCACTATCTAGGAATTCTCTACCTATCTCTATCTAGGAATTCTCTTTCTATCTCTATCTAGGAATTCTCTATCTATCTCTATCTAGGAATTCTCTATCTATCTCTATCTAGGAATTCTCTATCTATCTCTATCGAGGAAGTCGCTACCTATCTCTATCTAGGAATTCTCTATCTCTCTACATCTAGGAATTCTCTACCTATCTCTATCTGGAATTCTTCTTCTCTATCTCTATCTACGGAATTCTCTATCTATCTCTATCTAGGATTCTCTATCTCATCTCTATCTATCGGAATTCTACTATCTACTCTATCTAGGAATTCTCTATCTATCTCTATCTAGGAATTCTCTATCTATCTTATCTATATCTAGGAACTTCTCTATCTAATCTCTATCTAGGAATTCTCTATCTATCTCATCTAGGAATTCTCTATGCTCTACTCTATCTAGGAATTCTCTATCTATGATCTCTATCTAGGAATTCTCTATCTATCTCTATCTAGGAATTCTCTATCTATCTCTATCTAGGAATTCTCTATCTATCTTATCTAGGAATTCTCTATCTATCTCTATTAGGGAATCCTCTTATCTATCTCTATCTAGGAATTCTCTATCTATCTCTATCTAGGAATTCTCTATCTAATCTCTATCTAGGAATTCTCTATATCTATCTCTATCTATGGAATTCTCTATCTATCTCTATCTAGGAATTGGATAGAACTCAAGAGAATTTGGTGCAACTCAAGAATGTCTAAATTCCTTTGCACTACATAATTTTGATCCGATTCCATTGGTAAACCATAGAGCTCAGGGGATAATTTATTGTAATCCTATACGAATAGGGTTGTACTATAGGGGGGCTCACTATAGGTTTTTTAGTCTGGTTTTCCATGTATTTTTATGTGTATATTTTACAGGATTAAATAAGGGAATTTTTAAAATCTAATAGAGAGTATGTACAATTATTTGGTTGTGTGATTGGCTAAGAGCACGGGACATACATTATATAGAACCGAGAATAAAAATAGATGGGGGACTTACCTAGAGATGGGCGAACTTTCAAAAGTTCGGTCCGTTTTTGAACTTTCGAACTATATGGAAAGTTTGAAAACGGACCCATTAAAGTCAATGGGAGTCAAATAGTTGGAAAAGTTCTAATGAAATACAAATAAACTATCAATGGTATCTTAATGTAAATGGCTGTGGGACCTGGGAAATGGTCTGGGAACATGTTCCAATATCCAGGACTTTCGAAAAATAATTTTACTCTCACTTGCGCTATTTTCGAGCTCTCGCGTTCGAACATTCGATGTTCACGCCTAGGACCATGGACTTTTACTCGCGGATTCGATGCTTGCGTATAGGCTTTATGGAACGTTACTCATAGATTCGATGTTCGCGCCCTAGGTATCATGGACATTTTACTCGCGGATTCGATGCTCATGTATAGGTTTTAATGGACACTTTACTCGCGGATTCGAGGTTCACGCCTAGATACCATGGACATTTTACCGCGGATTCGATGCTCGCGTAAGGTTTAATGGACACTTTACTCGCGGATTCGATGCTCACGTTCATGCCTAATACCAGGGACATACTCGCGGATTCGATGCTTGCGTATAGGTTTTAATGGACATTTTACTCGCGGATTCGATGCTCGCGCCTAGGTACATGGACATTGTTACCGCGGGATCGATCTCGCGTATAGGTTTTATGGACATTTACTGTGATTCGATGCTCACGTTCATGCCTATTACCATGACATTTTACTCCGCGGATTCGATGCTTGCGTATAGGTTTTAATGGACATTTTACTCGCGGATTCGATGCGCGCCTAGGTATCATGGACATTTACTCGCGGATTCGATGCTCGCGTATAGGTTTTAATGGACTTTTACTCGCGATTCGATGCTCACGTTCATGTCTAGATACCATGGCCATTTTACTCGCGATCGATGCTTGCGTTAGGTTTTAATGGACATTTTACTGCACGGATTCGATGCTTGCGCCTAGGTATCATGGAAATTTTACTCGCATTCGATGCTTACATATAGCTTTTGATGGACACTTTACTCACGGATTCGATGCTCGCGTTCACCCTAGGTATCATGGACATTTTACTTGCGGATTCGATGCTCGCGTATATTTATAATAGGCATTTTACTCACATATTCGATTTCCTTTAACAGTCGAAACATTTGATAATTATCGAAAGTCCGGAAAATATCGAAAATCCGGGTCCGGGATAGTTCAAAAGTCCGAATTTGTTTGAACTCGAATAGTTCGGCTCGAACTCGGTTCGGGTTCGATTCTAGTCCATCTCTAGACTTACCTGTACGATCAATGGTTTAATCACAGTGGTCTGCCTCCCCTGCTTAGGTACAATAGGAACTTCATTATGGCACAAGTCTGGGTATTCAGAGCCTCTGTCCTCACAGTGTATTCACCTCTCCTAGTGAGATCAAGAGGAAAGTTTTTAATAAAGATATAACAGAGAACTGAGATTGAATTAAGGTTTGTGAATTACAGGCTAGACACTCAAATATTAATAATTATATAAATTAGAATATTTTAATACTATTAAAGAATAATATTAAACTGATCATGGCTAAAATATTCGCTCTGTAGTATAACTGTCTCATACACTTTCCTCCAGATTCTCATGTTACAGATGGCCGAACTCACTAACAATCCTCCCGCTAGTGACTGTCTATGGGATTTACCGTTATATCCTTCCTGTACACTTTCATTTGCCGTTTTAGAAAAAGTCAATGGAGCTTAAAAAATCCGAAAGTTCTGCCTAAAATGAAGGTATAAATAGCAATAGAAACTTAAAGGGCAGTCCAGCCCTAAAATGAAAACTTACATACAGGTAAATCACGCCCCAAAACCAAACGGTAATAGTTTGAAATGTGAAATAAAAAGTCTAACCTGAAATCCTGCACAATCTCCTGTTTCTCCTGTTTCTCTACTTCCTGGTTCTTCCAGTTAGTAACAGTCAGTTATGGATTTGACAGTTGACATCACAGCCAATGACTGAATGTTAATCCCCTGTCTGCCTCTTCTGCCGAGCCTGCCCAGGCTCAGTATAGGCTCAGTACAGGTTTCTAATTGCTCATTTTCCATGAGGCATCCTGAAGCATTGCAGGCATACAGTAATGATTCATAGGAAAAACTATATATACAACATATTTTAAAGAGGCCATTCTTTCTAAGAGATGTTCTTATGAGGGTGGAGTTGTCCTTTAATGTAAATGGCTCAGGGAACTGGGAAATGGTCTAGGTAACACGTATAAGTGGGCAAAATCTTAAAAAAAAAAAAAAAACCCGTCCAGTACCCGAAACTTCAAGAGCTTCCTGTTTTGGCATTCCGCACATATTTTGGAGATTTCTAGAAATTTTTAATTTCTTAGATATCGAAATTCCCGATCCTTATATTTAAAAATTCTCTATCGTTCAATAATTTTTGAAAACAGTTTTCGCGGTACGGAAAAACCGAAAAAGTCAGAAAATCCGCAACGTTCAAGTTCCAACGGATTTGTAAACCGCGTTCCGTTCCATCTCTACTCAATCCTATTTCTCTGTAGACACTGATCTTGCAACAAACATATATACTTTTCATACTGTAGCTCTATGGGCCACTTGATACCTTGGTTTTAGTATCTGGCATTCCTGTTTTTTTCAATAGTTTCTCAGTGGGGTAATCACTTGATTCACAAACAGATGGCACACAAGGTCAGAGCCCGGCACAGGTGTGATTTTTCAGAACCGCACCTGAACCGTTACCCGCACCCGAAATTAAACAGTCCTGCATCCCAACCCCCACCTGCAAAACCATTACCCACACCCAAAATTAAACAGACCTGCATCCCAACACGCTCCAGCAAAACTGTTCCCCGTACTCACTTTGCCAATGGGTCCCATAACCACAGGCAACCTGACCATGTTTAATCCAGATTACAGGTTATGGAAATGTCTTTAATCTGGTTTGTTTGGCTTCTCCTTTGGGAAAACCATTTCATCAGTGGAAATACCATCTGAACTGTGTTAACTTTCAAAACTTACGGGAGATTCAATAAAAGTTCTTTTCATTAAAAACAGTGCTAATTTTACCCCAACCAATCAGATCTTATAAAAAAAAAAGGGCATGTCCACCTTAAAGGGCATGTCCACCCTTAAAAATTACTTTTGATATGCTCCTCCCCCATGTCTGGTAGCCCCAACCGCATGTTAGTATTTTCCAAAAGCCCCCCAAACTCTTACTTACCCCTCCTCGTTCCTCCGCTGCACTGCCGGCCCTCTGCCTTGCGAGAATGCAAGCAGAGGGGCGGGCACCGGCAGTCGCGTCTGTGATTGGCTGAACGCAGTCGCGTCTGTGATTGGCTGAATCAGCCAATCACGGACGCGGCTGCCGGTCATTCAGTGCAGCGGAGGAAAGAGAAGGTAGTAAGAGTTTGGGGGCTTTTGGAAAATACTAACCATGCGTTGGGGCTACCAGACATGGGGGAACATCATATTAAAAGGGTTTTATGCTAGGGGAGGGATAGTATAACGGGAGGGAGAGGGAGGGAGAGGGAGGGAGAGGGAGGGGGGAGAAGGGCTGCATTACGCATGACAAATCTACCGGGCAAGGTAGCAGGCAGAGCCCTGCTAGCCTCCTGGTGGAACTGTTTTTTGGGACTTTAGGGGGGGTCTACAGGAGAACCCTATGGGCTCGGGATGTGAGATAAGGATTACACTACACTACATGTGGGGCCTTACTGGGGGATTATAGTTTTGGGGTGGACATGCCCTTTAAAAATGAACTTTTTGCATAAAGTATAGTCTGATCATTGAGTGATATGATTGGGTAATAAGGTGACATACGTGAAAACTTCTACATTGTCTACGACGAGTCTTATCTCACCCAGTGTTACTTTCAGGTTCCAGTAGAAGGTTTTACTCTCGTCCACACATAGACAGCTGGTGTACTGACAGTCATCGCATGGTTCCTGCTCTAACTCCTCTGAAGGCTGCAGGGTGGTCTGGACCTGAAGAAAAGAATAAATGATGGGACTGTCCATGTTATTAATTTTAAGCAACCTTTCATAATTATCTCACTAAAGTGACTTGGAAATAAGCTAAGATCTGATTGGAAGCTAAGCTACGAGTGAATAGCGTGGACAAACTTTTGCACCTTTTTTATCCTCAGCCCTTTTTCCTTATTGTCACTGACATCCTCAAATCTGTCAAACAGCTTCTGGTTACCTACTACCATTGTTCATTAATGGTGATACATTGTATCACAGGGGGGTGAGTAGAGATGGGATCCGGGTCCATCATGGAACCCCTGTTCCTGAAATTCGAATGTTCTGTCAAAAACCGGGTTGGATCGTTTGGATTTTGGGATAATTTTCAATGATTATCGAACGTCCGATGATATTTTTGCTAAACTTCGAAAGTAGTTTCTGATCGTATTTTCGAGGATTATCAAACGTTGGAGGTTATTTTAGAGGATTATCGGAAATAGCTTTGAAAGTGCAATAATCATCAAAAATGTGCTCGAAAGTGCTGAAAGTATGTTTAGGATCTTCAAGGTTTTCCCGAGATCCATAAATCTGAAAACTGAACGAAATGCACTATTTTCGGCCATCTCTAGTGGTGAGAACTCTTCAAAGGGTCTTAAGAACTGTTCATGGTAGGCTCCAAACCAAGTGCAAAGAGCTGTTCAACTTGGATAACACACTGGATGCTCCATAATAAAAAAGTTACTTTATTACTTTATTATTATACAAACATACTGTATAGAACACTTCAGAGGCGTGGCACAGCAAAATGTCCCTTCCTGTTAAAGAGTTCGCACCTACACATGTTAACATTTTAACACAAGACCCAATGCATGCAGGTGAACCAATCCAGTACGAGTGAACCATTGGGCATCAATAGAGATGTCCAAACTTCGCAAAATCCGGTCCGCTCGAGGATCCGCAAATTTTCGGGAAAATTAATTCGAAATCCGCAAGCGACCCATTAAAATGAAAATACCTCGAAATTACGAGATTTTTCGTATTTTCGAAAATTTTCGAAATTACGGGGTTTCGTGTATTTTCTAAAATTTTCGAAAATACTAAAAAAATCCGCGAATCGGAAGTTCGGAAGGGAAAATACGGAAAAATCCGCCGCTCGCGAACGGGATAAATCCGCGGCGGATCCGGGTTCGGATCCGCGAACCGGCCATCCCTAGGCACCAAGTGTGTTATCCGAGTTACCCACTCTTTGCATTTGGTTTGGATTTCTAGATTTTGACCTAGCGAAGGGCCCGGCTTGGTTGCACCTGGGCCACCAACAATGCCTAAGCACTGTTTCATTCATACTTTCCACTGACTGTTTTAGGGGATCTTTTCCGCATGGACTAGGTTGGGGGAGGGTTACCCCAGCTCTACTGCTCAGGGAAATAAGTTTCCTTGGATTGTCTTACTGTCTTGTTAGTGGCAGTGAGATCTGGTCTATAATATGGGTGCTGTTATATAATACCGCACCTTTATAAATTCAGCCTTTGAATGGAAAGTTGTGGTTATAGGTGGTGGAAATGGGGTATAAAACCTGGATAAGGACACATGGGAAAAAGAGATGTTGATCAGTCCCCCTTTATACAGTGTTCAGGTATGTTAAACACGGAGGCTTTAAGAGTGAAGGATTCTCCCCGGACACACGGAGTACGCAGAGCAAGATCCACAAAGAACGGCTGGAAAGCTCGAAGGGAGTTTGGTGCGAGATACCAAACCCACTGGGTCCCATACAGTAAGCTCCAGCATTCCAGTCTGTGATGGTGTTCGGGACTGTGGATGGAGCTCTGTGCTACCGGAATCTCTGGAGAAAAAAACAAGATGAATTCCAGATCATCCCCCCCCCCCTCGAATAAATAATTTGGAGAAGGTCCAGGCAGAATGAGAAGAGAGGAATAAAGTGGAAGGAACATGCTCAACTTGAATGTAGACTAGTCAAGTTAGGGATTTCACACTGGTGTAAAGTACCTACAGGAAGGAAAAGATCAATAGATCAATAACTAAATATAAAATGACACTTGCTTGACTTCACATCCATTTAGAGTTTGGTGTATAATGTACATATAAGTCTTTTTTATGTAGGGTTGTAACAACCCCGCACTCCAGTCTGTCTATCTGTCCTTATATGATATTAACTATGGGATTTAAATGCCCCTCACGTTCATGACAAGGAGGGTGGGGTGGGACATGGCCTTTTATTTTCCTTTCCCACCCAGTTTTCTTCACTCACCCTACGGTGACAACTCCCATATCCAGGTCTCCGGGAAATATTCCGAACTTTTCAGCTGCTTCAGACCCTTCAGACCCTTCAGACCCTTCAGACGTATCTGGAACTAGATTTTGCACTTTCAAACCGAACTCTCGACATGTCTAGAATTTACTGAGTCAAAATAATTAAAAATCAGTTTTCTTGATTTCCCTCATTTGCGTAGTTATAATCTGGTTCATGTTCTGTAGTTATAAAATAATATTTGGGTAGGTATATACCAGATGCTTCAATACTTGATATTTTAACTGCTTGCACTGTATCACTTAATAATTTCTTTTCCCAACAAACAGTAACATATAATGGAGGTTTGTATAAAGACATACGTCCATCTAGTCCAACCTTTATACCCTACCCATAATGTCTGTATAACAGTTACTATAAACATAGTATTGGAGGTTGCATAAAGACCATACGTCCATCTAGTCCAAACCTTATACCCTACCCATAATGTCTGTATAACAGTTACATAGTACATAGTCATTGAGGGTTGTATAAAGATATACGTCCATCTAGTCTAACCTTTTACTCATCTCCTTACAACAGACAATGTCTGAAATAAACATTACATAGAACATAGTTTGGAGGTTGTATAAAGACATATGTCCAGCAGTCCAAACCTTTATACCCTACCCATAATGTCTGTCTGACAGTTACCTAGTACTAGTATTGGAGGTTGTGTATAAAAACATACTTCCATCTATTCCAACCTTTATACCCAACCCATAATGTCTGTATACAGTTAGAGTAACATAGTTATTGGAGGGTTGTATAAGACATACGTCCATCTAGTCCAACATTATACCCTACCCATAATGTCTGTATAACAGTTACATAGTAACATAGTATTGGGTTTGTATAAAGACATACGTCCATCTAGTCCAACCTTTATACCCTACCCATAATGTCCTGTATAACAGTTACATATGACCATGTATTGGAGGTTGTATAAAGACATTGTCCATCCAGTCCAACCTTTATACCCTACCCATAATGTCTGTATAACAGTTACATAGTAACTAGTATTGGAGGTTGTATAAAGACATACGTCCATCTAGTCCCAACCTTTATAACCCTACCCATAATGTCTGTATACAGTTACATAGTAACATATTATTGGAGGTTGTATAAGACATCCGTCCATCTAGTCCACCTTTATACCCACCCAAATGTCTGTATAACAGTTACATAGTAACATAGTATTGGAGTTGAATGAGACATACGTCCATCTAGTCCAACCTTTATACCCTACCCATAATGTCTGTATAACAGTTACATAGTAACATAGTATTGGAGGTTGTATAAAAGACATACGTCCATCTAGTCCACCTTTATATACCCTACCCATAATGTCTGTATAACAGTTACATAGTAACATAGTTATTGGAGGTTGTATAAAGACATACATCCATCTAGTCCCGGCTTTATCCCTACCCATATGTCGTATAACAGTTACATAGTATAACATAGTATTGGAGTTGTATAAAGACATATGTCCATCCAGTCCAACCTTTATACCCTACCCATAATGTCTGTATAACGTTACATAGTAACAAGTATTGGAGGTTGTATAAGACATATGTCCATCCAGTCCAACCTTTATACCCTACAACAATAGTACACATATAACAATAAAAAAAGACAAGAGAGAGTCAGATAGTTTTATCTGTTTTCACACCCCTCATGGGTCCAGACTTAAAGATAGAGAAGAGCAAGAGAGAGTGGTGTTGGTGATAGAGGAGGCCTGTCCATACTTCCGTGAACATATTTTCTAAATCATAACATCCAGGTCATTGCAACAATTCTATATAACATCCAGGTCATTGCAACAATTCTATATAACATCCAGGTCATTACAACAATTCTATATAACATCCAGGTCATTGCAACAATTCTATATAACATCCAGGTCATTGCAACAATTCTATATAACATCCAGGTCATTGCAACAATTCTATATAACATCCAGGTCATTACAACAATTCTATATAACATCCAGGTCATTACAACAATTCTATATAACATCCAGGTCATTGCAACAATTCTATATAACATCCAAGAATTATAACTAGAAAATGTAAGATTTCAATTCTTTGAGAGTAAACACGTAAATTTGCTCATCATCTGTGTACATATTATACCTAACGTTAAATTAACTGATGGAGTCAGCAAAAAAACCCCAGCAAGAACAGAGCCCAGGGGCACCGTCTCTCTAAGTGAAACTGAAAGTTTTATTACCTTTGAAGATAGACAGAGAAAGATCTGTGAGCTCTTGGTTGCCAAGAACAATTGTACAACAAAATCCTGATTATAGGTTCACGAGGACACGAGAAGGTCAGAGACCAGAATGGGTGTTAATGAGGTTTGGAGGTTCAGAAGACCTCTGTACTGGAAATGTATCTGTGGGTGGAGGATATTTAACTACAGTTGTCTGTTAGCACACCTTACCTTCTCCATCCTGGGTGCAGAGAAGAGAGCTGTATGAATTTTCAATTAGGACTCCCCCTGGCTTCAAACAGAAATATAAAATAAAATCATTAATAACATAAAATAATCCTTTTAAAATGTAGAACAGTGTATGAAAACTTACGATCTTCCAGTTACACTACACGTTGCACACATCCAATTATACCTACTCCCGGCTATTACCAGGGTATTCAATGGGAGGAAAAGGTTTTTTTATCAGTTTTATCAGTTCACAAGTATAAAGAGTTGTAAAGAAAAATGTGGGTATCTTATGTCTGTGGGTAGAAGATGAACAGATAATTAGGTTTATTTTTTTAGTATTGTATGTAAAATTTGTATGTTGCTTTCCCCCCCCCTTAATTGTAGAGTAAAGGAAATAAATGATTCACCAAACGAATGTATTTGGGTTTTTAGGTCATGTAACTTATACCAAGGTTCCAGATCCTAATTAGCTCATTGTGTTCAATTTTAGGAAAGTCACCAATATAATCTAATTATCACAAATTAATTACATGGTCCTCCAAGAACAAATTGCTCTGTGATGGGTCAAATCCAGCTTAAAGGTTTGTGCACACGTGAGATAACGGGTACCGCGATGCATGATGTGTACAAACGAACGTTTCAGGCGATAATCGGCCCGTGTATGGGAACTTTATCTTCTGAAATGGTCGCTTGTTCAATGATTCCCATATTGATGCAAAAGGGGGCTTAAAATGATGATAGTGGATATTCATGTAGAATGCAACAGCGAGATACACTCATGTGAGCTTACCCCTTTAGCAACAATCCCTGCTGCCACAGAGACAATGGGGGCAATGTTTTTGCTGGCATTACTCCATTGTTTAGCCGTTTTGCAAGGCAGGGCAAACTTAACTTCATTTTCGATTATTATCGAATGTTCGAGGATTATCGAAAAAAGCCTTGAATGTTCGACAATCCTCGATAATACGATCGGAGACCACTTTCGAGTTTCTGGTCGTATTTTTGAGGATTATCGAACATTCAAGGCTATTTTCAATACTAATCAAAAATAGGATCCCAAGTCTCGAAATCCAAAATGATCCGTCCGGATTCTCTATCTAGGAATTCTCTATCTATCTCTATCTAGGAATTCTCTATTCTATCTCTATCTAGGAATTCTCTATCTATCTCTATCTAGGAATTCTCTATCTATCTCTATCTAGGAATTCTCTATCTATCTCTATCTAGGAATTCTCTATCTATCTCTATCTAGGAATTCTCTATCTATCTCTATCTAGGAATTCTCTATCTATCTCTATCTAGGAATTGGAGTAACTCGCGCAACCTTTTTTTTTATTTTATAAGGGCCGCTTATGGGAGCCCTATTAAATCTGGGAAATAGAGTGTTTATTTACTATAGATACATTATATTAGGTTCTCTAATAATGACATCTTATTTATTTTTTTTTCCTAGGCTATGCTACACCAGAAACCACAAGTTTTCCCCGAGGCTCTTCAATTACTTCCACTACAAGGTTAGACATGAGCGTACAGGCATACCTTTAGCATGTAAGTACAGACGCATTTATAATCTTCCTAATCCCAACATCGTGCAAATGATTATCTTCTTAGGTGTTTAGATCTACCCCAAAATTCTCAGCCAGCACCCTAATTGCAGTGTTTTGTAGAAGATGAAAGGCTGGAATAAGCAGTAATTGGAATCATCGACATCATGGTGGTCTCTGTTCACAAGTATAATATTGGCAGGGATATGCCAAACATAATCTATAAGGCAATTAACATTATTAGACATAGTAGATGCTTATCATCAGTAACTTGATTTTAGACAGGATTAATGTCATAAATCCCATTTTAATTATTAATGTTGTAATATCAACATGTGATTTGCAGCAGGATACTTAATACAGGTTATAATCCTAATATCAGTGTGAAGAACAGAAGAGGGGTGCAGGAAACATACTTTCCTAAAGTGCTCTGAATCCCAGATGAAAATTTGAAAAGATCCTAA
The DNA here is from genome assembly GCA_019447015.1 of Hymenochirus boettgeri. Taxonomy (NCBI): domain Eukaryota; kingdom Metazoa; phylum Chordata; class Amphibia; order Anura; family Pipidae; genus Hymenochirus; species Hymenochirus boettgeri. The sequence goes on along the minus strand of CM033475.1, from coordinate 8,347,573 downwards.
TGCACACCAGAGGGTTCAGTGACTAGTTGCCGTTTAGTAAACTATGGGGAAAGTTATACCACGAAGCAAGGACTGTAAGAGGTGGGATTTTACCTACTGTGTGTTTTTTGTTATTTTGTCTGTGAGAAAATTCACACAGGTTTATAGAACAAAAGGTTATTATTATTATTTTATTTTCCTGTCTTTTAACACACTTTTTAATTTTCCCCTTTTATGTTTACATCTAGTAGCTTTTTCAGATGGTGGTGGTTCAACGGTGTGAGGGGGGGGGTTCGGCCGGAAGGGTGGGGGGGTTGCTAAATTTATCCTCTGCTAAGTCGTCCCTTTTTGGGTTTGCCGATACCATGCTGATTCAGAGGTATGTGATACGTTAAAAATCATTTCCTTCATTTCAATCATCTTGTTAGATCAAATGATGGACTGTGTGTTGTTCACACCAATAATTCGCATCTTTTCTAAAGCGAGTTCTTTATAAATGTGGATCTGGTCTTATTCCTTTATCAAGTGCGATTCCTTTATAAATGTCTTTATAAATGGCGATTCCTTTATGTTAATGGGGTGATTACCGATCCATCCATATAAATGGCAATTCCCTATAAATCAATTCGTTATAAAGGTGATTCCTTAGGTTAATGATAATAGGTCGATATCTTATTTGACATACGATTCCTTTATACATACGACCGCTTAAATTAAGGGGCGATTACCTTTATTCAAAGGTGGGGTAACGTGAGACCTGGGTGTGTCCATCCCATTCTTCCAAACAATGAATAATCATTCTCTGTAAAAAACCTTATCCATCGTACCTTCAAAATAACACCCCAATAATCCATCTCTCCTGATCAAACTTTTGTGGAAGTTATTGATGGAAAGGTTCAGCAAATGTAACATTCCCTGGCTTTTACGTGCGCATGTTTTTAGCCATGTGTGAACCGAGCTTGTACTCAGTTGACAAACAGCCTGTCTGCATTAAATCAGGCTCCCCCCTTCTCAAATGTCAATTTTTATCGTCACTGTAGCTTTCTGATTTCCGCCACAATAGTCTCACTGAGCAGCTTCGTATGGTCTCCGACTCGGCCCTGGGAGGCAAAGGGGGCCGGTACAGAGGTCATGTGATGTCCATCAACCTCATGGGAAGCGGAAGTGTGGACATTCACCAATTGTAATCTCCTCACAGCTTTAGCCAGGAGCTTGATGTTGGCTTCACGGTGGTATAGGATATACTGCAGGCTTTCATTGTAAACAGAACCTGCTAACTTGTTTGCGCACCATACAGTATTACTCCGCTTTACCATGATTCTGACACTTCCTTTATTAATGCGGACGAGGGGTTTTCCCTTCCGACCAACGCGATTTGTCCTTTCTTGACATGTGTTTTCCGATTCCTTTATAAATGCGATTCCTTTCATAATGCGATTCTTTACAAATGGTCAATGCTTTTATTAATGGCGATCCTTTCATAACATGTTGATTCTTTCTAATAGGATTCTCTTCGTCGGAGATTCTTTCTAAGTGGATGGTCTTTACTATGAGCGAGTTATATCTGCTATTTCAACACGTTGTGCGATGGGCTTTTTGGAATTTGATCGAACATAAAGTTATAACCTACCTGACCGATCAAAATTCGATTTTCCCTATTCTTAGATTCTAACCCGACCACATAGTCTGTCTTTTGGTTGAGCTAATGCAAAAAAAGGAATCGATTTATAGGAAGACAGATAGTGAATTCACTAAACGATCAGGAAGGGAAAATCGTCTTTGTATGGCTATCTTGTAAAAATCACGTGAGAGGCAATAAAAAAAAACCCACTTTTTCTCTCTCGCCCTCCATTCCTTCTGGTCCTACTTTTGTTTCAATACCCACTATAATTCAAATTGTTCCCCAATCTTATGTGTGTAATTGCTTAAATTTAATCATTGTTCTCCTCATATTTTAAGTATTCAACATAGGAATTACCATTTGTTAAACACCTATACAAATATTATTAAGAAGCACCAAATGAATCCTGTGTTAGAGATTACAATAGTGTACTAAAATGATCTAGCACCAGCTTGTTCTGTGCATGGGTTCAAAACCTGAATGTATGTGTATGCTTGTATAATATGTGTATTGGTCTTTATGTACTCTGTGTTGGGTATTTGTTGTCATGTTTGACCTGCCGTGCTAGTGGGGTTTCTTACACTACATGTTGGTTTTTCTTTTCTCTGTTTCTAGGGGCGGTAACATTTTGTCGATATTTCAGTCTGAATGATCACCCCAGGGGAGCATTTTTTTGCCAACGTTCTGGTGAATCTTTTAGGTAAGACTATACCCAATAAATTAATTGTTTTTGACAGATTGATTTTCATGAGGGACATCGGGAAATAGGGTAAGTATTGATCGGAGAAAGAAATCAGTCTTAGTGCGCAGGCCGTGCTGATACATATGAATTGGGACTTCTCCCCTTCAATTAAAAAAAGGGAGAGGGGTGCATGTGTTTTTTCCTAACCTGTATTTTTATGTCGTGTGTGTAATCTACAACTATTTACCTATTATCTCTAGGTAAAATATTCCCCACTGTATTTGTTTCCTATTCAGGATGCTTGGCAGTATACCTAAAGTGAAGCAATACATAAGAAAGCTGCTCAAAGAACCAGTCTTGCCACCCAAGTTTTAATACAAATAATGATGGGTGTTAGGGTTGAAGCAAAGTCAAAATAACGTATGTGTTGAACACATATTGCAAATTTCATTTGTTAACATTATATCAAAAGGGGAACTGTGGTCTCCATAGACCGTGTGTTGATTAAGTCCAGTTTCCTAACCTTTTAAAAACGAGCCCCACAACCAACACTATCTCTAAAAAGATCCGCGTGCTCCCACAGCCCAGATTATCACAGAAATGTACTGACCAGCAAAGTTTAATGGTGGGATGGTGGCTGCACCACGTGACACATTTCCCAGCGCTTCTCTGCACAGTGACCAGCCGGTCGAGCGACATTTATACCCACCTCAGACTCCCTCAGTGTGTAAGAACAGGAAGTCCCTCTCACTCGTGCTGATCCTCTCTTCGCTCATGTATATGGAAGTCCTAACAGAGTAGTTTAAGTCAAGGGCAATCCAAGCCTCTATCATTCCCAACTAGTTGAAAACAGCCTTTTCGTATCTGCAAGTTCCACAGAGTTTCGAGGTTAGGCGGTCTGAGTGGCCCACCGTCGGTGGGTCTGTTCGCACTCCATGATGGGTGGTGGGCTTATGTCAACTTTGTGGGTGGGGCTTGTGCCAACCACGAGTGGGCAAGGCTTGTGGCACCATCGAGTGGTATCGGGTGCTTAGTGCACGCACGAGCGGACGGAATGAGAATGGTCACCACAGGCGGGTACTATAGCAAAGGATATGACTGCAGGAGAGTCGACACAGGGCAGATTGACTGACATGGTATTCTAGAGCGAGGAAGCCCCAAAAGGAAGTGGCAGGGGACCTGGTGATGCTGTACCATATCCACACAAAAATGTAATACTTCAAACTATAGCAAAATAAACAATGCAAATAAATAGCAAAAATTCTAGGAGAGCTATTCCTATCAATTTACCTAAAGTCATTTGGACCACATTTACCCTAAATAAATCTGTGTAGCGCAGGTAGAGGTTTTTATTAGTACAGTGGTAGTGCTAGCTTGCAAAAATTAAGTTTAAAAGAAGCAAAATAAAAGATGCCTGATCTGATTAAGTACTTTGAGGGTTGATACTTGTGTCCTGGAAATAAAAAATCTGATCCTAAATACTTGACCGACCCGCCGTGTTCCATCGGTTAGCCTTCTGCTGCTGCTGTCCTATTGCAGAAGGCAGCAGAAGGGCTGGACCGCAGTTACCTGGCCCTAAACGATTTTTTATACGATTGTTATGTATTAATCGGTGTTATCACCTAGGTTCATCACACAACATATTTAAGTACATCACAATGCACCACTAAACAAGCAAGCCGTTTGGCATTTAATTTTTGTTGGCTTTACCCTAGTTTCAATTAATACCACCGGCCGTGTGGAATGTGTTGACCTCTACTAGAAATTTCTTAAACTTATTTGCCTTTCACTTATATCAAAGTCACAAGTGTACACTCTAATTGAAACAAATGATTATGTTCTATAAAACTGCAGGACTGTAGGTATTTTTTAAATTATTGGTTCAATAAATGTGCGACAGCAATTAGGACGTGGTTTAATGACAGACATAGAAACGAAAATACACAGAGGCAAGTAAAAATGTTACTGTGCGTATGCTTAAATAAAAACAGCTGACCTACTAGGGTGTAGGCGGTGGGGGTTGGCTGAATACCGTCTTGTGACTGTTTATATGCTCTCACGCTCAACGTAAATATGACCTGAACCACCCACTGCTTGATACACATGCAACTTTTTCATAAACTCCTTAAAGGGCAAAGTGGTTCCTTTTAATTTTTGAAACAAAATTATTCTATTTTTATGGAGTGAATTGTCTTTTGTAGAGGTTTTTATAGGTCCTAGCCTATGTCCCCGAACCCTACTGCCGCACAGTTCTCTGACACAGAACATAATTAGAAGCAGGAACTTGCCCACTCCTACCTCCACTACTACTATACTTTCTAAACGAACACACATTTTATTCTTTCTTTTTTTTTCCTTGGCCTAATTACATTTATTTTTTAATTGTGTTTGACTACCCAATTTAACGTAACTTGCAAAAAGACCTTATAACAGAGATCATTAGATAGGCACTCGAAACAATTGCAAAAACTACATTTTATGCACAACTAAGTCCTTATTGAATATTCATACAAAAAAACAACGCTTTCAGAAACAAGTAAGCATATACACGCCCAGCTATAGAGAGGGCGATTTGTTGTCCTGAGCTTCACTCACAAATACAAGTCTACAACAGATCCTACTGCTTATTAAATAAGAATAATACTTTTGTTTAAGCTGGTATTAACAACTCTGTTGGTGTGTATACAAAAGATATAGATGACTCCGCACCTATGCTGAGATATTTTAAGTGTCTGTGTATCTGCCACATTAAGTAAGCTTGCTTAAAAGTGCTCGGGGTTTAGAGGGGGGGGGATCAGTTTCGATGTATTTCCTGTTCCTGGAAACATGACTATTGTAAGGGTAGGGATGCCGTTTAATTGTTATCTACTTTGCTTTCAACACCACATGGCCCCACCTGTTACAGTAATTTGGCTGCATTGCGTTTAATAGTGTGAAAATGCAAGATTCCCAGTCTTATGCTCAGCTTTTTTTAAATACTAAAACATGGCCCACAGTGAGTAGAGCGTTCTTATGCCCACATAAAATAAATCAATTTTTGGTTTCACGTAGTTTAACATAAATACCACGTTTATACTAACAGTAATAACCTACAAATGTCATGTTCTATGAAAGAGTTACATTCCTACAGATCTTGACAGCTCTGTTTTAATTATGAATAGTGTTAACTATGCCTATTGGATCAATAACAACATCACTTTTATTCTGGAGTTACGCATTTATGCCATGTGAGATACATGTTCCGCAGAAATAGTTCCGTTAAAACCCTGTTTGACAGACTTCTGTTTGACATTAAAAACATACCCAAGATGATCCCGACGGGTTATGACTGGTTGCCTGCTCTTATAAGAGGTCGCTTATTAGCATCCATGAAAAAACCCCTGCACTCTTCCCAGGTTTGTGTTCCAAGCCGCGGAGGAAAATCCTCCATACAAAGCTGATGCAAGGATCTATGTATAAAGCGGTGATACTTAATGCAGAGGATGTGACACAGTCAACAAGCAGTCATTCATAACTGCGCCATGAAGGCCTCTGTTCGCTTACACCCCTGATCGTAACTGCCGACTGGAACCAGGCAACTGCCAGTGAGATAGTCCTAGAAGACCAGGGAAGGACTAAAATGCTCAGAAGCCAGATGCAAGTAAATCAGCATATAGGCATAAACGAGGGTCGTGTCTTTGAGGTGGCATCTCTTACTCTCCATGTAAGTTGTCTGTCACATATGCTGCGCATCCCTGCCAGATTAAAAATAGAATCAACAGCTCCTCGTTTCAGCTCATTCTGTCCAGCTTCCCTGCCTGCCGAACTAACATACCGGGTGGACCAGACTGGCAGGAGGTACTACAGGTGGGGGAAGCATATGGTCTTCTGCTAGTATTGTGGTTGTGTGCTGAGAGTCCAGACGTGGTACAGCGTGTGGCGTGCACAGCCCTAAGATTGAGAGAGGGACCGCTTGTGCGAAGCTAATGGAGCTGATAAGTAACAGTTTGGTGGATTCTATTTTTAAACTTCTAACATACATTGATGGTTGAAAGGGTTAATGCCTTGCCGTACAGGATTAAAGTTTTTACGCTACAGGGATCCTATGGTATTCAAGGGACTGTACAAGAGATGAGTCAATGGGAGGGAGTGGACAGTGGGGGTTGTGTGGAAGGTGGCTTCGCTACTTAACGACTTGCACCGTAGAATCTACTCCGGGAGGCGAAGACAGATGCAGAGAAGTTATGAACGGGAGAACATACACTATTTTAAACTGTAGTGTGGGGCCAGTAGTGGGGTATAAATGTTTAGCTTATGGGGGAGTGGGCATGCCTTTTAAAAAAGTAATAAATGGGGGTGTAAAACAGTTGTGTAAAAACAAGAAAACGGTGGTAAGAAGAACGGTGGTTCGGTGTGGAAATTTTCGATTATAATATACGGTAAAAAAGAGGGGGGGAGGTGGGGGTTTCGGCGTATGTCCCGGGGGGGAAAAAATGGGGAGTGACAGGAAAAAAGCCTTGAAAAGTTTCTATGACAATGGGGGGGAAGGGGAGAGGGGGGGGCCTCGAGCAAGGGATATGAATCGTTACCACTTTCTCGTTTTCTGCTCGCGTTTTCTTCGTGGGGATTCGTATTTTTGAGGATTATCGAACCATTCAAGGCTTTTTCGATGATGCCTCCGTATTATCTCCTCTACTATTCTATTATCTCTATCTAGGAATTCATTTCTCTAGTTCTATCTCTAATCTAGGAAATCTCTATTATCTCTATCTGGAATTCTCTATTATCTCTATGTAGGAATCTCTATCTTCTTTAGGAATTCTTATATCTCTATCTAGGAATTCTCTATCTATCTCTATCAGGAATCTCTATATATCTCTATTAGGAATTCTCTATCTATCTCTATCTAGGCATTGGAGTAACTCAAGAGAATTGGTGCAACTCAAGAATGTCTAAATTCCTTTGCACTACATAATTTTGATCCGATTCCATTGGTAAACCATAGATCAGGGGATAATTTATTGTAATCCTATTACGAATAGGGTTGTACTATAGGGGGGCTCACTTATAGGTTTTTTAGTCTGGTTTTCCATGTATTTTTATGTGATATTTTACTGATTAAATAAGGGAATTTTAAAATCTAATAGAGAGTATGTACAATTATTTGGTTTGTGTGATTGGCTAAGAGCACGGGACATACATTATAGAACCGAGAATAAAAATAGATGGGGACTTACCTAGAGATGGGCGAACTTTCAAAAGTTCGGTCCGTTTTTGAAAATTTCGAACTATATGGAAAGTAAGTTTGAAAACGGACCCATAAGTCAATGGGAGTCAAAAGTTGGAAAGTTCTAATGAAAATACAAATAAAACTATCAATGGTATCTTAAGTAAATGGCTGTGGGACCTGGAAATGTGTCTGGGGAACATGTTCCAATATCCAGGAATTTCGAAAAATAATTTTACTCTCACTTGCGCTATTTTCGAGCTCTCGCGTTCGAACATTCGATGTTCACGCCTAGGTACATGGACACTTTTACTCGCGGATTCGATGCTTGCGTATAGGCTTTAATGGACACGTTACTCTAGATTCGATGTTCGCGCCTAGGTATCATGGACATTTACTCGCGGATTCGATGCTCATGTATAGGTTTTAATGGACACTTTACTCGCGGATTCGTGTTCACGCCTAGATACCATGGACATTTACTCGCGGTGATCGATGCTCGCGTATAGGTTTTAATGGACACTTTACTCGCGGATTCGATGCTCACGTTCATGCCTAGATACCATGGACATTTTACTCGCGGATTCGATGCTTGCGTATAGGTTTTAATGGACATTTTACTCGCGGAATTCGATGCGCGCCTAGGTATCATGGACATTTTACTCGCGGGGATCGATGCTCGCGTATAGGTTTTAATGGACATTTTACTCGTGGATTCGATGCTCACGTTCATGCCTATATACCATGGACATTTTACTCGCGGATTCGATGCTTGCGTATAGGTTTTAATGGACATTTTACTCGCGGATTCGATGCTCGCGCCTAGGTATCATGGACATTTTACTCGCGGGATTCGATGCTCGCGTATAGGTTTTAATGGACATTTTACTCGCGGATTCGATGCTCACGTTCATGTCTAGTACCATGGACATTTTACTCGCGGATCGTGCTTGCCGTATAGGTTTTAATGGACATTTTACTCACGGATTCGATGCTTGCCTAGGTATCATGGAAAATTTTACTCGCGGATTCGATGCTTACATATAGTTTTTGATGGACACTTACTCACGGAATTCGATGCTTCGCGTTTATCTAGGAATTCTCTATCTATCTCTATCTAGGAATTGGAGTAACTCAAGAGAATTTGGTGCAACTCAAGAAATGTCTAAATTCCTTTGCACTACATAATTTTGATCCGATTCCATTGGTAAACCATAGAGCTCAGGGGATAATTTATTGTTAATCCTATTACGAATAGGGTTGTACTATAGGGGGGCTCACTTATAGGTTTTTAGTCTGGTTTTCCATGTATTTTTATGTGTATATTTTACATGATTAAATAAGGGAATTTTAAAATCTAATAGAGAGTATGTACAATTATTTGGTTGTGTGATTGGCTAAGAGCGCGGGACATATATAGAACCAAGAATAATAATAGATGGGGGACTTACCTAGAGATTGGCAAACTTTCTAAAGTTTGGTCCGTTTTTGAACTTTCGAACTATATGGAAAGTTCGAAAACGGACCCATTAAAGTCAATGGTAGTCAAATAGTTCGAAAAGTTCTAATGAAATACAGTTAAAATATTGCAAACAATACAATATACTTTTCATACTGTAGTCTCTATGGGCTACATTGATACCTTGGTTTTAGTATCTGGCATTTCCTGTGATTCACAAACAGATGGCAGCACAAAGGTCAGAGCCCGGCACAGGTGTTATTTTTCAGAACCGCACCTGACCCTCAACCGCAAAACCGCGGTTTTACTCGCGGATTCGATGTTCGCGCCAAGGTATCATGGACATTTTACTCGCGGATTCGATGCTCGCGTATAGGTTTGCTTCTTTTAGGTCTCTTGGCACAGACTGAGGGTAAAGCCCCTTTGGTGGAAACAGTCTCTGCCATCCTTTATTCTAGCCCAGTAAATAAGCCTTCAGTTTCTAATGGGACTGCTGTGATGTTTTGGAGGCTGCTCTGTATAAAGTTGACTTTTTTTCTGTATTTCATTTGATCTAATTTCCCTGAAATCTCTTCCAGGTTTTGCAGACATCCCATCAGGAAAGCGAAGTCCTTATATTCTAAGTAGAGCGACAGCACCTGTTCGGAAAAGCCCCCGTCTAGCTGCCCAGAAGCCTTCTAATTCACCCAGTATACAACCTTCTGAAAACCTGACTCCAACACTAGGTGGCAGCAAAACCCAACAGGTAAATGTGTTTACTATATTGACACATTGTGAAAATCCAAAATTGGAGGTTTAAACTGGAGGCTGAATGGGGCAAAGACTTGTCATCTCTGGTATATAGAAAAGCAACTCCATTGATTATCCCAAACAGCAGATCTTACTTGTCAGATTAAATGAGCTGATAATATGGGGGAAAACATCACCCTATCTGGTATAGGGAATACCATGTGATATTTGGCTCCCATTAAAAGGCATGTCCACCCTTAAAAGCGTCACTATACTCATTAAAACAACTTTACATTATCTGAAGCTACAATTTGAGAGAAGTAAAATGGTGATACTCACATATTAATCTGTGCTTGCTCATTGCTTTGTCATTAAATTATTAACGTTTAGTGAGTGCTCCCAATTCCACCCACCCTCCCTTACTCACTGCCTTCTTGTAGTGTCGGCGACACTTTTAAGTTCTGCACAGCCTCACTATTGGCACTGCTCTGTTTCCTTAATTTGAGTATAGATACCCTTTAAAACAGAAAAACTAGTCATATGTCTGTTACCTAACCCCAACTGATATATTCAGCACATTATTAGATGTATTATTAACCAGATATTTTATGATAATTATTGTCCCCATTCTAGCAGAGTAACCTGGTTCCTCCCTCCATGCAGTCAATCAAGTCTGTGACTGCTTACATCACAACCAATGATTGACTGCTGTTTCCGCTGCTGCCTCCTCTGCAAGTGAAGAAAAAGCTCAATGAGGAGAATGAAGAGGAACAAAACTGCTCATTAAATATCTGGTTACAAAAACATGTAATAAACTGGTGAAAATAGCAATTGGGGTTGCGGGCAGATAACTGACAAGTCACCAGTTTTTTGATTTAAGGGTGGAAAAGCCCTTTAAGCCTGAAGTGATGGTAGAACAGCCCCGCAATTGTAGCCCCATGGTTATTGCTGCTGCTTCTTAAATATGTTACCGGAAACATAAATATTGTCTAATGCACTTCATTATGTGCGGTGTTGATTAGATTGTACATTTTATTTAAAGGTAAATCTGGTTCATATCCAATATTGGAGTCTGTTATATGTTCTAAGATGGTGCTACTGGCCTGCAACAAGAATCCCAGTGTACCCCAGGCCAAGTAACATTCCCTGGTCTTCCACTAATCTATTAACCCTTTGATCTGGTCTTTTCAGCTTAAGATGCTACAAACGGGTCAGAGCGGATCAGGTGTTGGATCTACTCAAGTGTCTTCTCCACTTTCTTCCATCAACAGGCTCCAGATCTTGGGGTCCGACAGTCCAATCAGTAGTAAAAGAGGAAAAGCTAAAATGTCAACAAAGACTTTACATGATGAGTCCGAGAACGAGGAAGGGTGCAATGTCCAGTAGAAACGGACTTTCCATACACGTTCAGCACCGAATTATCCAAACATAAACATTCATTATTCCACAATGCACATACCACAATAATCATTCAAATAAGCTTTGTTTCTTTCATGTTGAATTTGTAAATATTTAACCATTATATTTTAATTTGACTTAGAATGTAAATGTGTAAATAGTCGGGATGTACATAGATAACGTTTTTATACAATTTCTTATTAATGTGTTTGAGGTCCATGTTTTAGAACTATATCGCAGTAATATTAAAAGGACTGACACCTCATATTGTTTAGACAGGATCTACTTTCTCTACTGGTCATAGTGACAGTGACTTCATCTCCATCATAGAGCAAGATTTTTCCAGTGGTAGACAGGAGTTGACTGAATCTTTTACAGACTGCACACAGGTATATTTTTAGTTAGGAATAATGTGTCTCAAAGTATATTTTTTTATTATTATTACTTGTATACCCTTTAAAGGACAACAATATCAAAGAAAATAATATCACCCCCATTACATGTCCACACTTCCAGCAGCTGAAATCACTTACTCTCAATTACAGCCGTGCTGCCTTCCTTTAGATATCACACAGCAAAGATGAGTGCTAAAAGCCCGCCTCCTAGAGGGCCCAGGGCCCTGATTAACATATCATTTGTCATTGGCTGGTGGGAATGTCTGTTACAACCTCTCTCCTCCTCTGCCAGTCAAACAAACTTGAACTGTTCAGTTGTTAGGATACAGCCTACATAATCAAGCTGATCAAGGGTGGGAAGAGGAGTGTTTTCTCGCATTCTAGCTTTGAGTAACAGTTACAGGCAGACAGAATTGTTAAACCCCCTTTACAGTGTGGCTAATTGAAGGCAGAGAGAGGCTTGAAATCCAGAAAAAAAATGTATGGGGAGGGCTGCATACCTTAACTCTTTTGAAAGCAGTTTAAAAAAAATAATGCATTGAGGCAATACGGTTATCCTTTAAAGACTGCTATGTGGTTATCTATACTTACGGTACCTTTTTTCTCATTTAATTGAAGCTACGTCTTACCTCCTGTTCTTCAATTAAACAACCAGGAAACAGGAACAAATGCCCTCCACGATCGCGGTGCTCTGACATGTCCTGACACACCCTTCCAATGTACAGGCATGCGCACACAGTGCAAGGAAGCTTCAGGACCTGTCAGAGGAACAGCTGAGGACTGCAATTGTGGGTTAGTTCTCTGTTCGTTCCTGTCTCCTGGTTGTTTAATTGAAGAACAGGAGGTAAGAAATAGCTCATTTACCTCCTGTTCTTTAATTAAACTGACATAAGGTACCGTATATACTCGAGTATAAGCCAAGGTTTTCAGGCTTTAAAAATAGCCTGAAAGCCGAACATCGGCTTATACTCGGGTCAATTTTACCTGCCTTCCAAATGCGGCCGCAAAGTCAGGAGAGCCGGAACATAGGCGCGCACGCACGTCGGCACGCACCCTTACGCAAGCCCCACTGCATATTCCTTCAGGGTGGAATTTACAATCAAGCCCCACTAGAAGGTCCCTCAATACTGCATAAGCCAAAATTGGTACCAGTACTGAAGAAAAGCAAGGATATAGGTCTGCAGGTCGGATGTGCAGAGAGGCATAGAGTTTTGGTCTATGGGTTAGAGGTGGGCAGGAGAATTGTTGCTTACTGTATGTTGTTAATCTTAACTGTTTATTGAATCTTTCCACTCCACGTTTAGAAACTACAACTCCCAGCAACCAAAGCATGCTAGGAGTTGTAGTTTCCAAACATCTGGAGTGCCAAGGAATTGAGGGCTAATGTATGGGAGTACTGTCTATTTAAAGGGCAACTAATGCTTCAAACCAATACAGTATCCGGAGAATGAAAAGATTGCCTTCTGATTTTGTATTGTTTTCAGGCTTTAGTTGCCCTTTAAATGGACAGCAGAATTCCCATACAATAGTCCCATACAGTAATAGCCAAATCCAGTATGGCTATTACTGAATGGGACTACTGTATAGGAATTCTGCTGTCTATTTAAAGGGCAACTTAAACCTCAAAACAATACAGAATCAGAAGGCAGTAGTGGTCATAATTTCTACCCTCGACTTGAGTCAATCAGTTTTTACTAATTTTTCAGGTAAAAATAGGTACCTCGGCTTATAAGCGGATCGATTTATATTCGGGTATATAAGGTAAGTATACATTTTGGAGATACCTTTTAATGCCAACTGGGTATGGGTTTATTTAGAATAATAAATATTTATACACACATTTATATACTCAAGTTAACATAGAACTAAAGCTAAAAAATTAGACTACAGAGGAGGAAAGTAATCCAGCACCCTAGATCTGTCTTTTAGGTTTCTAGCCTTCAAAGTTTCTAAGAAGGGGGTTGGGCAGATGTGTGTCAACTTCACCAATTGAAAAACCAATCAGAAGAGGGGCATAGCATTGCTAAAAGGATTGGAGTTACACCAGTTCACTAACCATATCTGATATTTGAGGTCCATATCTTCTAAAAATGTAAACTTATAGAATAAAGCAGCTGTCCAGTGCCATCTTGTCCAGTTTACATCTCTTTATTATCTACATTGAGGTGAGTTTCTTCTTTAGGTTTCAGTTCTGGTCTTATATCCCTTGTGTCAATGTAACCTTTGTTTGTGGTCCTCTGCATGACTATGGCTGGACAGTAGCTTAGTCAGACTTCCTTGCAGTTGCAGTTTTTCTGAACTGTACTGTGTCCCAACAAAACTAATGGAAAAGTCCAGTTTGGTGGAAGTTCCAATCTCCTTCCTCAGTTCTTGCACCAAATCCTTCTTTTTTCCCTATAAGCACATAAAGCAGAATAATGATTTTATAACATTTCTCTTTACCAAGACGCATGTCAATCAATGTGTACAACTGTAACATACGATACCTCAAACACCAATACTCAATAAGGCTGGGTACATGCGGGACAAGATTAACAAGCAGAGAGCCAGGACAAATCACTGTTTGACCTTTTAACGCAACCAATTGTGCGGAAAAACGAGCGCCCGAGATCGTCCACCGTCGTAAAAATATTGTATGGTGTGTACCCAGCCTAACAGAATATCCCAGGTTTCCCAGACTTAGAATTTAGATATCTACATTGTCTTAAAGGGCAAGTCCACTCCTAAAATAAAAAATTCTATATAGGTAATTCACAGCTGTGGGTTACTAAAAGTCTGCTAAGATACCAGAGATAATACAAAGAAAACGGGTACATTTAGGCACTTTATATCTTTTTCTAGAAGAAGAAAAAAAAGCAGTATTGTTGTTCCTAGAAGGATGTATGAAATTCATGCTGGCTGGAATAATTTGTATCGTATATCATCTCATAATGGGAACAAATCCCTCGGACTCGGTAGGCAGTCACCATAAAGGAGGTCCTAAAATACACGTTGCTGTCGGAGTTGCATATCAATAGGAAAATTCATTTACCGGCCTTGTATCTGATCAGATCTACCTGCTTATCTCTCTGCATCCCATTGCATGGAGTGCGGGGTAGTTGTAATTTCAAAACAATTGGAGGCCCAAAGTTTGGAGATCCCTAATCTGCACAGGACCTGCACGTTCCAGAACTATACACATCCAGTGAAAATGTGTCCACAGCACGACTGGTTGGTGATGACTAGTGAGCATGCTCGTAGCACCATAGAGACTTTTATTTCACCTTTCCTAGCAATATCTGGCGAATATTATCTTTATGGAAGGGTAATTCCGAAGATTACATCTCTTGGGGGTACAGGTTTCTGTTTTATGGAAGAGTCACATTTGTGGGGACAATTCTTGACGTGGATCCTGCACATTGAGGCACATCATTCTCTTGACAAGGACCCTATAAGGAAATAGCAAATAGTGTTGCTATGCAACTGGTAAAAAAAATGTCCATCTCAGCGCAGTGACCTATATGGAAATGACAATCTGTGATGTGAATTAGACCTTGTTGCCCATTAAAACTTCCCAAGGAACAGTCCGAATCCGTGTGGACTCAGTGCTGTAAATGGCGACGGTTAGATATGGTCTGGTACTGGGAGAGTTTTGTGATGATAAAAGCATAGTGATACAATGACCATAACCTGGTAAATGGCACAGAATGGAACCTCACTGTATCATCCAAAATGTACCACCTGACCCTTGTTATGGCACAGAGGTGACTTATATATTATTAGGGGCTTTGCCCTTTAAGTCAAAAGATTATCATATTGTCAATATACCACATTGGTTACTGCATTATATTTAAAGGACAAGTCCACTCCCAAAACTAAAATCTAACCCACTGTGTAGTGTTAAAAAAATGCTTACCTTACTTTGCTCCATTTAGTTGTCCTGTAGTTCCAATTCAAAATCCTGGAAACTGAAGGTCAGGGGCCTTCCTGAGTGTAAAAATGGATCTGGAGGAATCTGGCATGTGCAGGGCAACCTTTAACACCCCTCTCCCACCCATCCACTGGATCCTTCGTCTTTGCCATTAAGCTTTTAAAAATATACTTTTTTCTGTAGTGTAGAGGACCCCCTCCCAACCCTAGCCGCCAGGTTTAAATCTTAAAAAAGTGCACAGAATCAGACTTCATCAACTCTCTTAATAGTCTGACTCTCAGACAATCACGGACGTGGCTACTGGCCCAGCCCCTAATGCTACTCCGTTCCCGGAAGTAGCATTAGAAGCAGAGGGGGAAGGAAATGCAGGTGGGTAAGTACGTTTCTGTGCACTTTTTTTAAGATTTAAACCTCTACAGTTAAACCTCTACAATTTTGAGGTGGAGATAGATACCCTTTAATATTAACCGAAAAAGCCACAAACTTGTCTCTGAAAATCCTAAATGCTATACTTGACTATTGATCTTTAAAGAGTATGTAAACTGAAAAAAATTATTTGCCTCATATCAATCTATCAATGAATACATGTAAGCAGCACATACTCTGAGGTGTGTGTGTTGCTGCATGCCTTAAATCCAGTACTTGTTTTGCACAGGCTAAGCATTCACCCTCACGCTTTTAACCACTCCCCCTTCCCTCTAACCAGACTTTTTTTTAGGGCAAGAATGCTTGAAGGTGCCCTTTAAAGGATACGTTATATCTTAAAGGGCAAGTCCAGCCCTAAAATGAAAACTTGCATACAGGTATATCACCCCCCAAAACCCTAAACGGTAATAGTTTGAATTCTGAAATATATAAGTCTAACCTGAAATCCTGCACAATGTCCTGTTGCCTCTGTTACTGGTTCCTCCAGTTAGTAACGGTCAGTTAGGGATTTGACAGTTGACATCACAGCCAATGACTGAATGTTAATCCCCTGTCTGCCTCTTCTGAGCATGCCCAGGCTCAGTATCTGCTCAGTACAGGTTTCTACATTGCTCAGTTTCCATGCGGCATCAAGAAGCATAGCAGGCATACAGTAATGAATTCATAGGACAAACTATGATATATCAACATATTTTAAAGAGGCCATTCTTTCTAAAAGATGTTCTTATGAGGGTGGAGTTGTCCTTTAAAGGATAAGATATTGTTTTAAAACTAAAGTTGGGAAAAACATTTTTTATCCCCCCCCCCCCAAAGTTATCTGCAGCACCGCCCCGACAAGTGTAATTTCTGCATGTTCCACACGCACACTACCCTGCACGCGTGGGGGATGTAATTGTGCTACATTTGGTTGCGGTGCAATTACCTCACCCATGTGTGAACCATCGCACATGATGTTGAGTGGGCGCATAGAACATGCGCAAATTAGGCTTGGAGGAAAACGAAGATGGAGGGAGCAGTACATCTCGTCAGGGTGGAGCTGCAGATAACTTGATCCAGGAAGAGGAAACCAGCAAGGTTCTAGCACAGAGGTATGAGAAACGTGGATTGTGGCAAAGGGCCGGACCAATAGGTCAATTCTCATTCTAGAGGTTGCAAAACTGAATTTTATAAAAAGATAAATCAATATCCCTGGTTCATTGGATTTTTTTTAATATTCGTTGCAATGTATAATATATAATTTAATATAAGGTGTATAATATCTATTCCAATTCAATTAATCCGTTGATCAGGTCATCATTTTTTTTAATAAAATAAAAAGAAATCAAATATCCAGCCTGAGACAATCAAATAATATTAAGAATTTTTGAGTACAGGTCTAGTATTGAGGGGCCAGTCAGGGGCAGCCAAAGGGCCACGTGTCCCCAGGTCTGTTCTAGCGGAAAAGAAATAAGGTAAAGGTTTTTTTTATGGAGTACTTATCCTTTAATGTCTTAGATATCAAACTCAGGCTCCCCAAAGTAGTACAAAATCAGTAGACATTAAAGTCACAAATGAGCATCACATTCCTTTGTTAAAATAATTTATATTAATCGAAGACCACTTTATATTTCCCTCCTTCAGGTTGTGTATAGTTTTTCCTTACGTGTTGATAATTTGTATTCAGAGTAATATTTTGTCGAATCCATTGAAGTTTGAATAATGATTCTCTTAGGACAGTTCAGTTCTGGGAATGATCCCATTCATAATGCATTCTCCCTGTTCCATTGGACGATTACACACTTACTGCCAGGACTTTTCTGAGCAGAAGGAATGAAGATCCTATCACTCACTGGACCTACAGCCTCGTACACACGTCAGATAATTTTCGCACAATTTGCCTGACGAACGACCCATCGTGCGACATTCATGCGAAAATGAAGCTTTAATGATCTTCTAAGACCAATGA
This sequence comes from Hymenochirus boettgeri, assembly GCA_019447015.1. NCBI lineage: Eukaryota > Metazoa > Chordata > Amphibia > Anura > Pipidae > Hymenochirus > Hymenochirus boettgeri. The sequence continues at coordinate 8,329,823 of CM033475.1, read as the reverse complement.
TCCACAACTATTCTCGGCTTTTTCCAGCGATCAGCCTGGCGGATTAGTTCTGCCGATTGTCATTTGTTTGCACGTAGTCGGCAGATGATCAGTAGGGTGTAATGGAAGATTGAATGAAATACACATGTGCAACATTTCGAGATCACGCGATGTTCCGAACGTTACTTAATACATACGTCATGTAACACCTTTACCAACGAACATTATCTATCCACTATCTTTCATGTATGTACAGGCGTTGTTGGCAGAACTAGTGTGTAACGAGACGGTTACTGAACGTTCGTCTGGCACATCGTATGAAAATGATCTGACGTGTGTACGAACCTTTAATTTTGGTGATGAATGACTTTTGTGTGACAGATCAATGTTTGTTGTCACTTTGTGCAGATCATCACAACATTCACATTGCCTGCAATGGTGCCAGTTGCTGTAATGTTACTTGTGAATTATTACTAACAATGTGTCAAGTTATTTTGACAAGAATATTTTTCACTGGTAAAACAGTTACTTTTAAGAACTCAGACCATTTAAGAAAATAAAGTTCTCATTTTATCCTTTTGAATGAAGCAAACTGATTAAGAATTGGGAGAGGCGATAAGTATTGATTATGTTGGCAACACAGGTGATCAGTGTTTTTACATAAGTGATTACACAAGTGACACTGGTGAATGCAATCAAGAGAGAGGTAATCAGTGTTGATTACCTCTATGACACGGGTGAATGCAACAGAGGTAAACAGGGTTAGTTACATTGGTGACACAGGTGGATGCAATCAACAGAAAGGTAATCGGCCTAAATTATGTAGGTGACCTAGGTGAATACAATCGAGAGGAAATATGAGTTGATTTATGTAGGAGACAAAGGTAAATAAAATCAAGAAAGGTAATCTGTGTTGATTATCTTGACAACACAGATGAATGCAATCAAGAGGAATAATCAGCGTTGATTATGTAGGTGAACCAGGTGAATACATTCAATAGAGAGGAAATGTAAATATGATTATGATAGTGACAGGTTATGGCAATTAAGAGAGAGGTAATCTGTTGATTATGTTGCGACACAGGTGTATGTAATCAAGAGAGATCATCAGTGTTGGTTACATTAGTGACACAGGTGACTGCAATCAAGCGAGTGGTAATCAGTGTTTGTGTTAGTTACAGGTGATGGCAATTAAGAGAGGTAATCAGTGTTGATTATGTTGACGACAGGTGTATGCAATCAAGAGAGAGGTAATCAGTGTTGATTTTGTTAGTAACAGGATGGCAATTAAGAGAGAGGTAATCAGTCTTGATTATCTTGGCAACACAGGTGACTGCATTTAAAAGAGGTAATCAGTGTTGATTTTGTTAGTAACAGGTGATGGCAATTAAGAGAGAGGTAATCAGTGTTGATTATCTTGGCAACACAGGTGACTGCATTTAAAAGAGAAGTAATCAGTGTTGATTTTGTTAGTAACAGGTGATGGCAATTAAGAGAGAGGTAATCAGTGTTGATTTTCTCGGCAACACAGGTGACTGCATTTAAAAGACAGGTAATTGATTACATCTGAAAAATATTTCCATTCAAGTCTATTGGCAAACAATGTCCATAAATTTGCTGAAAACGATTCCACAGATTATCTGTTGTATTCAATTAGATCAACTGGACTTGAAATGTAGTTCTTGAAGACGTTTCGCTAGTCATCCGACTGGCTTTCTCAATTCAGAATGACTTGTACAAGAATCTGTGGCAATTATGTACCCTGGAATAATATATTCCACAGATTCCTTAGCTAGAAGACAGCATGCTTCTCCGATATGTCCTGCAAGTCTGATTCTGCCTCTAGCTGGAAAACCGAGGAGATATAGTCCAAAACTGGGTGGATTAAATAGTAGAAGAAATAGAGAGAACAGTAATTTGGCTGTTTAAGCCAAATTAATTACAGGGAATGGAGGGGTTTCTGAAGCCACAGCATCGTTCATAGAGTTTAAATACATTTATGGTGCATTAACTGTCATTTGGAAGGAGGATTTTTGAAGCAGTATGAAAAACTACAGACCAGGAACAAAGTAAAATGTTCTCACAGAAAGACACACACCGTGGTATATATTTTGTGGTTGAAGAGCCCAGATTTGCACATTAAATCAACAACATGAACTACAAACCATCAGAGTTATTCAATAAAAGTTCTTATTGTTAAAAATGGTGCTAATTTTGCCCCAACCAATCAGATGTTAGCTTTCAAATGTTAAATAATATCTGATTGGTTGGGACAAAATTAGCACCATTTTTAAAGATAAAAAACTGATTCTCCCTGCATGATTGCTAACTATATGGCAATAATGTTACATTGACAGTAAAAAGGGACATTATTGCTATTACTCCGATGCATCAAACGCCTAGTTCCCTATGCTCTTATTATGTTTAGTCTGTCCAATTGTAAAGGACACCACTCAACCGCCTAGTTCGTTCTTACATGCAATCAATTTGAGATCACAAAATGAATGGGTCAGATAGCGCCATATTTATAAAGACTTTAACGATCGGTATCATAAATTTACGATTGTTAAACTGATCGGAGATTAATGACCAGTTTAACGAGCGTAAATTTATTATGCCGATCATAAATCTACAAAAACGAAATCGCATATTTACGATCCCCGTAAGAATACCATTGCGGTAGTTTACCACTGCACGGTATTCTACGATCGAACGTTCGGTCGTAAATGTACAATCGCAATCGTACATTTACGACCGCGATCGTAAATTAACTAACCCGCGGTATCGATAAAAGCGATGCCGCGCCTTTATAAATTTGGCCCATTGAAACAGCTGAAGATAACCGCTGCTTGTAAAATGTGGTCTTTAGACATTAGATAGATATCTCAAATTTATTTAATGTTCGCCTAGTGTATGGCCAATACTTTGCAAGTCTCAAGCCCCATGTACCCTCCCCCGTCTTCCTTTCCCTCCCCCATTAGTTTAACCTCTCACAAAGGGTAAGTAGGAGGCCATTTAACTGTTGATAAAGATCAGAGATTCCCTTTGGCAAAGGTGCAATGCTCTATATTGCCACACGGAGGGCCAAGTGACTGTTGCCTACACAGTAACCCTAGTGTGCTCTACCCAGATACAGATTGGGGTAAATGGTTCTTACAGAACAATCATCAACCAATACACCACGGGTAAGAAGTACAGAATGAGAAATAAGGGATATGATATTGTAATTTTCACAACTTTTAGCAGGTCATGTCAGTGGATTTCCCAGTACTCTCTAAATGCAGCAAATATAAAGGACAATTATCCTACCATTTTATTCTGTAATTGAACAGGAAGTAGGAGCTATTACTCCTACCACCATGCTTGCACATGCAAGTGGATTTCCCAGTACTCTCTCAACATATATAAAGGACAATTATACTAACTTTTTAAAAATTCTGTAATTGTATGGGAGGTAGAAGCTGTTACTCCTACCTCCATGCTTGCACGTGCACATTAGGGTCTGTATGCATCTAGGCTTCTCATTTATGGCATCAACAACACGGGAACAAGCTGGAAAAATATTTTCTGGCTCTGACTGAAGAAGAACTTTGAAGTGGTAAGAAGGATAAACAGCCCCTACCTCCTATATAATCATATAATTTAATGTTTCATGACAGCAGTATAATTAGTATTGACACCAATGTTCTTTTAATCACCCACCTCATCAAGGCCATGTTGGTTTCTTTTGATATGTTCTTCTATAATATTTCCAATAGTTCTGAAATAAACAAGATACAGAAACATATTAACCCCCAGTGTTCCTCAGGAAGTTGGATTTCTAATGTCAGGTCTAATGGAACAGGGAGAATGCATTTTGCATGGGATCATTCCCAGAACTGAACTGTGCTAAAAGAATCATTATTCAAACTTCAATGGATTTGATAAAATATTACTTTGAATACAAATTATCAACATGTAAGAAAAAATTATACACAACCTGAAGGAGGGAAATATAACTTGGTCTTCAGAAATGATGATTGGATTATTTTAAGATAGGAATGTGAAGCTCAGATATTGCACCCATTTACGACTACAATGTCTACTGGTATTGTACTACTCAGGAAAACCCTTTTAGATCCGTCTTACAGGAAAACCCTATTAGATCCGTCTTACAGGAAAACCCTATCAGATCCGTCTTATAGGAAACCCCTATTAGATCCGTCTTATAGGAAAACCCTATTAGGTCCGTCTTATAGGAAAACCCTATTAGGTCCGTCTTATAGGAAAACCCTATTAGGTCCGTCTTATAGGAAAATCCTATCAGATACGTCTTATAGGAAAATCCTATCAGATCTTTCTTATAGGAAAACCCTATTAGATCCGTCTTCTAGGAAAACCTTATTCAATTTATCTTATAGGAAAACCCCATTAGATCCATCTCATAAGAAAATCCTATTAGATCCATCTTATAGGAAAATACTATTAGATCCGTCTTATAGGAAACCCCTATTAGATCCGTCTTATAGGAAAACCCTATTAGGTCCGTCTTATAGGAAAATCCTATCAGATACGTCTTATAGGAAAATTTTATTCAATTAATCTTATAGGAAAACCCCATGAGATCCATCTCATAAGAAAATCCTATTAGATCCATCTTATAGGAAAATCCTATTAGATCCGTCTTCTAGGAAAACCTTATTCAATTCATCTTATAGGAAAACCCCATGAGATCCATCTCATAAGAAAATCCTATTAGATCCGTCTTATAGGAAAACCCTATTAGATCCGTCTTATAGGAAAACCCTATTCGATCCGTCTTATCTGAAAACCTCATTACATCCGTCTTATAGTAAAACCCTATTAGATCCGTCTTGCGGGTAAAATCCTATCAGATCCGTCTTATAGGATAACCCTATTAGATTCTTCTTATAGCAAGACCGTATCAGATCCATCTTACAGGAAACCCCTATTAGATCTGCCTTATAGGAAAACCCTATGAGATCCGTCTGATAGGAAAACCCTATTATATTCTCTTATAGGAAAACTATTCAATCCATCTTATGGGTCTTATAATAAAACACTATTATTATTATTGTGGAGTTATATAGCACCAACATGTTTCGTAGAGCTTTACAATTGCATTTACACATTCACATCAGGCCCTGCCCCAAAGAGCTTACAATCTAAGCGCATATATTTTACACATACAACCTATCAGTATGAAATTAACCCTAGATATCTGTCTATCAAAGTTTAAAGCCACAGTCCGGGATATACAGGTCTTGGAACTTCTAATATCGAGTCATGTGCACCAACCGATGAAAAAGCAAAGCACTTTTTATAAAGATATTATATTTTTCAAAAATGCATCCTCTATTGTAAAATATAAGGATATAAAGTCACCAGGTCTTAATGGGTCATGTGACATGATGACATAGCTTAGAGCTGTTTATAAGACTATTATTTTTAGGATAATTCAAGGATCTTTTGTTACATAAACCTACACACATTTACCACCATCAAGTGGCTAACACAGTGTTAATCAGAAGTCTTTCTAGCCCTGTTTTTCTGTTCCAATGAATCGGTAAGTTCTGTACCCACCTACTACATCCGCAGCCTCTAATTAAAATCTCGTTGGTAAGGTCCTGGAGAAAGCACAGGTATTTCATATCTTCTTCTCTAAATGAATAGAACAAAGAGATTTAGTCTGGAAATAAATAAATACAAGGTTCAGGGATCCAATAAAAAGTTTATCAGACACATTTAAATGGAAACAATATAACAATATGAGGGCCCCCCACTGAGAAGGAATGCATTGTTATTGTTTAGATTTGGAACCCTCTCGGTACGGATCTGTCTAATGATGAGAGTTGTCAGCGCTCACTTTGTACAGACAACAAGGCCGTGAAGATGTGAAAATCATTTTAACAAGCAAATATGCTGGATACAAAGTTAAAAAAAACATACAGTCTGGATCCTTTCACTATTGCAGCTATTGTCTGGTCCCAGGCTACCCGGTCATGAGATGATAGAAATTGGAGGTAGTAATAGATGGAAAGACACTGGTTCCAGATCCCCCAGACTTGGTTATCAAATCGTCTGATGTTTGGAGGACACTCAATGCAATTAACAGGGGACTGATTAGATATTTGAGCCCCCCCAATCCTTTTATTTTAAATATATATTTCCCAGAGGGTTAAGGCAGAGTACTCCTACTTCCCTTTCTGCTATGTAACAGGAGAAGAGAGCTGCTACTACCTTGGGTGAAAGATCTTCAGCTCGATCTGCCCTACTTCCTTCTCTGACGTGGAGTTGGGTGGATTTTCAAAAGAAAGACTTGGGATGAGTGGAAGAGTGGCACTATGCTAGAACCTACTTAGAATGTTGTGATCTAATGTATTCCAATATCTTATCCTTTCTAATATTCCTTCTAAACTTGTTCCCACCATAGAAGTCAAATTGAAAAGTCTTTAACTTCAAGGCTGGAAATGTGGCCCCATTATATAATGGCAACCCATGACCAATCGGCCCAACTATTGGAAGATATGAAAGAATCCATTAAGTTTAAATACAGTGTTCTGGTGGCAACTACAGACTTTATTTAGCTCCTTTAGAATTGTAAACTGTAAAAATAAAATGCCCCCATGCTGAGCTCAAACAGACTGGTAAATATAAGATGCCCCCATGCCCAGACCACACAGACTTGCCCCCATGCCCACACAGTGACTGTTAACAGAGTCAGTTACTGGAATTTCAGTTTTACCTGCACTCAATTGTTACAGTTTGTCACTTAAGACACTTGAAACTGTAGTTTCTCAGGAACCGTCCGCACCACATACTAGCTGAAATAAATGCTGCCTCCCTTCTGCATCACACAGGCATGAGCTAACTTTTAAGATTGCTTCGTGATAGTTACACTCCAGGTGATTAGACCAATTAATTTAACCTCCCAATTGGCTACATAGTGTATCTAGCAATGTTTTTTAACTCGTTTATATCATTGTGGAGGTGGAGGTATCATCTATCTCCACCCCTTATCATCTCTACACCTATCATCTACCTCCACCCCCTGGCATCTCTTCGCCTATCATCTACCTCCATCCCTTATCATCTTTACCCCTATCATAGACCTCCACCCAAATCATCTTTACCCCTATCATCTACCTCCACATCTTATCAGCTCTACCCCTATTATCTACCTCCACCCCTTATGATCTTTACCCCTATCATCTACCTCCACCCCTAATCATCTCTACCCCTATCATCTACCTCCACCCCTAATCATCTTTACCCCTATCATCTACCCCCCGGCGGATCCGGGTTCGGATCCGCGAACCGGCCATCCCTAGGCACCAAGTGTGATATCTGAGTTACCCAGCTCTTTGCATTTGGTTTGGAGTTCTAGATTTTAACCTAGCGAAGGGCCCAGGGCTTGGTTGCACCTGGGCCACCAACATATGCTCGTAAGCACTGTTTTATTTATACTTTCCACTGACTGTTTTAGGGGATTCCTTTCCATCACGGACTAGGGTTGGGGGAGGGTTACACCCAGTCCTACTGCTCGGAGAAATAAGTTTCCTTGGATTGTCTTACTGTCTTGTTAGTGGCAGTGAGATCTGTTTTATAATATGGGTGCTGTTATATAATACCGCACCTTTATAAATTCAGCCTTTGGAATGGAAAGTTGTGGTTATAGGTGGTGAAGATGGGGTATAAACCTGGATAAGGACACATGGGAAGAAAGAGATGTTGATCAGTCACCTTTATACAGTGTTTCAGGTAGTTAAACACGGAGGCTTTAAGAGTGAAGGATTCTCCCCGGACCACGGAGTACGGCAGAGCAAGATCCACAAGAACGGCTGGAAAGCTCGAAGGGAGGTTGGGCGGAGATACCAAACCCATGGGTCCCATACAGAAAGCTCCAGCTTCCAGTCTGTGATGGTGTCTGGGACTGTGGGATGGAGGCTCTGTGCTACCGGAATCTTGGAGAAAAAAACCAAGATGAATTCCAGATATCCCCCCCCTCGAATAAATAATTTGGAGAAGGTCCAGGCAGAATGGAGAAGAGAGGACTAATAGTGAAGAACATGCTCAACTATGAATGTAGACTAGTCAAGTTAGGGTTTTCACACTGGTGTAAAAGTACCTACAGGAAGGAAAAGATCAATAGATCAATAACTAAAAATATAAAATGACTTAAGCTAGCCAAACACTTGCTTGCCTTCACATCCATTTAGAGTTTGGGTGTATAATGTACATATAAGTCATTTTTAGTTAGGGGTGTAACAACCCCGCACTCCGGTCTGTCTATCTGTCCTTATTGATATTAACTATGGGAGTTTAAATGCCCCTCACGTTCATGACAAGGAGGGTGGGGTGGACATGGCCTTTAATTTCCTTTCCCACCCAGTTTCTTTCACTCACCCTACAGGTGACAACTCCCATATCCAGGTCTCCGGGAAATATGTCCGAACTATTTCAGCTGCTTCAGACCCTTCAGACCCTTCAGACCCTTCAGACGTATCTGGAACTAGATTTGCACTTTCAACCGGAACTCTCGACATGTCTAGAGAATTTACTGAGTCAAAATAATTAAAAATCAGTTTTTCTTGATTTCCCTCATTTGCCGTAGTTATAATCTGGTTCATGTTCTGTAGTTATAAAATAATATTTGGGTAGGTATATATTCCAGATGCTTCAATTACCTTGATTATTTTAACTGCTTTGCACTGTATCACTTTTTAATTTCTTTTCCCAAACAAACAGTAACATAATAATGGAGGTTGTATAAAGACATACGCTCATCTAGTCCAACCTTTATACCCTACCCATAATGTCTGTATAACAGTTACAATATAACATAGTATTGGAGGTTGCATAAAGACATACGTCCATCTAGTCCAACCTTTATACCCTACCCATAATGTCTGTATAACAGTTACATAGTAACATAGTATTGGAGGTTGTAAAGATATACGTCCATCTAGTCTAACCTTTATACTCTACCCGAAATGTCTGTATAACAGTTAACATAGTACATAGTATTGGAGGTTTATAAAGACATATGTCCATCCAGTCCAACCTTTATACCCTACCCATAATGTCTGTCTGACAGTTAACCTAGTAACATAGTATTGGAGGTTGTATAAAGACATACTTCCATCTATTCCAACCTTTATACCCAACCATAATGTCTGTATAACAGTTAGAGAACATAGTATTGGAGGTTGTATAAAGACATACGCCATCTAGTCCAACATTTTACCCTACCCATAATGTCTGTAACAGTTACATAGTAACATAGTATTGGAGTTGTATAAAGACATACGTCCATCTAGTCCAACCTTTATACCCTACCCATAATGTCTGTATAACAGTTACATAGTAACATAGTATTGGAGGTTGTATAAAGACATATGTCCATCCAGTCCAACCTTATACCCTACCCATAATGTCTGTATAACAGTTACATAGTAACATAGTATTGGAGGTTGTATAAAGACATACGTCCATCTAGTCCAACCTTTATACCCTACCCAATGTCGTATAACAGTTACATAGTAACATATATGGAGGTTGTAAAAGACATACGTCCATCTAGTCCAACCTTTTACCCTACCCATAATGTCTGTATAACAGTTACATAGTAACAGTATTGGAGGTTGAATGAAGACATACGTCCATCTAGTCCAACCTTATACCCTACCCATAATGTCTGTATACAGTTACATAGTAACATAGTATTGGAGGTTGTATAAGACATACGTCCATTCTAGTCCAACCTTTATACCCTACCCATAATGTCTGTATAACAGTATCATAGTAACATAGTTTGAGGTTGTATAAAGACATACATCCATCTAGTCCGCCCTTTATACCCTACCCATATGTCTGTATAACAGTTACATAGTAACATAGTATTGGAGGTTGTATAAAGACATAGTCCATCCAGTCCAACTCTTTATACCCTACCCATAATGTCTGTATAACAGTTACATATAACTAGTATTGGAGGTTGTATAAAGACATATGTCCTTCCAGTCAACCTTTATACCTACCACATAAGTACACAATATACAATAAAAAAGACAAGAGAGAGTCAGATAGTTTTACTGTTTCACCCCCTCATGGGGTCCAGACTTAAGATAGAGAAGAGCAGAGAGAGGGAGTGGTGTGTGGGATAGAGGAGGCCTGTCCATACTTCCTTTGAACATATTTTCTAAATCTTTATTGTAGTATCTACTCTGATAAAGGGAAAGTTCAGACTGAATTTCCCCCCAAAATAACTAATAAAATAATGTATACTTTTTTTCTGAATAATTCTATAAAGGAAACATTGTGAAAAATCAAAATCTATAAGTCTGCTGATTGCTGTCTTATCATTCCAAAGTAAAATTTAGTACTTAGTTTTCCCCTTCAAGGCTTGGCTTTTATTCTGGGGCCTAATTCACACATGTTTCACTACTTGGTCTTAAAGTCCCGTTGAGGTAATAGCTGCACATGTGTTTTAATGTCATTCTCTTATTGGGGAGACTGTACAGGGAGATTCCTGTTACTGACATTAGCAAACTTGCATTCATTCTCCTTAACCTGGGTACACTCCATACAACTGTGGATGGTTGGTCAGGAGGAAAAATTTTACCCATGTGTGTTCTAGAGTTTTCCCACATGGATGTAGCTTGACAAACAATTGGATCATGAAGCCCATGTTAGCCCCTAAGTTAACCATGGTTTTGTGTAAGGTGTTTTTTATTTAAAATTTTTTTACACTGACCTCGTCGACGGGCGGAGAATCTTGACACATTAGAACTTTAGATGAACCTTAAATAAACATGACCATGACATTTCCGAGGTCTCTTAATGTCGGCAACTGGTTATTATTTAAGCTTCAATTCTACAGTTAAAGAGAAACATAGTAAGGACATAAAATTATTTCCGTGAAATAAGGATAATCAATATGGCACTTAAAGAGGCTGTAGACATCAGCATATCAGGTGCCGGTGAGATGGAAAGTACGGATGAAAATCTAAATGGTCTCCTGGGAAATTGAGAAATCGTTATGTGTGACAACTGATCTATATCTTCCTGAACGCTATAATTATAGTTTCCAGAATCACGGGAGACGAATAGATTGTATCTGTAAAATGTAACGAAAAAAAAATCCATCAGGAAAAATTTAAGTAAATATGGAAAAAAAAAAAATATAACAAAATAAATGGAAGATATAAACAAATATATGGGCAATTGTTTGTACAATAAGCCAATAGTATTTGGACTGGAAGGGAATAAATCTTGGAGCATTATGCTACAGCTACTGTCTGGAAAATGCAAGGAATAGTTTGGGACCCTCTAGCATCCAGTAATAGACTTCTATTTTTATAGCACATTATTTTATTGTTATGTGGTATTTATAATGTTGTGTCAATCAAAGTAAAAGTTACATATATTGTCTGTACTACTCCTCCTGGGCACCATCTTTTTGGAAAATACATAACTCCAGTAAGTTGGTTGAGCTCACTAAATATTATTAGTAATCTGGTTTTGGTAACATCGATCAAGGTTTGACTTGAAACTAATGTTCTGGCCAAAATCAAAGAGATTGACTAGAGGATGGAGGTAGATTTTAAACTAAGTATGGGGGAGAGTACAGTGGACATCACTGGGGTAGATAGCGGAAAGCAAAACAGGGTTTACATAAGATAATGGGGGAAGGAAATGGGGGGGACATGTTGACGAAAATGTTTAAATCAATAAATGATAAAGAATCTGAAATGTAAGTTTACAAAGGCTAGAGAAGATTGAAGGTTTAAAAATAATAGATTGATAGGAAAAGTACCATTTAATTGTTGTAAAACAAACATGGCTAAATGATTCACATGACTGGGCGTACATGTAAAAGGATACTTTTGTTAGGACATAACTAGAAAGGATGGGGGTGTGTACAGTTGTGTTCAAAATTATTCACCCCCATGAAATTGAGTGTTTGGCCAGTTTGAATTGATTTTGATAATTTCAGTCATCTTGTTACAATTAAATCACTTGTAATTCAAAATATAACATAACATTTATAATGAATATACCACAAATGTCTTTCTGTGCTCACATCATTATCAGTTTTATTTAACGCCCAAGTCATTCATTCCTAGTACTTAGTACAACATCCTTTTCCAGTTTATAACAGCTTTTGAACGTGAAGCCTAGTCTGACACAAGTGTCTTGCAGTGATCTATGGTATCTTACCCATTCTTCATGGTAAAAGCCTCCGTTCAGTCACATTCTTAGGCTTGCGCGCTGCAACTGCTTTCTTTTAAGTCCCACCAGAGGTTCTCAATCGGATTTAAGTCTGGTGACTGCGATGGCCACTCCATAATGTTCCAGCCTTTAATCTGCAACCATGCTCTAGTGGATTGGAGGTATGTTTGGGATCATGTCCTGTGAAAGGTCCAACGTCTCCCAAGCCTCAGGTTTGTGACGACTGCATCACATTTATTTCCAATATCTCCTGGTACTGAAGAGAATTCATGGTACCTTGCACACGGCAAGCTTCCCTGTACCTGCAGAAGCAAAACAGCCCCAAAGCATGATTGACCCCCGCGCATGCTTCACAGTAGGCAAGGTGTTCTTTTCTTCATAGGCCTTGTTCTTCCTCCTCCAAAAATTGCGTTGATCCATGGGCCCAAACAGTTCTAATTGGTTTCATCAGTCCACAGAACACTTTTGTGGTTTTCCACGTTGACTTTTGGCATACTGCAGTCGACTCTTCTTATTTCTTGGAGACAGCAAGGGGTGCGCCTGGGAGTTCTGCCATGGAGGCCTTCATTACCAGTGGTGCGCCTTATTGTCTGAGCTGAAACTTCAGTACCCGCATCTGACAAATCTTATTCAGTCCTCGCAGTCACACGGGGACTTTCTCACTTTGCGCTTCAGGTAGCGCACAGCAGTCGAAGTCAGCATCTTCTTTCTGCCACGACCAGGTAGCGTTTCAACAGTGCCTTTGCCTTGAATTGGCGAATGAAGCTTCCTATGGTGTCTCTTGGTATGTTAACATCTTTGCAATCTTCTCATAGCCATGTGTCCTCTGTGAGAGAAATCACCACTTTCTGTGTCTTCCTGGACCATTCTCTCTGACTTCACCATGTTTGTAAACACACCAGTAAATGTCTAGAAGGAGCTAAGTATCACAGTCATTGCAAATCTGCCTAATTGGTGCTTATATGCTTGATTGCTGCTCGATGACATCCACAAGTGTTTTCAATACATGATCGAAAACACTTGAATGAACCCTGTTCTTAAGAGTCTTTAAGGGGTTGAATAATTGAGTCAATGAAGAAATCACAAAAAAAACATTTAATACTGTATTACAAAAAACAATTAATGTCATTTTAGTTGCATTGGTTCTTAAAAAGTCCTTGTAAGATTTAATTCTGAACACAATTACAAATGTACACTGAATTAACTAAAACCCTTTACAGCATTGGGGGTTGAATCATTTTTACAACAACTGTGTTGAGGATTGATGTGCCCTCTGTTGTTTAGCCTAGTTTAAGTTTATAATATTTTCTGCATAGGATCAAGATTACAATTACCATGACATAGATTGGAGTAAGGAACTGCCAATACCACTAAAGGTATCAAGCTCCTAATTGCACCATTTTCTGTAGCAGATTTCCTACCAGAAGATATTTTGTTGGTCTGGTAACATCTAATAACCCTGAGTTCATAATGGAGATAAAAATAGGTGGAAGTTAAGGGAAAATATTGCCATTTAAAATGTGTTGCAAAAAAAAGTGCACTGGGTTAACAAAGGCTTTTACTTACTTACTTTACTTAGAAAAGCAATTTTACGCTATTTCAAAAAATCCCTTCAGCTCATAAACTGGGCGATATTTTCTTGGGTAAAATTACTAAACCAAAGTGACTGCCATCTGTAGTTTATAGGACCCATCTGTAGATATAGGACCCATCTTAGATATGGGCCCCATCTGTAGAGATGGGACCCTTCTGTATATATAGGACCCATCTGTAGTTATAGGACCCATCTGTACACATAAAACCCATCTGTAGACATAAGACCCTTCTGTAGATATAGGACCCATTTGTAGATAAATATCCATCTGTACACATAGAACCCATCTGTAGACATAAGACCATCTGTAGACATAAGACCCATCTGTAGATATCAGGACCCCTCTGTGATATGGGACCCTTGTAATATATGACCATCTGTAGATATAGGACCCATCTGTATCACATAGAACCCATCTGTAGACATAAGACCCATCTGTAGATATGGACCCATCTGTAGATATAGGACCCATCTGTACACATAGAACCCATCTGTAGACATAAGACCCATCTGTAGATATAGGAACCCATCTGTAGATATGGGACTGATCTGTAGATATAGGACCCATCTGTAGATATAGTAACCATCTGTAGACATAGAACCCTCTTAAGACAATAGACCCTTCGTAGATATAAGACCCACCTGTATGAAATATGATCTATTCTGAAGACATAAGACCATCTGTAGAAATATGATCTATCTGAAGACATAAGACCCATCTGTAGACCTATCTGTAGCTATAGGACCCATCTGTAGATATAGACGCAATCTGTAGACATAAGACCTATCTGTAGAAATAGGATCCACCTGTAGATAAATGATCTATCTGTAGACATAAGACTCATCTGTAGATATAGGACCTACTGTAGAGATGGACCCATCTGTATATATGGACCCATCTGTAGATATGGGACCCAACTGTAGATATAGGACCCATCTGTAGATATAAGACCATCTGTATATATAGGACCCATTGTAGATATAAACCCATCTGTAGAGATGGGACTCTGTAGATAGGAGGACCCATCTGTAGATATAGGACACCCATCTGTATATATAGACCCATCTGTTATATAGAGATTAGTATAGAACCCATCTGTAGAGATGGGACCCATCTGTAGAGTGGGACCATCTGTAGAATAGAACCCATCTGTAGATATAGGACAAAGCTGTAGACATAAGACCCATCTTTAGACACAGGACCCATATGTAGCTATAGGACCCTTCTGTAGATATGGGACCCATCTGAAGATATAAGACATGTATCTAATGTGATATTGTCTCACATTAGATAAAATGAGGAAAGTTTTGTGTTGTTTCCATCTGCTCAGTAGAGATGAATATCAGTTTATTTTTATATCCACCTTGTCCGCTGTTAGTTCTTTATCCGGTTTCATCAACACCACGCTCTGATCCACCACTCTCAGGGCACAGAGGGACCCTGCAGCTGCCTTAATTTTAGGGTCAATCAGATCCTGGAAGGACTTCATCAGGGCTAAACCCTACAGATACCTGGACAGGAAGAGACATTGCTAAATCTACACCAAGTTACAAGGGTCTAAACATTACTACATGGAGAGACACATCATATACAGAACATTATGGATAAGGTATATGGTGGAGTTTATTCACACTAAGAATTTTCTTTTTATTGGGAACAAAACTCAGAAATATAATATAATAATAATATTGAGAAGTAAAACCAAAGTAGAAAGGGGGTGAGACATTTATTTCATGATTTTTTCCTGGTTGCAGCTTTTCGGACGTGAGGGACATTAGGGAGCGCTTGCCCAAAGACTAATTACTGGTGTTACACATTGGCTTGAGCAGGATTCAAATCCTTTCAAGGGGATTAACTCCTACATCAAAAGGCAGCAACCTAGCCTTATGCAGCCATAACTAAAACCTATGGTACCAGCATAATGTTCTTATGTAATATATGGAATAAATGAAGATGGTTTTATGGCCTCACAATTTCCAAAACCTTGACACCAGAAATCACAAAACCTTATGTTTTCTAATCCAAGATCTTCACCTGCGTGTCTTTATCGTTATAAAATATAAGGGCATACGTATTTACATGGTTCGTTAACGGAAAAAAAGTCATGCCTTATTCACTTACCAGCGCTTATCGATGCGGTAACCGATCGCCGGTTTTATAAAATGGCGATAAGTGTTTAATGTGTTACGTTTGCCCATTTAAAAATGGCCAAGTCTGATGTGGCGAGAAAGCATAAGTGCCCATATGTGTACCAATCAGTGTGTCTGTACATTGTGGAATGTTTCTCAATACTAATTAGGGTCCAGGGGGTATGAATAAGATGCAGCAACTACAACATATGATGCACATAACAGATTATAAATACTGTGAAAATAGCTTCCAATTACTATGGTGTGTTGTCCTGCGATTGCAAAATAGTGAAAAGTCCCCCGAACTTTACTTACCCTCCTCTCGCCTCCGGCGTTCTGAACTGCCAGCAGCCGCGTCTGTGATTGGCTCCTCTCAGCCAATCACAGATGGCGCTGCCGGTCTGGCCCCCTGCTTGCAGTTCTGTGCAAGCAGAAGGCGGGCATTGCGGCGGAGGATAGAGGGAAGGTAAGTAACAAATGGGGGACTTTCTTACAAATTAATATAGCAGTTGGGGCTGGGGGAACTAGTCCTACAACATATACATTTTTTAAAGGGGTGGACATGCCCTTTAATGTATTTATTGAAGACCAGGAGGTAAGGAGCTATGTCTTACCTCCCATTCCTCATCAATATCTCGGGAGCCAGAACGAAAGTAAGTATATATTTACATTTCGTGCGATCACACGCTGCAAAAATGATAGGTTCCAACCACTTCCTGGTTCTAAGCCCTATAACCCAGTCTGTATTGCGTGCTATGGTGGATTAGAGCCAGGAAGGCGGCCGGGACCTGTAATTTCTGCTGCAGTGGATTGCGCAAAAGGTACATTTCTGTCTATCCTCGTCCCTCCTTGTATAAAAGCATTATTGTGTCTCATCTCTATTTAATTTGGTTGCTGAGAAATGTATCTTTCTAACATGGGGTTGTGTGTTTATTTCCCAACATTCCAGAATCACACAGTGTGGTCATGACCATATGTTTCTTTACACATCGCTCAGTTCCTAAGATGCTGCAGGAACTTGATACAGGTTGTCACACACCCACTAGATCCTCTAGCCAATCTTTTACAGGACAGAATAGGAAAGGGAGCATGTGACTGAGATTAGGGGTGTGGCCACTCATCGTACATACACACAAGTTATTTCATCCAGTTACTTTAATGCTATTTACTGTATTGTAGTTTACAGTTTATTGGTGTTTTTAGAGGGGAGATGTTCAGATTCTGGAGTGAAAACATTTGGGTTTAGTTCTCCTTTAAGCCAATATATCTATATCTTGCCAATCCCCAACATCTCATAATGGGGTGAACCTTATAACTGACTTACCCTCATTTGCAGGGGTGTAGCTAGAAATCCCAGGGCCTCATAGCAAGATGGATGGGGTCTTCCAACCCACAAAAAGACATTTCAGTGCAGTTCCTCACTCAGCAAAACTGCAGCCAGCTTCCCCCACCCCCTAAAAACAAAAAACAAACAAACCCTCTCTGGCCAGCGCACGCACCCTCTCTGCTGCACACAGCAGGCACATTCTGTAACGGGGGCCAGCCATTGGTGGTAACATCACCATCACGCCGTTACTGACGGCCATTACCACAATGAAGAAAGGAGCTGCAGTCTCGTAAGTACAAATACTGAGCTGGGCCGAGCATCTTTGAATGGTAAACGTAAAAGGAAAACGGGGTTTGTGGGGCTGGCTCACGTAGCTAAAATTTTTTTCTATGAGGGTGGACATGCCTGCAGGGGACATGGTAGGACCCCATTTGGCTCCTGGACTCATAGCAACCACTTTGGTTGGCTATGGTGATCCCTACGTCCTGGTCATTCGCGTTCACTAGTGATAATAAAAAAAAATAATAATTCAATGTTGGTAAACATTTGACACTTACTTTATTATAAAAACACCTTTGTATTGTGAATGTTGCTGAATCAGCCGCCATTTCCCATCAGGGAGCAGAATGTAGACGAGAGCTGTAGAGTAGGAGAGACGCTCCGCACTAAGCATGGAGATTGATAGAGACCTCCCCATGAAGGACTGAAACACAGGAAGAAAGAGGGGAAAGGTTAGTGTGTGTTACGTTGAAGGTTTGACACAAGCTTCTGGGAAATTGCACTCACCACCACGAGGGTAAGTCATGTGCGGTTTGAGCATAGTATCGCTTATTAGCGATACCGGTGCCTTTAACGATCGGTAAAAATGATTGTTAAACTGATTGTTCATTTCCAATCGGTTGAACGATCGTGTTAATTTCGATCGTTAATCTCTGATCAGTTTAACGATCATAAAATTACGTTACGATCGTAATTTAACGATACCGAACGTAAATCTCAGATAATGAAAACGTAGATTTACTATCCCCAGAGAATACCACTGCGGTAGTTTACTACAGCACGGTATTCTATGACCGAACGTTTGTTAAAGGGCATGTCCACCCCCAAAACAATAATCCCCTCCCTCCCACCATCCCCCCCCCCGCTCTCCCCAATCCCCCACTCCCACCACTCCCAATCCCCCCCCCCCCCCTTCCCAGCTTCAATTACCTTGATTATTTTAACTGCTTTGCACTGTATCACTTTTTAATTTCTTTTCCCAAACAAACAGTAACATAATAATGGAGGTTGTATAAAGACATACGTCCATCTAGTCCAACCTTTATACCCTACCCATAATGTCTGTATAACAATTACATAGTAACATAGTATTGGAGGTTGTATAAAGACATACGTCCATCTAGTCCAACCTTTATACCCTACCCATAATGTCTGTAAACAGTTACATAGTAACATAGTATTGGAGGTTGAATAGACATACGTCCATTAGTCCAACCTATACCCTACCCATAATGTCTGTTAACAGTTAAATAGAACATAGTATTGGGGTTGTATAAAGACATAAGTCCATCTGTCCAACCTTATTACCCTACCCATATGTCTGTAAACAGTTACATAGTAACATAGTATTGGAGGTTTGTTATAAAGACATACGTCCATCTAGTCCAACCTTTATACCCTACCCATAATGTCTGTATAACAGTTACATAGTAACATAGTATTGGAGGTTGTATAAAGACATATGTCCATCCAGTCCAACCTTTATACCCTACCCATAATGTCTGTATAACAGTTACATAGTAACATAGTATTGGAGGTTATATAAAGACATATGTCCATCCAGTCCAACCTTTATACCCTACACAATAAATACACAATATAACAATAAAAAAGACAAGAGAGAGGCAGATAGTTTTACTGTTTTCACCCCCTCATGGGGTCCAGGACTAAAAGATAGAGAAGAGCAGAGAGAGGGAGTGGTGTGTTGGATAGAGGAGACCTGTCCATACTTCTAAATATTTTGTAGTATCTACTCTGATAAAGGGAAAGTTCAGACTGAATCTCCCCCCCCCATTATAACTAATAAAATAAATGTATTACTTGTTTTTCTATTTAATTCCTATAAAAGGAAAACATGTGAAAAATCCAATATCTATAAGTCTGCTGAATTGCTGTCTTATCATTCCCAAAAGTAAAATTTTAGTCTTTAGTTTCCCTTCAAGGCTTGGCTTTTATTCTGGGGCCAATTCACACATGTTCTCACTACTTGGTCTTAAAAGTCCCCGTTGAGGTAATAGCTGCACATTGTTTAATGTCATTCTCTTATTGGGAAGACCTGTACAGGGAATTCCTGTTACTGACATTTAGCAAACTTGCATTCAGTTCTCCTTTAACGCTGGGTACACTCCATACAACTGGTGGATGGTTGGTCAGGAGGAAAATTTTTACCATGTGTGTCTAGAGTTTTCTCCCACATGGATGTAGCTTGACAACAATTGGATCATGAGAGCCCATGTAGCCCCTAAGTTAACCATGGTTTTGGTGTAAGGTGTTTTTATTTAAAAATATTTTTCTTACACTGACCTCGTCGACGTGCTGGAGAATCTTGAACACGTGATAGAACTTTAGATTGAACCTTAAATAAAACATGACCATGACATTTCCGAGGTCTCTTAATGTCGGCACTGGTTATTATTTTAAGCTTCATATTCTACAGTTAAAGAGAAAACATAGTAAGAGACAAAAATTATTTCCTGAAATAAGGATAATCCAATATGGCACCTTAAAGAGGCTGTAGACATCAGCATCATCAGGTGCCGGGTGAGATGGAAAGTACGGAATGGAAAATCTAAATGGTCCCCTGGGAAATTGAGAAATCGTATCGTGTTGACAATGATCTATATCTTCCTGAACGCGATAATCATAGTTTCCAGAATCACGGGAGACGAATAGATTGTGAATCTGTAAAATGTACAGAAAAAAAAATCCCATCAGGAAAAATTTAAGTAGAATTAATGGAAAAAAAAATAAATATACAAAAATAAAATGGAAAGATATAAACAAATATATGGGCAATTGTTTGTACAATAAGCCCAAATATTATTTGGACTGGAAGGGAATAAAATCTTGGAGCATTATGCTACCAGCTACTGTGCATGGAAAATGCAGGAATAGTTTGGGGACCCTCTAGCATCCAGTAATAGACTTCTATTTTCATAGGCACATTATTTTATTGTTATGTGTATTTATAATGTTTGTCAATCAAAGTAAAAGTTACAATATATTGTCTGCTACTCCTCCTGGGCACCATCTTTTTGGAAAATACATAACTCCAGTAAGTTGGTTGAGCCTCACTAAATATTATTTAGTATCTGGTTTTGGTAACATCAGATCAAGGTTTGACTTGAAACTAAATGTTCTGGCCAAAATCAAAGAAGATTTGACTAGAGGATTGGAGGATATTTTAAACTAAGTATGGGGGAGAGTACAGTGGACATCACTGGGGTAGATAGCGGAGTAAGCAAACAGGGTTTACATAAGATAATGGGGGAAGGAAATGGGGGGGACATGTTGATGAAAATGTTTAAATCAATTAAATGATAAAGATCTGAAATGTAAGTTTACAAAGGCTAGAAAGATTGAAGGTTTAGAAATAATAGCTTGATAGGAAAAGTACCATTTAATTGTTGTAGCAAAAACATGGCTAAATGATTCACATGACTGGGCAGTACATGTAAAAGGATACTTTTTGTTAGGACATAACTAAGAAAGGATGGGGGTGTGTACAGTTGTGTTCAAAATTATTCAACCCCCACTGAAATTGAGTGTTTTGACATTCATTCCTAGTACTTAGTACAACATCCTTTTCCAGTTATAACAGCTTTTGAACGTGAAGCCTAGCTTGACACAAGTGTCTTGCAGTGATCTATGGGTATCTTAGCCCATTCTTCATGGGTAAAAGCCTCCAGTTCAGTCACATTCTTAGGCTTGCGCGCTGCAACTGCTTTCTTTTAAGTCCCACCAGAGGTTCTCAATCGGATTTAAGTCTGGTGACTGCGATGGCCACTCCATAATGTTCCAGCCTTTAATCTGCAACCATGCTCTAGTGGATTGGAGGTATGTTTGGGATCATTGTCCTGTTGAAAGGTCCAACGTCTCCCAAGCCTCAGGTTTGTGACTGACTGCATCACATTTATTTCCAATATCTCCTGGTACTGAAGAGAATTCATGGTACCTTGCACACGCTGAAGCTTCCCTGTACCTGCAGAAGCAAAACAGCCCCAAAGCATGATTGACCCCCCCGCCATGCTTCACAGTAGGCAAGGTGTTCTTTTCTTCATAGGCCTTGTTCTTCCTCCTCCAAACATAGCGTTGATCCATGGGCCCAAACAGTTCTAATTTGGTTTCATCAGTCCACAGAACACTTTTGTGGTTTGTCCACGTGACTTTTGGCATACTGCAGTCGACTCTTCTTATTATTTGGAGACAGCAAGGGGGTGCGCCTGGGAGTTCTGCCATGGAGGCCTTCATTACGCAGTGTGTGCCTTATTGTCTGAGCTGAAACTTCAGTACCCGCATCTGACAAATCTTTATTCAGTTCCTCAGCAGTCACACGGGGACTTTTCTCCACTTTGCGCTTCAGGTAGCGCACAGCAGTCGAAGTCAGCATCTTCTTTCTGCCACGACCAGGTAGCGTTTCAACAGTGCCCTTTGCCTTGAATTTGCGAATGAAGCTTCCTATGGTGTCTCTTGGTATGTTTAACATCTTTGCAATCTTCTCATAGCCATTGTCCTTCCTGTGAAGAGAAATCACCACTTCTCTTGTCTTCCTGGACCATTCTCTCTTGACTTCACCATGTTTGTAAACACACCAGTAAATGTCTAGAAGGAGCTAAGTATCACAGTCATTGCAAATCTGCCTAATTGGTGCTTATTATGCTTGATTGCTGCTCGATGACATCCACAAGTGTTTTCAATACATGATCGAAAACACTTGAATGAACCTCTGTTCTTAAGAGTCTTTAAGGGGTTGAATAATTGAGTCAATGAAGAAATCACAAAAAAAAACATTTAATACTGTATTACAAAAACAATTAATGTCATTTTAGTTGCATTTGGTTCTTTAAAAAGTCCTTGTAAGATTTAATTCTGAACACAATTACAAATGTACACTGAATTAACTAAAACCCTTTACAGCATTGGGGGTTGAATCATTTTTAACACAACTGTATGTATAAGTGTGAGGATTGATGTGCCCTCTTGTTTTAGCCTAGTTTAAGTTTATAAATATTTGCTGCATTAGGATCAAGATTACAATTACCATGACATAGATTGGAGTAAGGGAACTGCCAATACCACTAAAGGTATCAAGCTCCTAAATTTGCTACCATTTTCTGTAGCAGATGTTCCTACCAGAAAAGATATTTTGTTGGTCTGGTAACATCTAATAACCCTGAGTTCATAATGGAGATAAAAATAGGTGGAAGTTAAGGGAAAATATTGCCATTTAAAATGTGTTGCAAAAAAAAGTGCACTGGGTTAACAAAGGCTTTTACTTACTTACTTTACTTAGAAAAGCAATTTTTACGCTATTTCAAAAAATCCCTTCAGCTCATAAACTGGGGCGATATTTTCTTGGGTAAAATTACTAAACCAAAGTGGACCCATCTGTAGTTATAGGACCCATCTGTAGATATAGGACCCATCTGTAGATATGGGCCCCATCTGTAGAGATGGGACCCTTCTGTAGATATAGGACCCATCTGTAGTTATAGGACCCATCTGTACACATAAAACCCATCTGTAGACATAAGACCCTTCTGTAGATATAGGACCCATTTGTAGATAAATGATCCATCTGTACACATAGAACCCATCTGTAGACATAAGACCCATCTGTAGACATAAGACCCATCTGTAGATATAGGACCCCTCTGTAGATATGGGACCCTTCTGTAGATATATGACCCATCTGTAGATATAGGACCCATCTGTACACATAGAACCCATCTGTAGACATAAGACCCATCTGTAGATATAGGACCCATCTGTAGATATAGGACCCATCTGTACACATAGAACCCATCTGTAGACATAAGACCCATCTGTAGATATAGGACCCATCTGTAGATATGGGACTGATCTGTAGATATAGGACCCATCTGTAGATATAGTAACCATCTGTAGACATAGAACCCATCTTAAGACATAAGACCCTTCTGTAGATATAAGACCCACCTGTAGAAATATGATCTATCTGAAGACATAAGACCCATCTGTAGAAATATGATCTATCTGAAGACATAAGACCCATCTGTAGACCTATCTGTAGCTATAGGACCCATCTGTAGATATAGGACCAATCTGTAGACATAAGACCTATCTGTAGAAATAGGATCCACCTGTAGATAAATGATCTATCTGTAGACATAAGACTCATCTGTAGATATAGGACCCATCTGTAGAGATGGGACCCATCTGTATATATGGGACCCATCTGTAGATATGGGACCCAACTGTAGATATAGGACCCATCTGTAGATATAAGACCCATCTGTATATATAGGACCCATCTGTAGATATAGAACCCATCTGTAGAGATGGGACCCATCTGTAGATATGGGACCCATCTGTAGATATAGGACCCATCTGTAGATATAAGACCCATCTGTATATATAGGACCCATCTGTAGATATAGAACCCATCTGTAGAGATGGGACCCATCTGTAGAGATGGGACCCATCTGTAGATATAGAACCCATCTGTAGATATAGGACAAAGCTGTAGACATAAGACCCATCTGTAGACACAGGACCCATATGTAGCTATAGGACCCTTCTGTAGATATGGGACCCATCTGAAGATATAAGACATGTTATCTAATGTGATATTGTCTCACATTAGATAAAATGAGGAAAGTTTTGTGTTGTTTCCATGCTCAGTAGCAGATGAATATCAGTTTATTTTATATCTCACCTTGTCCGCTGTTAGTTCTTTATCCGGTTTCATCAACACCACGCTCTGATCCACCACTCTCAGGGCACAGAGGGACCCTGCAGCTGCCTTAATTTGTAGGGTCACATCAGATCCTGGAAGGACTTCATCAGGGCTAAACCCTACAGATACCTGGACAGGAAGAGACATTGCTAAAATCTACACCAAGTTACAAGGGGCTAAACATTACTACATGGAGAGACACATCATATACAGAACATTATGGATAAGGTATATGGTGGAGTTTATTCACACTAAGAATTTTCTTTTTATTGGGAACAAAACTCAGAAATAAATATAATAATAAATATATTGAGAAGTAAAACCAAAGTAGAAAGGGGGTGAGACATTTATTTCATGATTTTTTCCTGGTTGCAGCCTTTTCGGACGTGAGGGACATTAGGGAGCCTTGCCCAAAGACTAATTACTGTGTTACACATTGGCTTGAGCCAGGATTCAAATCCTTTCAAGGGGATTAACTCCTACATCAAAGGCAGCAACCTTAGCCTTATGCAGCCATAACTAAAACCTATGGTACCAGCAATGTCTTATTGTAATAATGGAATAAATGAAGATGGTTTTATGGCCTCACAATTTCCAAAAACCTTGACACCAGAAATCACAAAACCTTATGTTTTCTTAATACAAAGATCTTCAACCTGCGTGTCTTTATCGTTATAAAAAATAAGGGCCATACAGTATTTACATGGGTTCGTTAACGGCAAAAAAGTCATTGCCTTATCACTTACCAGCGCTTATCGATGCGGTAACCGATCGCCGGTTTTATAAAATGGCGATAAGTGTTTTAATGTGTTACGTTTGCCCATTTAAAAAATGGCCAAGTCTGATGTGGCGAGAAAGCATAAGTGCCCATATGTGTACCAATCAGATGTGTCTGTACATTGTGGAATGTTTCTCAATACTAATTAGGGTCCAGGGGGTAATGAATAAGATGCAGCACACATAATGATGCACATAACAGATTTATAAATACTGTGAAAATAGCTATCCTTACTATTGGTGTTGTCCTGCGATTGCAAAATAGTGAAAAGTCCCCCGAACTTTACTTACCCTCCCTCTCGCCTCCGGCGTTCTGAACTGCCAGCAGCCGCGTCTGTGATTGGCTGCCTCTCAGCCAATCACAGATGCGGCTGCCGGTCTGGCCCCCGCTTGCAGTTCTGTGCAAGCAGAAGGCCGGGCATTGCGGCGGAGGATAGAGGGAAGGTAAGTAACAAATGGGGGACTTTCTTACAAATATAATATAGCAGTTGGGGCTGGGGGAACTAGTCCTACAACATATACATTTTTTTTAAAAGGGGTGGACATGCCCTTTAATGTATTTATTGAAGACCAGGAGGTTAAGGAGCTATGTCTTACCTCCCATTCCTCAATCAATATCTCGGGAGCCAGGAACGAAAGTAAGTATATTTACCTTTCGTGCGATCCACCGCTGCAAAAATGATAGGTTCCAACCACTTCCTGGTTCTAAGCCACTATAACGCGCATGTCTGATAATGCGTGCTATGGTGGATTAGAGCCAGGAAGCGGCCGGGACCTGTAATTTCTGCTGCAGTGGATTGCGCAAAAGGTACATTTCTGCTATCTTCGTCCCTCCTTGTTATAAAAGCAGTAATTTGTGTCTCATCTCTTATTTGTATCTTTCTAACATGGGGTTTGTGGTTTATTTCCCAACATTCCAGAATCACACAGTGTGGTCACTGACCATTATGTTCTTTACACATGCTCAGTCCTAAGATGCTGCAGGAACTTGATACAGTTGGTCACACCCACTAGTATCCTCTAGCCAATCCTTTTACAGGACAGAATAGGAAAGGGAACATGTGACTGAGATTAGGGGTGTGGCCACTCACTGTACATACACACAGTTATTTCATCCAGTTACTTTAATGCTATTTACTGTATTGCTAGTTTACAGTTTATTGGTGTTTTTAGAGGGGAGATGTTCAGATTCTGGAGTGAAAACATTTGGGTTTAGTTCTCCTTTAAGCAATATATCTTATATCTGCCAATCCCCCAACATCTCATAATGGGGTGAACCTTATAACTGACTTACTCTCATTTGCAGGGGTGTAGCTAGAAATCCCAGGGCCTCATAGCAAGATGGATGGGGTCTTCCAACCCACATAAAAGACATTTCAGTGCAGTTCCTCAACTCAGCAAAACTGCAGCCAGCTTCCCCCACCCCCTAAAAACAAAAAACAAAACAAACCCTCTCTGGCCAGCCACGCCTCCTCTGCTGCACAGCAGGCACATTCTGTAACGGGGGCCAGCCATTGGTGGTAACATCACCATCACGCCCGTTACTGACGGCCATTACCACAATGAAGAAAGGAGCTGCAGTCTCGTAAGTACAATATCTGAGCCTGGGAGCATCTTTGAATGGTAAACGTAAAAGGAAAACGGGGTTTGTGGGGCTGAGCTACGTGAGCTAAAATTTTTTCTTATGAGGGTGGACATGCCTGCAGGGGACATGGTAGGACCCCATTTGGCTCCTGGACTCATAGCAACCACTTTGGTTGCTATGGTGATCCCTACGTCCCTGGTCATTCGCGTTCACTAGTGATAATAAAAAAAAATAATAATTCAATGTTGGTTAAACATTTGACACTTACTTTATTATTAAAACACCTTTGTATTCTGTAAATATAAGACCTATCTGTAGACATAAGACCCATCTGTAGATGTAAGACCCACCTGTAGAATAAGACCTATCTGTAGATGTGGGATTATACTCTCATTCTAAATAAAATGAGGAAAGTGAACAGGTTCCCTCTTGTGTTGTTCTTATGATAAGCAGCAGATAAATATCAGTTTATTGTGTATCTGACCTTGTCAGCTGTTAGTTCTTTATCCGGTTTCATCAACACCACACTCTGATCCACCACTCTCAGGGCACAGAGGGACCCTGCAGCTGCCTTAATTTGTAGGGTCACATCAGATCCTGGAAGGACTTCATCAGGGGTAAACCTTACGGATACCTGGATAGGGAGAGACGTCACTAATATATACACAGAGTTCCAAAGGACTAAACATTGTTTTTATACGATAATGCAAGGATCCTTAACCTGTGGGTCAAGGAGGCCATATATGTGAAAATAAAGAAACCAAGCCTGAATAGAGGTCACAATGCAATCACGCCTTGCATTCAGAAGGTCCCTAACACTTGGCTGTGATATGCTAATTGGGATTTTCCAGGGTACATAATTGCCACAGATTCTTGTACAAGTCATTCTGAATTGAGAAAGCCAGTCGGATGACTAGCGAAACGTCTTCAAGAACTAAACTTCAAGTCCAGTTGATCTAACTGAATACAGTTAGATCCTCCCCATATAGTTACATTGTTTCCCAAATATGATCCCTATAACTGACTTACTCTCATTTGTTTTCACTATTGCTAATTAAAAGCACTGATTGGTTAAACATTTGACACTTACTTTATTATTAAAACACCTTTGTATTGTGAATGTTGCTGAATCAGCCGCCATTTCCCCATCAGGGAGCAGAATGTAGACGAGAGCTCGTAGAGTAGGAGAGACGTCCGCACTAAGCATGAGATTGATAGAGACCTCCCCATGAAGGACTGAAACACAGGAAGGAAAGAGGGGAAAGGTTAGTGTGTGTTGCGTTGAAGGTTTGACCAAGCCTTCTGGGAAATTGCACTCCACCCAGAGGTAAGTCATGTGCTGGTTTGAGCATAGTATCGCTTATTAGCGATACCGTGCCTTTAACGATCGGTAAAATGATTGTTAAACTGATTGTTCATTTCCAATCGGTTGAACGATCGTTAATTTTCGATCGTTAATCTCTGATCAGTTTAACGATCATAAAATTACGTTACAATCGTAATTTAACGATACCGAACGTAAATCTCAGATAATGAAAACGTAGATTTACTATCCCCAGAGAATACCACTGCGGTAGTTTACTACAGCACGGTATTCTATGACCGAACGTTTGTTAAAGGGCATGTCCACCCCCAAAACAATAATCCCCCCCACTACTGGCCCCACTCTGTAGTGTAATAAAATCCTTACCTCACATCCCAGATCCAAATGGTTCTCCTGTAGTCCCCCCCCAAAGTCTGAAAAACTGCCCACCAGGAGGATAGCAGAGGTCATATAGGACTCTGCCTCCTGTCTCCCCTCTGGGAGAATTTTGTCATGCTCAGTACAGACCCCCTCCCCCTCCCTCCCATTTTGCAAGCCCTCCCCCTACCATTTAAACCCTTTCCCCAGTAGTAGGTTGCCTTCCCCCAGCCCCAACCGCATTATTACATTTTCCAGAGACTCCCCTGATAGTTACTTACCTTACCTCTTTCCCCCGGCGTTCTGAACTGCCGGCAGCCGCGTCTGTGATTGGCTGCCTCTCAGCCAATCAGGGACGCGGCTGCCGGTCTCACCCCCTGCTTGCAGTTCTAAAAAAAAAATTTAAAGGGTGGACATGCCCTTTAATTACCAATTGTTCGGTCGTAAATGTACAATCGCGAACGTATATTAACTAACCCGCGGTATTGCTAAAAAGCGATACCGCGGGTTTTTAAATAGGGCCCTCAGATTCAAGCATTCAGGCCACACAGGAGAAGCTGTCAGCTCATGCAGCCAAGCAGGCAAGTACCAGTAGGTTAGGACCCAGTTAAAGAAAGCAACCTTGACGTGGTGAAATAATTTGGCCAACTTATCGAACTAATTGCTTTTATTTATCCAGGGTTTAGCAGACTGTTTGTAGTAGAACCTTATGGAGGTAGCCAATATGCAATTAGAATTGTCTGTGCACTAGAATTCTATTTTTTTATGTAGTAAAGGTCAAATACTGATGGGTGTAAATCAGTAAGTCTATGAGACTTTCAATAATTATCGAATTCAAAAATCGAACTATCTTCGAATCGTTTATGGGATAATTATTGAATCGTTAATAGGATAATTATCAAAAATCGAACACGAAAGTACCACACGTGAGAATAAAATCGATTTTTTGAAAGTCCTGGATATTGGAACGTGTTCCCCAGACCATTTCCCAGGTCCCACAGCCATTTACATTAAGTTACCATTGATATTTTAATTGTATTTCATTCAAACTTTTTCAAACTATTTGACTCCCATTGACTTGAATGGGTCCGTTTTCGAACTTTCCATATAGTTCGAAAACGGACCAAACTTTCCAAAGTTCGGCCATCTCTAATCACAAGGTCTATAATGTGACATCCCGTGAGAGACAGCGAGTAATGGTCTCAATCTAAGGCTGGGTACACACGGCCCAACTAATGCACAATTATTTTCTCCCAATAGAGCTAATGAAAGATAAATCACTTGGTCTGTAAGGAGAAGATCTAAAGCTGGTTACGCACCGTCCCACCGACATATGTAAGGATTTACATAACTGTAGATTTTACTTGGAAAAGATTTTTTAAGGAGGGGGGAAAAAAGCTTGAAATTTTACCTTCATCTTCACTGTTAATCGTCACTTCCAAAGATCCAGAATCCTTTATTGTTCCTTTAGATTCCACCTGAAGAGGAGATATTAATACGGAATTAATAGAGAGAATTAACTGCAGATAAACAATGTACAATCTGTAAAAACCAACAAGTCTGTGTTCAGTTCCGTAACCCACATCGCTAATGATATCAATATATCCAATCAGTTAATTTGTACTGAACAGTGATAATTCACTTTACCAGGTAGTGTAAGTCCATGTTCTTTGCCTCTGTCCCCAATTCTGTGCGTTGGATAATGTATTCCACCCTCACTTCCTGTGCCCCCTCGCACAGGAGCTCCCCCTGCAGGGAGTGCAGTTTCAGAAAGCTTTTACTGCGGGAATAGAAAGGCTTTAATTTCACACTTGCAAATCCGTATTTGGGGCGAATTGTGTCAGGAATGTAATAACTGTGGATTCCTTCCTGTTCATGTGTCCGGGCCTGTAACCAAACACAAATTAATATTATACACACGCTATCATAATCGCTTGGTTCTTATTATTAAACAATATTACTACAAAACAAAAAAACAACAAAATGCATTTTATACAAATTCAAAAACGCAGTTAAATCTAGGGGTATAAAAACTAGGGTTGTTTACCTATATGTTTTAGCTTCTAGTGTTGTTCTCAATTGTCAATGTCTTACATTTCTATCTCAAACATATGGAGCAAAACACAGATGGAAAGAACCCACCTGAAAAAAGTCCCCTATAAAATAGGCACAACTACGTTATACCAAAAAAGTACAAAAGCATTTATTGGTGACTCATAAGGTAAGTATAAGATACTCACAACTAAATTCACAAAAATCCCCAATATACCCTACACCCTCATATACATAATAAACATAGTAAAAAAGTAAAAAAATGGTATACAAGCACATTTTAGACCGGGCGTCCCCGGTCTAAAAAGGATAGGAGCACTGGTGGGCTGTAGATGGAATAAAACATAAAGTCAGCATACAATATTAAGAAGTGAACGGGACTAATGTGAGAAGCCAAGACTGGTTACCGGTATTATACATTACCAGTCTCCCAGACAGACCACACTCTTCACCCAAACCGATCCACAGAATGGTCTCCAACTAGGTCTCCCAGAAAAGTTACTTCCAGTGTCCGTAACTCCAGCTTTTCCAAACCAAATCGCAGAGGAGTCCAAACTCAGTCACATGACCCTGATGAAGTCCCGTGCCGTGATTGACGTGGGCGAAACGCGTGTCAGATCGGATGGGAGGCTGGTAGGGGGCCGTGCGGTAGCTTGTTTGGACTCCTCTGCGATATATAGGATTTATATACTATGTTGGTGCATATATTACTGCTGAGTTATACCAGGGACGATATCATTTGGATGTAAGGAATGCTGGATAACTTAGTAACCAACCCACCTACCTGCAGTATCACATCACCAACCCACTGGGTCGTGTTTTCCAGGCGGAAAGAAGTTTCTCCATTTCCATCAGTTACCAAAGTCTGATTTATTTTTCCACCATAACTGGTTAGATAGACCAACTGATCCGGAATGGGGCTGTCACCGGCATCTACCACTTTTACCTTCACATAGAATAAAAGGGAGAATGAATTTTTTTTAACCAAGGAGATGTATTGTATTGATTATAAATGAGAATGTCTTACGGTTCCACTGTATGGAATCCCAGGCTTGTAACTAAGATCCGCATCCAAGAAATGAATCCTGGTGACCTCAGTGGAAATAACGGTTTTACCGGACGTGAATAACTCGGTTCCTTAGAAGAAGAAGAAGCGGAATTTAAACAACATTCTAATTAATGCGAAGCTTCATCTTTTTATTAGCAATAAACAAGGAAAACATTTAAAAAACTAAAAAAATTCCCCTTTAGAGATGGGATCCAGGTCCGACTCGGTTCTGAAATCTGAATGTTCCGTCCGTTTCCGACAGATGGTTCAGATTTCGGGACTTTGGAGCGAACTTTCGATTTTTATCAAAAATTTGTGCTATTTTCGAAAATTCGCGAAATATAGCCTTGAACGTTTCGATAATACTCAAAAATATCACCGGAAACTTAGTTTATATACGATCATATTTTCAATGATTGTCGAACGTTCGAGGTTATTTTCGAGAATAGATGAAAATAGCTCAAACGTTTGATAAAAATCGAAAATACGTGAGCACCTGATAAAGGGGGCTTGTACCCTCAAAACGTTGTATGTGTTGATGACTGGCTTCAAATAAATTCACCATCCACTTTGGATTGCAACTCTAGAATTTACTTTTTCTGATTGAGAAAGTAAAGCAAGCTCTCACCTGTTCCCTCCTCTGTAACCGAGGCATTTCCTTCCAGATTCATTTGCCAGCGTTTGGAGTTCAGGTAAAACTTATCAGACTCAACTTCTAGTGTAGTGCAGCCATTTTTTTCCAACTGTGGTAAAGTAGTAGTATATGAGTATCAGCAGTAGTAGTAGAAGCAGTAGAAACAGTAGTAGTAGCAACAGCATCATTAGTAGTAGTAATAGCAGTAGTAGTAGCATTATTATTAGTAGTAGTAGCAGCAGTAAAAATAATAGTATTAGTAGCAGCAGCAGCATTATTATTATTAGTAGTAATAGCAGTAGTAGCATTATTCGTAGCAGTAGTAGTATCAGCAGCAGTAGAAATAGTAGTATTTGTAGCAGCAGCATTAGTAGTAGTAGTAGTAGTAGTAGCAGCAGCAGCAATAACAGTAATATTATTATTAGTAGTAGTAGCAGTAGAAGTAGTAGCAATAGTATTATTATTATTATTATTATTATTAGTAGTAGTAGCAGTAGTAGTAGTAGCAGCAGCAGCAGCATTAGTAGTAGTAGTAGTAGTAGCAATAGCAGTATTATTAGTGGTAGTAGTAGAAATAGTAGCAGCAGCATTAGTAGTAGTAGTAGTAGTAGTAGTAGTAGCAATAGCAGTATTATTAGTGGTAGTATATAAATGTATCAGCAGCATTATAGGAGTAGTAGATCGTAGTAAGTATGTAGTAGTATAATTAGTAGTAGTAGTAGCAATAGCAGTATTATTATTAGTAGTAGTAGTAGCAGTAGAAATAGTAGTTGTAGCAGCAGCATTAGTAGTAGTTATAGCAGTAGTAGTAGCATTATTGTTATTATTAGTAGAGAAGGAAGTAGTAGTCTTAGTAGTAGTAGTAGTCTTAGTAGTTGTCAGGGGCACTTCTAGGGTATTTGGCACCCGAGTCAAACTTTGTAAAAAGGCACTTCCAATCTCAATTAGGTGGCGCCATCGTGTGAGGTGGGCATGGCTTCTGGTTGTGGCCGTAGGTTCTAAACACCTAGAACCTAGGCTAAACACCTGATAAATTCAAATTTTACAAGAGATTCCCCTACACATAAAATGGTAAAATAAGTGCCCAATTCCTCACACAATCCTAAACATTTTGGGATTGGTTTTATGAGAATTTTTGGAGCCAATTCTTTCCACTGCATTTTTGTCAAGTGAAATGTGAAATGAGGTTCAGTTTCCCTTGAAATTGGTAGACATCTAATCTGCCTTTCCTTTTACTATTCCCAGGGACTTTTACGCAGCGTGGGCATTTTTGCGCAGCTTGGAAAATGGCAATGTTCATAGTTTTATCGTTAAAAAAAAGGGTGTATATCACTTGAAGGTTTTAAGTAAATATGTTTCACTTTTGTGTTTAATTTTTTATCATTCCCAAAGATGATGTGATGATGCTCTGATGATGATCTGATGATGATCTGATGATGATCTGATGATGCTCTGATGATGCTCTGATGATGCTCTGATGATGCTCTGATGATGCTCTGATGATGATCTGATGATGATCTGATGATGATCTGATGATGCTCTGATGATGATCTGATGATGATCTGATGATGATCTGTGATGATGATCTGATGATGATCTGTGATGATCTGATGATGATCTGATGATGCTCTGATGATGATCTGATGATGCTCTGATGATGATCTGTGATGATGATCTGATGATGATCTGATGATGCTCTGATGATCATCTTTGAGAATTATAACAAACTTGGAATATGGGCATCAATGCTGAAATCTGATTGGAAAAATCACTTTATGGAAAGCCTTTTCCAGGAAGTGATTTTTGCTCCATTGGCAAGATCACTGGTATGCTATAAAACTAGACCACCAGGGCTGTTTAAGGGAATACCAGGGGAGGTCCTCTGACGGCACGGGGACTCTCTTAGCGCTGCAATTTTATGGGGGAAAAGGCCCCCAGCACTACAGAGGTATATTACCAGTAATCCCCACATTGGTTTCGGGTGAAACTGATGGGGGATCGAGGTGGAACTTGAATGCCCCCCGAGCATTCCCAACACATGCAATTTTTAAAAAAAGGTTTTCCCCCCTCTGCCACCTTTCCCTTTACCCCAGAGGTGCCACCTGAGACAAATGTCTCACTCTGACTCATTAGAGAAGTGACCCTGGTAGTAGAAGTAGTAGTAGTCTTAGTAGAAGTATAAGTAGTATTTGACTGCAAGTCTGATCACATAATAATAATAATAATATCTGAAATATTTCAAAACTATTTACAAAAAAATAGTGAAAAATATGTCATAAGTTTAATTTGTAGAATATATATTTTTATTTGTTTCTTTACAAACATTTACTTTGTTTTGATGATGGCGGCACTTTTCTGTCTTAAAGGCAAAGTCAGCCGAGTTAGAATTGGCATTAACCAATTCCACTTCAATGCAATATTTCTCCTTCATTTCATTAATTCATTATATCTCTAGCAGTTAAAAGAAACAATTCATTGTGCCAGTCGATGTTATCTAATCTATTTTCTGTACTTAAGCTGGGTTCCCACCGGATCACATTTGTCCCGGCTGACTGCTCACCATAAAATCTGTTGCAGCTGTTGACACCCACACCATACAATATTTTTGGCCGACTGACCGATACAACAGAAATATGTGTGTACCCAGCCTTACTGAGAAGGGATGTTTAAGGGGAGACAAGGATTAAGTTTTAATCACAGTTGATATATAAACCCTCAAACCTATCCCACTGAATCCACTTACCTTACCATCGAAATCAATGCAGATATCAGCTCGTGTCTCACCCTGCCATCTCCTCCAATATTTTTGCGAATGTTTCCGACACACATTGACCTTGAATGTTCCTTGCACTGGTTTCCCATACGTGTACCTGTACACAAGAGAAATCCATAGTGTAGACTCAATATTAACCTGTGTCCCTACTGATGTTTGAAAATTACAACATTCCTCTGTCCTCTGTTTGAAATAACATTAACATAAGAATCCCCATTACATCAATAATCTTCCCAAATCAACTTCACCCCTCCTAGTGCCACCTTAACTCTGCCCCATACCAACCATCCCAATCCCCTTCAACCACAGACTGGGCTAATTACCCAAGGACCAGTCTAGGAGGGTTCAACTGAACCAGGACAGTTAGAAGATATGCGATGCTACCAGAATGAAGCTTAAAGGGCAACTCCACCCTCATAAGAACATCTTTTAGAAAGAATGGCCTCTTTAAAATATGTTGATATATCATAGTTTGTCCAATGAATTCATTACTGTATGCCTGCTATGCTTCTGGATGCCTCATGGAAACTGAGCCATTTAGAAACCTGTACTGAGCCTGTACTGAGCCTGGACATGCTCAGAAGAGGCAGACAGGGAATTAACATTCAGTCATTGGCTGTGATGTCAACTGTCAAATCCATAACTGACAGTTACTAACTGGAAGAACCAGGAAGTAGAAACAGGGGAAACAGGACATTGTGCAGGATTTCAGGTTAGACTTATATATTTCACATTTCAAAAGTTTTCATTTTGGTTTTTAATTAGACGGAGACTGAACATGGCTTCTGGTTCTTACCTCCCACAAACTCTAAGTGGGAATTCTTTGCTGTTAATAACAACCGCCTTGGGGAAATGGAGACTGACCTCAAATTTTGGAAGCACTACAAGAAGAAAACAGGTAAACAAAGAATTAACAAATAAAAAAACACATTGGGACAAATAAATAAATGATGGATATTTTGGCAGGACATCGCAATGGCAAAGATAATTATTTTCGCTGTATTTATAAAGCCACGGCAATGTCACAGGTGCACATCTCCGTATTCATTTTATCATGGCGACAATAGAAAATGTTCCTCTTGGTAAAACTGGAAATCCATGCTCTTATTACAGTAAATGCTGGAAAATAGTCTAACACCCCCTGGACTCCGACTAGTAGCGAGAAATGCTCCACAATGTACTGACACCTTCCAAGGACCACCTGTCAGGTACATATATGGGCACTTGTGACTTTTCAACACCTTAGATTTGGCGATTTTATATGGCCAAACAAGGAAACACTTAACACTGTTTAATAAATACGATCAATCGATTACGGTGGTGAAAATGGTGATAGTGATCATTTTTGACGCTGGTGATATAAATTGTGATAAGTACAAATTTGGTGAAAACAGCAGCCATAACCGTGGCAAAAGGTTAAGGAAATATGAAAACAACGTTACATTATCTGAAACTACAATTTGAGAGAATTAAAATGATGGTACTCACATATTTATCTGTGCTTGCTTTGTCATTAAATTATTAATGTTTAGTGAGTGCTCCTAATTGCCCCACCCAGGTTTATTTACTGCCTCATTGTAGTGTCTGCGACACTTATAAGTTCTGCACAGCCTCACCATGGACACTGCTCTGCTGAAACATCTCCCCTCCCTCCCCCTTCTTTCTTTTCTCTGCTGATTCTCTTAATTGTTGCAGAAAGTGTACTGGCAGGCAGGCAAAGATCCTAGTAAGAGGTCAGGGATGGGAAACATATTATAATTTCTGTTTCTGGAGTGACAGATTCTTTCCCTGTAAATGCTGTGATTTCAAATGATGATTTCTCAGGATCTACAGCTCAGATTTAAAGGACAATTATACTCACCTCCCCCTCGTTTCTTTCCCCCCACTCCTGCAAAGTACCCAGGGTGAGGACCTAAAACGCTAAGTCCTAACCTCTGGGTACTTTACACAAGTCCTGAAGTACTTACTTGTAATCTCCCTCGTCGCTCTGGTCCGATCCTCCCCACTGGCACTGTCAGTGACAGTCCGGGAGGCAGCCAATGGGAGGACATGCCTCCTTGCAGAGTGTGGCTTCCCATTGGCTGCCTCGCGATCTGTCACTCAAAGTGCCAGTGGGGAGGATCGGACCAGAGCGACGAGGGAGATTACAAGTAAGTACTTCAGGACTTGTGTAAAGTACCCAGAGGTTAGGACTTAGCGTTTTAGGTCCTCACCCTGGGTACTTTGCAGGAGTGGGGGGAAAGGAACGAGGGGGAGGTGAGGATAATTGTCCTTTAAAATACAAAAAAAGTTTTGGAGCAGTGGGATCTTTCTGTATCTAACGGCATTATTTTTGAAAATTCGATTATTTGGAATATAGATACTCTTTAACAAGCCGTTAAATACTCCTATGTTTGTGATAAAATAGGAAGACTCACCATATTCTTCTACACTGAATGAATGGACCGTGTCCTTCACACGGATGGAATATTCACCAAACGCTGGTTCTGAAGACAATGGTAACGAGAGCTCGGCAATTCCTTGTCTGAGTGTTACATTTAACCACTGGCCAATGCGGTTCTTTCCTGGGTCCTTATAATAACAGGATGTTACAGTAAATACAGTGGGACAATAGATTAGTGTACGTTTACCTAAGACAGACCGGAATAGCAGGACAAAGGACTAGATTATAGATTATATATTAATGCTAATTAATATACCCATCAGACACACATTACCTGTAATTCGATAACTGCAATCTGTAAAATAGAAATAAGAGAATATTTCAGAAATGAATTTCCAGGATTTCTGTACATTACTTACAATGTAAAATATGTGTCTGTGAACTGCATTCCTGTGATTCTTATTTACTCCCTGCTGCTTACCTCATTGTCTTCTGGCAGGAGGTTTTCATTAAGGGAAACAACTCGGAATTTCACTGTAGATGAAAAGTTTAAATTTTCAGTGCAAATTTTACTGCACTCTGAATATAATATAGTAAAAAAGTAGTGATGGGTAAATAGACATATGTCCATCTAGTCCAACCTTTATACCCTACCCATAATGTCTGTATAACAGTTACATAGTAATATAGTATTGGAGGTTAAATAAAGACATATGTCCATCTAATCCAACCTTTATACCCTACCCATAATGTCTGTATAACAGTTACATAGTAACATAGTATTGGAGGTTGTATAAAGACTATGTTCCATCTAGTCCAACCTTTCTACTACCCTAGGTCTGTATACAGTTACATAGTACATAGTATTGGAGGTTGTATAAAGACAAACGTCCATCTAGTCCAACCTTTATACCCTACCCATAATGTCTGTATAACGTTACATAGTAACATAGTATTGAGGTTGTATAAAGACATACGTCCATCTAGTCCAACTTTACCCTACCCATAATGTCTGTATAACAGTTACATGTAACATAGTATTGGAGGTTGTATAAAGACATACGTCTCTAGTCCAACCTTTATACCCTACCCATAATTTCTGTAAACAGTTACTAGTAACATAGTATTTGGAGGTTGTATAAAGACATACGTCCATCTAGTCCAACCTTTATACCCTACCCATATGTCTGTATAACAGTTCATAGTAACATATATTGGAGGTTGTATAAAGACATACGTCCATCTATCCACCTGTATACCTACCCATAATGTCTGTATAACAGTTACATAGTAACATAGTATTGGAGGTTGTATAAAGACATACGTACGTCTAGTCCGACCTTTATACCCTACCCATAATGTCTGTATAACAGTTACATAGTAACATAGATTGAGGTTGTATAAAGACATACGTCCATCAGTCCAACCTTTCTACCCAACCCATAATGTCTATATAACAAGTTACATAGTAACATAGTATTGGAGGTTTATTAAAGACATACATCCATCTAGCCACTTATACATTTATATTACCTACCCATAATGTCTGTATAACAGTTACATAGTAAACATAGGTATTGGAGGTTGTATAAAGACATACGTCCATCTAGTCCAACTTTCTACCCTACCTATAATGTCTGTATAACAGTTACATAGTAAACATAGTATTGGAGTTTATAAAGACATACATCCATCTAGTCCAACCTTTATACCCTACCTATAATGTCTGTATAACAGTTACATAGTAACCTAGTATTGGAGGTTGTATAAAGACATACGTCCATCTAGTCCAACCTTTCTACCCTACCCATAATTACATAGTAACATAGTATTGGAGGTTGTATAAAGACATACGTCCATCTATCCCCCTTTTACCCTACCCATAATGTCTGTATACAGTTACATAGTAACCTAGTATTGGAGGTTGTATAAAGACATACGTCCATCTAGTCCAACCTTTCTACCCTACCCATAATGTCTTATAACAGTTACATATAACAGGTATTGGAGGTTTATAAAGACATGTCCATCTAGTCCAACCTTTATACCCTACCTATATGTCTGTATACAGTTACATAGAAACATGGTATTGAGGGTTGTATAAAGACATACGTCCATCTAGTACAACCTTTATACCCTACCCTAATGTCTGTATAACAGTTACATAGTACATAGTATTGGAGGTTGTATAAAGACATACATCATCTAGTCCAACCTTTATACCTACCCATAATGTCTGTATAACAGTTACATAGTAACATTATTGGAGGTTTATAAAGACTACGTCCTCTAGTCCAACCTTTCTACCCTACCCATAATGTCTGTATAACATTACATAGTAACATAGTATTGGAGTGTATAAAGACATACGTCCATCTAGTCCAACCTTTCTACCCTACCCATAATGTCTGTATAACAGTTACATAGTAACCTAGTATTGGAGGTTGTATAAAGACATACGTCCATCTAGTCCAACCTTTCTACTTTCTACCCTACCCATATGTCTGTATAACAGTTACATGTAACATAGTATTGGAGGTTGTATAAACACATACGTCATCTAGTCCAACCTTTCTACCCTACCCATAATGTCTGTATAACATTTACAAGTAACATAGTATTGGAGGTTGTATAAAGCATACGTCATCTAGACCAACCTTTCTACCCCTACCCATAATGTCTGTATAACAGTTACAGATAACCTAGTATTGGAGGTTGTATAAAGACATACGTCCATCTAGTCCAACCTTTCTACCCCACCAAATTTCTATATAACGTTACATAGTAACATAGTATTGGAGGTTTATAAAACATACGTCCATCTAGTCCAACCTTTATACCTACTATAATGTCTGTATACAGTTACATAGTAACATAGTATTGGAGGTTGTATAAGACATACTCCATCTAGTACAACCTTTATAACCCTACCCATAATGTCTTTATAACAGTTATATAGTGACATAGTATTTGGAGGTTGTATAAGACATACATCCATCTAGTCCAACCTTTATACCCTACCCATAATGTCTGTTTAACAGTTACATAGTAACATATTATGGAGGTTGTATAAAGACATACATCCATCTAGTCCAACCTTTATCCCCTACCCATAATGTCTGTAAACAGTTTCATAGTAACATAGAATTGGAGGTTATATAAGACATAGTCCTCTAGTCCAACCTTTATACCCTACCCATAATGCGTCTACAGTGCATATGTAACATAGTATTGGAGGTTTTATAAAGACATTCGTCCCCTCTAGTCCAACCTTTATTCCCTACCCATAATGTCGTCTAACAGTACATGTAACATAGTATTGGAGGTTGTATAAGACCTACGTCGATCTAGCCAACCTTCTACCCTCCCCCTAATGTCTTATAACGTTTACATAGTACATATTGAGTGTATAAGGACATAAGTCGATCTAGCCCCACCCTTTACCCTACCTATATGTCTGTATAACAGTTACATAGTAACCATAGTATTGGAGGTTGTAAAAACATACGCCTCTAGCCAACCTTTCTACCCTACCCATAATGCCTGTCTAAAAGCTACCTAGTAACATAGTATTGGAGGTTGTATAAAGACATACTTCCATTTAGTCCAACTTTATATCCTCCATAATGTCGTATAACAGTTACATAGTAACATAGATTGGAGGTTGTATAAAGACATACGTCCATCTAGCCAACCTTTATACCCTACCCATAATGTCTGTTAACAGTTATATCGTAACATAGTATTAGAGTTTTATAAGCATACGTCCATCTAGTCCAATCTTATACCCTACCCTAATCTGTATAACATTTATATAGTAACATGTATGGGAGTGTTTATAAAGACATATGTCCATCTAGTCCCACATTATATCTACCCATAATGTCTGTATAACAGTTCCATAGTAAATGTATTGGAGGTTGTATAAGACATACGTCATCTAGTCCAACCTCTATATCCCTACCCATAATGGTCTGGTATAAACAGTTACATAGTAACATAGTATTGGAGGTTTATAAAGAATATGTCCATCTAGTCCAACCTTTATATCCTCCCATAATGTCTGTATAACAGTTACATATACGTATTGGAGTGTTAAAGACATACGTCCATCTAGTCCAACCTTTATACCCTACACATATTGTCTGTCTAACAGTTATATAGTAACATAGTATTGGAGGTTGTAAAGACATATGTCCATCTAGTCCAACCTTTCTACCCTACCCATAATGTCTGTATAAACAGTTACATAGTAACATAGTTTGGAGGTTGTATAAAGACATACGTCCATCTAGTCAAACTTCTACCCTACCCTAATGTCTGTATAACAGTTCATAGTAACCTAGTACTGGAGGTTGTATAAAGACTACGTCCATCTTTCCAACCTTTTTACCCTACCCAAATGTCTGTATAACAGTTACATGTAACATAGTATTGGAGTTTGTATAAGACAACGCCATCTAGTCCAACCTTTCACCCTAACCCCACTAATGCCTGTCTAACAGTTGCATAGTAACATAGTATTGGAGGTTGTATAAAGACATACTTCCATTTAGTCAAACCTTTATATCCTACCCATAATGTCTGTATAACAGTTACATAGTAACATAGATTGGAGGTTGTATAAAGACATACGTCGATCTAGCCCAACCTTTTATACCCTACCCATAATGTTGTATACAGTTTATATAGTAACATAGTATTGGAGGTTTGTATAAAGACATATGTCCATCTAGTCCACATTTATATCCTACCCATAATGTCTGTATAACAGTTACATAGTAAAATAGTATTGAGGTTGTATAAGACATACGTCCATCTAGTCAACCTATATCCCTACCCATAATGTCTGTATAACAGTTACATAGTAACATAGTATTGGAGGTTGTAATAAGACATATTCCATCTAGTCCAACCTTATATACCTACCCATAATGTCTGTATAACAGTTACATAGTAACATGTATTGGAGGTTGTATAAAGACATACGTCCATCTAGTCCAACCTTTAACCCTACCCATAATGTCTGTCTAACAGTTATATAGTAACATAGTATTGGAGGTTGTATAAAGACATATGTCCATCTAGTCCAACCTTTCTACCCTACCCATAATGTCTGTATAACAGTTACATAGTAACATAGTATTGGAGGTTGTATAAAGACATACGTCCATCTAGTCCAACCTTTCTACCCTACCCATAATGTCTGTATAACAGTTACATAGTACCATAGTATGGGAGGTTATATAAGAACATACGTCCATCTATTCCAACCTTTTTACCCTACCCATAATGTCTGTATAACAGTTACATAGTAACATAGTATTGGAGGTTGTATAAAGACATACGTCCATCTAGTCCAACCTTTCTACCCACCCATAATGCCTGTCTACAGTGCATAGTAACATAGTATTGGAGGTTGTATAAGACATACTTCCATCTAGTCAACCTTTATATCCTACCCATAATGTCCGTATAACAGTTACATAGTAACATAGTATTGGAGGTTGTATAAAGCCATACGTCATCTGCCCAACCTTACCCTACCCATAATGTCTGTATACAGTTACATAGTAACATAGTATTGGAGGTTGTATAAGACATACGTCCATCTAGTCCAACCTTCTACCCTACCCATAATGTCTGTATAACAGTTACATAGTAAATAGTATTGGAGGTTGTATAAAGACATCTTCCATCTAGTCCAACCTTTTACCCTACCCATAATGCCTGTCTAACAGTTCATAGTAACATAGTATTGGAGGTTGTATAAAGACATACGTCCATTTAGTCCCAACCTTTATATCCTACCATAATGTCTGTATAACAGTTACATAGTAACATAGTATTGGAGGTTGTATAAAGACATACGTCATCTAGTCCCAACCTTTATACCTCCCCATAATGTCTGTATAACAGTTACATAGTAACATAGTATTGGAGGTTGTATAAAGACATACGTCCATCTAGTCCACCTTTCTACCTACCCATAATGCCTGTCTAACAGCTATAGTAACATAGTATTGGAGTTTGTAAAACATACTTCCATTTATTCCAAATTTATATCCTAACCATAATGTCTGTATAACAGTTACATAGTAACATAGATTGGTTGTATAAAACTACGCATCTAGCCCAACCTTTATACCCTACCCATAATGTCTGTATAACAGTTATATAGTAACATAGTATTAGAGGTTGTATAAAGACATACGTCCATCTAGTCCAATCTTTATACCCTACCCATAATGTCTGTATAACAGTTTATAGTAACATAGTATTGGAGGTTGTATAAAGACATATGTCCATCTAGTCCAACCTTTATATCCTACCCATAATGTCTGTATAACAGTTACATAGTAACATAGTATTGGAGGTTGTATAAAGACATACGTTCATCTAGTCCAATCTTTATATCCTACCCATATGTCTGTATAACAGTTACATAGTACATAGTATTGGAGGTTGTATAAAGACATATGTCCATCTAGTCCAACCTTTCTATCCTACCCATATGTCTGTATAACAGTTACATAGTAACATAGTATTGGAGGTTGTATAAAGACATACGTCCATCTAGTCCAACCTTTATACCCTACCCTATGTCCTGTCTAACATTAATAGTAACATAGTATTGGAGGTTGTATAAGACATAGTCCATCTAGTCAACCTTTATACCCTACCCATAATGCCTGTCTAACATTCATAGTAACATAGTATTGGAGGTTGTATAAAAGACATTCGTCCATCTAGTCCAACCTTTATTCCCTACCCATAATGTCTCTAACAGTTACATATAACATAGTATTGGAGGTTGTATAAGAACATACGTCATCTAGTCCAACCTTTATACCCTACCCATAATGTCTGTATAACAGTTACATAGTAACATAGTATTGGAGGTTGTATAAAGACATACGTCCATCTAGCCCAACCTTTATACCCTACCTATAATGTCTGTATAACAGTTACATAGTAACATAGTATTGGAGGTTGTATAAAGACATACGTCCATCTAGTCCAACCTTTCTACCCTACCCATAATGCCTGTCTAAAAGCTACATAGTAACATAGTATTGGAGGTTGTATAAAGACATACTTCCATTTAGTCCAAACTTTATATCCTACCCATAATGTCTGTATAACAGTTACATAGTAACATAGCATTGGAGGTTGTATAAAGACATACGTCCATCTAGCCCAACCTTTACCCCTACCCATAATGTCTGTAAACATTTATCTAACATAGTATTAGTTGTATAAAGACATAGTCCATCTAGTCCAATCTTTATACCCTACCCATATGTCTTGTATAACATTATATATAGAACATAGTATTGGAGGTTGTATAAAGACATATGTCCATCTAGTCCAATTTATATCCTACCCATAATGTCTGTATAACAGTTACATAGTAAAATAGTATTGGAGGTTGTATAAAGACATACGTTCATCTAGTCCAACCTCTATATCCTACCCATAATGTCTGTATAACAGTTATATTAACATAGTATTGGAGGTTGTATAAAGAATATGTCCATCAGTCCACCTTTATATCCTACCCATAATGTCTGTATAACAGTTACATAGTAACATAGTATTGGAGGTTGTATAAAGACATACGTCCATCTAGTCCAACCTTTATACCCTACCCATATGTCTGTCAACAGTTATAGAGTAACATAGTATTGGAGTTTGTATAAAGACATAGTCCCACTAGTCCAACCTTTCTACCCTACCCATAATGTCTGTATAACAGTTACATAGTAACCTAGTATTGGAGGTTGTATAAAGACATACGTC
Source organism: Hymenochirus boettgeri (assembly GCA_019447015.1). Classification (NCBI taxonomy): domain Eukaryota; kingdom Metazoa; phylum Chordata; class Amphibia; order Anura; family Pipidae; genus Hymenochirus; species Hymenochirus boettgeri. Next base: position 8,284,826 of record CM033475.1, on the reverse strand, counting down.
CATCTAGTCCAACCTTTCTACCCTACCCATAATGTCTGTATAACAGTTACATAGTAACTAGTACTGGAGTTGTTAAAGACATACGTCCATCTATCCAACCTTTTTACCCTACCCATAATGTCTGTATAACAGTTACATAGTAACATAGTATTGGAGGTTGTATAAGACATACGTCCATCTGTCCAACCTTTCTACCCTACCCATAATGTCTGTCTAACAGTTCATAGTAACATAGTATTGGAGGTTGTATAAAGACATACTTCCATCTAGTCAACCTTTATACCTACCCATAATGTCTGTATAACAGTTACATAGTAACATAGTATTGGAGGTTGTATAAGACATACGTCCATCTAGTCCCAACCTTTATACCCTACCCATAATGTCTGTATAACAGTTACATAGTAACATAGTATTGGAGGTTGTATAAAGACATACGTCCATCTAGTCCAACCTTTCTACCCTACCCATAATGCCTGTCTAACAGCTACATAGTAACATAGTATTGGAGGTTGTATAAAGACATACTTCCATTTAGTCCAAACTTTATATCCTAACCATAATGTCTGTATAACAGTTACATAGTAACATAGCATTGGAGGTTGTATAAAGACATACGTACATCTAGCCCAACCTTTATACCCTACCCATAATGTCTGTATAACAGTTATAGTAACATAGTATTGGAGTTGTATAAAGACATACGTCCATCTAGTCCAACCTTTTACCCTACCCATAATGTCCTGTATAACAGTTATATAGTAACATAGTATTGGAGGTTGTATAAAGACATAGTCCATCTAGTCCAACCTTATATCCTACCCATAATGTCTGTATAACAGTTCATAGTACCATAGTATTGGAGGTTGTATAAAGACATACGTTCATCTAGTCCAACCTTTATACCTACCCATAATGTCTGTATAACAGTTACATAGTAACATAGTATTGGAGGTTGTATAAAGACATATGTCCATCTAGTCCAACCTTTATATCCTACCCATAATGTCTGTATAACAGTTACATAGTAACATAGTATTGGAGGTTGTATAAAGCATACTCCATCTAGTCCAACCTTTATACCCTACCCATAATGTCTGTTAACAGTTATATATACATGTATTGGAGGTTGTATAAAGACATATGTCCATCTAGTCCAACCTTTTACCCTACCCATAATGTCTGTATAACATTACATAGTAACATAGTATTGGAGGTTGTATAAAGACATACGTCCATCTAGTCCAACCTTTCTCCCTACCCATAATGTCTTATAACAGTTACATAGTAACCTAGTACTGGAGGTTGTATAAAGACATACGTCCATCTAGTCCAACCTTTACCCTACCCATAATGTCTGTATAACAGTTACATAGTAACATAGTATTGGAGGTTGTATAAGACATACGTCCATCTAGTCCAACCTTTATACCCTCCCATATGCCTGTTAACAGTTGCATAGTAACATAGTATTGGAGGTTGTATAAGACATACTCCATTTAGTCAAACCTTTATATCCTACCCCTAATGTCTGTATAACAGTTACATAGTAACATAGTATTGGAGGTTTATAAAGACATACGTCATCTAGCCCAACCTTTATACCTACCCATAATGTCTGTATAACCATTTCATAGTAACATAGTTTGTGAGGTTGTATAAGACATACTTCATCTAGTCCAACCTTTCCTACCTACCCATAATGCCTGTCATAACAGCTACATAGTAACATGTATTGAGGTTGTATAAAGACATACTGTCCCTTTAGTCCAAACTTTATACCTACCCATAATGTCTGTATACAGTTACATAGTAACATAGATTGGTTTGTATAAAGACATACGTCCATCTAGCCCAACCTTTATACCCTACCCATAATGTCTGTATAACAGTTAATAGTAACTGTATGAGGTTGTATAAGACATACGTCCATCTAGTCCACCTTTACCCTACCCATAATGTCTGTATAACATTTACATAGTACCATAGTATTGGAGGTTGTATAAAGACATATGTCTATCTAGTCCAACCTTTTATACCTACCCATATGTCTGTATAACAGTACATAGTAACATGTATTGGGGTTGTATAAAGCAACGTTCATCTAGTCCAATCTTTATATCCCTACCCATAATGTCTGTATAAAGTTACATAGTAACATAGTATTGGAGGTTGTATAAAGACATATGTCCATCTAGTCCAACCTTTATCCTACCCATAATGTCTGTATAACAGTTACATAGTAACATAGTATTGGAGGTTGTATAAAGACATACGTCCATCTAGTCCAACCTTTATACCTACCCATAATGTCGTCTAACAGTTTATAGTAACATAGTATTGGAGGTTGTAAAAGACATACGTCCATCTAGTCCACCTTTCTACCCTACCCATAATGTCTGTATAACAGTTACATATTACATAGTATTGGAGGTTGTATAAAGACATACGTCCATCTAGTCCAACCTTTCACCCTACCCATAATGTCTGTATACAGTTACATAGTAACCTAGTATGGAGTTGTATAAAGACATACGTCCATCTAGTCCAACCTTTTACCCTACCCAATATGTCTGTATGACCGTTACATAGTAAACATGTATGGAGGTTGATAAAGACATTGTCCATCTAGTCCAACTTTATATCCTACCCATAATGTCTGTATAACAGTTACTAGTAACATAGTATTGGAGTTGTATAAAGACTACGTCCATCTAGTCCAACCTTTATACCCTACCCATATGTCTGTATAACAGTTACATAGTACATGAATTGAGTTGTATAAAGACATACGTCCATCTAGTCCAACCTTCTACCCTACCCATAATGTCTGTATAACGTTACATAGTAACATAGATTGGAGGTTGTATAAAGACATACGTCCATCTAGTCCAACCTTTCACCCTACCCATAATGTCTGTATAACAGTACATAGTAACATAGTATTGGAGGTTGTATAAGACATACGTCCATCTAGACCAACTTTCTACCCCACCCAAATGTCTGTATAACGTTACATAGTAACTAGTATGGAGGTTTATATAAAGACATGTCCATCTAGTCCAACCTTTTACCTACCAATAATGCTATATAACAGTTACATAGTAACATAGTATTGGAGGTTGTATAAAGACATATGTCCATCTAGTCCAACCTTTATCCCTACCCATAATGTCTGTATAACAGTTACATAGTAACATGAATGGAGTTTGTATAAAGACATCGTTCATCTAGTCCAACCTTTATATCCTACCCATAATGTCTGTATAACAGTTACATAGTAACATAGTATTGGAGGTTGTATAAAGACATACGTCCATCTAGTCCAACCTTTCTACCCTACCCATAATGTCTGTATAACAGTTACATAGTAACATAGTATTGGAGGTTGTATAAAGACATACGTCCATCTAGACCAACCTTTCTACCCCACCCATAATGTCTGTATAACAGTTACATAGTTAACTAGTATTGGAGGTTATATAAAGACATACGTCCATCTAGTCCAACCTTTCTACCCTACCAATAATGTCTATATAACAGTTACATAGTAACATAGTATTGGAGGTTGTATAAAGACATATGTCCATCTAGTCCAACCTTTATATCCTACCCATAATGTCTTGTATAACAGTTACAGTAACATAGTATTGGAGGTTGTATAAAGACATACGTTCATCTAGTCCAACCTTTATACCTACCCATAATGTCTGTATAACAGTTACATGTAACATAGTATTGGAGGTTGTATAAAGACATAGTCCATCTAGTCCAACCTTTATATCCTACCCATAATGTCTGTATAACAGTTACATCACATAGTATTGGAGGTTGTATAAAGACATACGTCCATCTAGTCCAACCTTTATCACCCTACCCATAATGTCTGTCTAACGTTATATAGTAACATAGTATTGGAGGTTTATAAAGACATATGTCCATCTAGTCCAACCTTATATCCTACCATAATGCTGTAAAACTTTACATAGTAACATAGTATTGGGTTGTATAAAGACATACTCCATCTAGTCCAACCTTTCTACCCCACCCATAATGTCTGTATAACGTTACATAGTAACCTAGTATTGGAGTTATATAAAGACATATTCCATCTAGTCCAACTTTCTACCCTACCCAATATGTCTATATAACAGTTACATAGTAACATAGTATTGGAGGTTGTATAAGACATATGTCCATCTAGTCCACCTTTATACTCCTACCCATAATGTCTGTATAACAGTTACATAGTAACATAGTATTGGAGGTTTTATAAAGACATACGTTCATCTAGCCAACCTTTATATCCTACCCATAATGTCTGTATAACAGTTACATAGTAACATAGTATTGGAGGTTGTTAAAGACATATGTCCATCTAGTCCAACCTTTATACTACCCATAATTCTGTATAACAGTTACAAATGTAACATAGTATTGGAGGTTGTAATAAGACATACGTCCATCTAGTCCATCCTTTACCCTACCCATAAGTCTGTCTAACAGTTATATAACATAGTATTGGAGGTTGTATAAAGACATAGTCCATCTTAGTCAACCTTATATCCTACCCATATGTCTGTATAAACTGTTACATATAACATAGTATTGGAGGTGTATAAAGACATACGTTCATCTAGTCCAACCTTTATACCTTACCATAATGTCTGTATAACATTAAATAGTAACATTGTATTGGAGGTTGTATAAAGACATACATCCATCTAGTCCAACCTTTATACCTACCCATAATGTCTGTATGACAGTTACATAGTAACATAGTATTGGAGGTTGTATAAAAGACATATGTCCATCTAGTCCAACCTTTATACCTACCCATAATCTGTATAACAGTTACATAGTAACATAGTATTGGAGGTTGTATAAAGACATACGTCCATCTAGTCCAACCTTTATACCCTACCCATATGTCTGTCTAACAGTTTTCATAGTAACATAGTATGGAGGTTGTATAAAGACATATGTCCATCTAGTCCAACCTTTCTACCTACCCATAATGTCTGTATAACAGTTACAATAGTAACATAGTATTGGAGGTTGTATAAAGACATACGTCCATCTAGTCCAACCTTTCTACCCTACCCATAATTGTCTGTACATACATAGTAACCTAGTACTGGAGGTTGTATAAAGACATACGTCATCTAGTCCAACCTTTCTCCCTACCCATAATGTCTGTATACAGTTACATAGTAACATAGTATTGGAGGTTGTATAAAGACATACGTCCATCTAGTCCCACCTTTCTACCTTCCCCTAATGCCTGTCTACAGTTGCATATAACATAGTATTGGAGGTTTGATAAAGGCATACTTCCATTTAGTCAAACCTTTATATATAATATATATT
>CM033475.1:8189148-8278628 GCA_019447015.1 Hymenochirus boettgeri | reverse complement strand
GGGATAATACGCCTACAGTGATAATAAGGAACCGTCGTACATGTATATAAGGGATAATACGCTAACCTCAGTTGTTCATATATAGGATAATACGCTACCCTACAGTTGTAATATATAAGGGTAACTACGCCCCTTACAGTTAATATTATAAGGGATAATAATACGCTACTTACAGTGTATATATAGGGATAATACTCTACGTACAGTGTAATATATAAGGGATAATATACGCTACCTACAGTGAATATATAAGATGGATAATAAAGCTTCCTACAAAGTTATCATATATAAGGGATAATACGCTACCTACAGTGTTATATATAAAAGGGATAATAATACCTCAGGTAATATATAAGGGATAATACGCTACTTACGTGTAATATATAAGGATAATCTCCTACAGTTGTAATATATAAGGGATAAACGCTACCTACAGTGTAATATATAAGGGATAATACGCTATCCTACATTGTAATATATAAGGGATAATACTACTTACAGTGTATATATAAGGTATAATACGGCTACGTACATGTAATATATAAGGGATAATCCGCTACTTACAGTGTAATATATAAGGATAATACGCTCGCCTACAGTGTAATAATAAGGGATAATCCCTACAGGCATATAGGGATACGCTCCTACATGTAATATATAAGGTAATACCTAAAACACTGTAATATAAAGGATATACGCTACCTACAGTGTAATATATAAGGGATAATATACGCTCCCTACAGTGTATATCTAGGGCTAATGACCTACCATATCAAGTGTACTATATAAGGGATAATAACCGTACATTGAATATATAAGGATAATACGTACCTACAGTGAATATATAAGGGATAATACGCTACCCTACAGTGTCATATTAGGGGAGAATACGCTACCTTCAGTGTAATATATAAGGGATATCAGGCGTTCCTACAGTGTATATATAAGGGATAATGCTACCTACAGTGTAATATATACGGGATAATACGCTCCCTACAGTTGTAATATATAAGGGATATCATATGTACTACCAGTGTATATATAAGGGATAATACGCTACCTCAGTGTAATATTAAGGGATATACGCACCTACAGTGTAATATATAAGGGATAATACGCTACCTCCTACAGTGTAATATATAAGGGATAATACGCTACCATACAGTGATAATAATAATGGGATAATCCGCTACCTACAGTGATATATAAGGGACATAATACAGCTACCTACAGTGTAATATATAAGGGATAATACGCTACCTACAGTGTAATATATAAGGGATAAACGCTACGTACAGTGTATTATAAGGGATATACGCTACCTACAGTGTAATATATAAGGGATAATCCGCTACGTACAGTGTCATATATAAGGTATAATACGCACCATACAGTTTAATATATAAGGGATAATACGCTACATACAGTATATAAGGGATACTACGCTACTCAGTGTATATATAAGGGATAATACGCTACGTACAGTGTAATATATAAGGGATAATACGCTTCCACAGTGTCAATTATAAGGGATAATACGCTACTACGTGTAATATAGAAGGGTAATACGCTACCATCACGTGTAATATATAAGGGATAAATCGTACCATACATGTGTATATATAATGGATAATACGCTTCCTACAGTGATAATATATAAGGGATACAGTACGCTACCTCAGTGTAATATATAAGGGATAATACGCTAACCTACCAGTGTAATATATAGGGTTAATACGCTACTACAGTGAATAATAGGATAATATGCTACGTACATGTAAATATATAGGGACAATACGCTACTACAGTGTAATAATATAAGGATATACGCTACCTTACACAGTGTAATATATAAGGTAATACTCGCTCACTCCAGTGTAAATATATAAGGGTAATACGCACCTACAGTGTAATATATAAGGGATAATACCTACCTACGTGTAATCGTATATAAGGGATAATCCCTAACCCTACAGTGTAATATATAGGGACAATAAAGCTACCCCTACAGTGTAATATATAGAGAATAATACGTTACCTACAGTGTAATATATAAGGGGGATAATAACGCTACCGTACAGTATTAATATATAAGGGATAATACGCTACCTCGTTAATATAAGTGATAATAACGCTCCAGTTACATATAAGGGATAATACGCTACCTACGTGTAATATATAAGGGATAATACGCTACATCAGTGTAATTTAAGAAGGGATCATACGCTACCTACAGTTAATAAATATAAGGGATAACTAACGCTACGTACAGTGTAATATATAAGGGATATACGCTTCCTACTGTCAATATATAAGGGAATACGCTCCTACATGTAATATATAAGGATAATACGCTACCTACAGTGTAATATTAAGGATAATACGCTACCCTACAGTGTAATATATAAGGGATAATACGCTTCCACAGTGTCATATCTAAGGGATATCACGCTAACTCTACGTGTACTTATAATGATAATACGCTACCTACAGTGTAATTATAAGGGATAATACGCTACCTACAGTGTAATATTAAGGGATAATATGGCGCTACCTACAGTGTAATTATAATGGAAATACGCTACGTACATGTAATACTATAAGGGGGATAATACCTACGTACATGTTATATAAGGATAATACGCTACCTACAGGTAATATATAGGGATATCCGCTACCGTACAGTGTAATATATAAGGGATAATCACGCTACCTACAGTGGACTCTATCAGGGATAATACGCTACTACCGCTACCCAGTGTAATAATAACGGGATATACCGCTACGTACAGTGTAATAATAAGGGATAATACGCATACCTACATTGTATATATAAGGATAATACGCTTCCTACAGTGTAATAATATAGGATAACGCTACAACAGTGTAATATATAGGCATAATACGCACGTACGTGTAATATATAAGGGGATAAGTACGCTACGTACAGTGTAATATATAAGGGATAATACGCTTACCTACATGTAATATATAAGGATAATACGCTACGTACAGTGTAATATATAAGGGATAATATGCTTCCTACCGTTGTAATATTAAGGGATAATACCTACGTACAGTGTAATATATAAGGATAATACACTACCTACAGTGTAATATGAGAAGGGAAAAAAAAATAATATACGCTACCTACAGTGTATATATAGAGGGATACTACGCCTACGTACAGTGTAATATATAAGGGTGATAAATACCTACAGTGTACTATATAAGGGATAATACGCTACCTACATTGTAATATTAAGGGATAATACCGACGTACAGTGTCAATATAAGGGATAATACGCTACCTACGTGTAATATATAAGGGATAATACGCTACTTACAGTGTAATATATAAAAAAATGGGATATACGGTAACGTACAGTGTAATATAGGGATAATACCTACCTCCCGTTAATATATAAGGGATATACGCTACTACCACAGTGTAATATATAAGGGAAATACGCTACCTACAGTGTAATATATAAGGGATATAGCTTCCTACAGTGTAATATATAGGCATAATACGCTACCACTCAGTGTAATATATAAGGGATATACGCTACTCTACAGTGTAATATATAAGGGATAATACGCTACATACTTGTAATATAGAAGGGATAATACGCTACCTACAGTGTAATATAAGGGATAAGTCGCTACGCAGTGTAATATAAGGCAATACCTACCTACAGTGTAATATATAAGGCAATACTACGCTACCTACAGTGTAATATATAAGGGATATACGCTACGTACAGTGTAATATATAAGGGATAATACGCTAACGATAAGTGTAATATATAATGGGATAATACGACGCTACTACAGTGTAATATATAAGGGATAATACGCTACCTACATTGTAATATATAAGGATAATACGCTACCTACAGTGTAATATATAGGGATAATACGCTACGTCCAGGTGTAATATATAAGGGATAACTACGCCTACAATGTAATAGAGATAAGGGATAAAAGCTACGTACACGTGTATATATAAGGGATAATACGCTACGTACAGTGAATATATAAGGGATAATACGCACCTACAGTGTAATATATAAGGGATAATCGTACTACATGAATATATAAGGATACGCTACGTACAGTGTAATTTATAAGGGATAATACGCTACGTACAGGTAATATTAAGGGATAATACACTACCCTACAGTGTATATATAAGGGATATACGCTTACCTACAGTGTAATATTATAAGGGGGATAACTACGCTAACCTACAGTGTAATATATTAAGGGCTAATAACGCTACGTACAGTGTAATATATAAGGTAATCGCTCCTACAGGTAATATATAGGGATAATACGCTACCTACAGTGTAATATATAAGGGATAATACGCTACCCCCTAACGTGTAATATAATGAGGGATAATATGCTCGTCGTGTAATATATAGGGAAATACGTTCCTACAGTGTAATATAAGGGATAATACGCTACCTACCGTGTACTATATAAGGGTAAATACGCTACCTACGTGTAATATATAAGGGATAATAATACCTCCTACAGTGTAATATATAGGGTAATACGCTACCTACTTGTAATATATAAGGATTAACGTCTACCTACAGTTTAATATATCACGTTGATATAATACGCTTCCACAGTGTAATATATAAGGGATAATACGCTACTACAGTGTAATTTAAGGGATAATGTTCCCCTTACAGTGTAATATATAAGGGATAATGTTCCCCTTACAGTGTAATATAAGGGATAAATGTCCCCTTACAGTGTAATATATAAGGATAATGTTCCCATATTACTGTGTAATATATAAGAGATAATGTTCCTCAGTGTAATATATAATGGAAATACGCTTCCTACAAGTGTAATATATAAGGGATAATACACTACCTAGTCACGTGTAATATAAAGGGATAATACGCTACATACAGTATATATAAGGGATAGTTCCCCTTACAGTGTATATATAAGGGATAATGTTCCCCTACAGTGTAATATATAAGGATAATGTGTTCCCTTACAGTGTAATATATAAGGGATAATGTTCCCCTTACAGTGTAATATGAGGGTAATGTCCTGACAGTGTATATATAGGGATTTTTCCCTTACAGTGTAATATATAAGGATAGTTCCCCTTACAGTGTAATATATAAGGGATATGTCCCCTTACAGTGTATATATAAGGGATAGTGTTCCCCTACAGTGTAATATATAAGGATAATGTTCCCCTTACAGTGTAATATATAAGGGATAATGTTCCCTTACAGTATAATATATAAGGGATAATGTTCCCCTTACAGTGTAATATATAAGGGATAATACGCTTCCTACAGTGTAATATATATGGGATAATACGCTACGTACAGTGTAATATATAAGGGATAATACGCTACATACAGTGTAATATAAAGGGATAATACGCTACCTACAGTGTTATAAGGGATAATAGCTACGTACAGTGTATATATAAGGGATAATACGCTACGTACAGTGTAATATATAGGGATAATACGCTACGTACAGTGTAATATAAGGGATAATACGCTACTACAGTGTAATATATAAGGGATAATACGCTACCCACAGTGTAATATATAAGGGATAATACGCTACTACAGTGTAATATATGGATATTACGCCATGCGTGAGTTCCATGACCATATAGAAGCATTATAATACATAAGGCCGACAAAAAAAAAACCCACGTCCACTACCACTGTCTCTCCCCTTCCTGTATTAGTCATTATATAGGAATCCCTGTTTAATGTATAATAGTTAATTATAGTTCCTATTGAAAAGGGAAATAAAGACCGAAACATTGCTGCCAATAATAAAGGGGCTTCCTATATAAATGACTAATACAGGAAGGGGGAGACAGTGGGAGGGCAGTGGAATACAGGAAGTCACATCAGTGACATCAGTGAGTGACTAATATAGATTCTCGCCACTGCACCTTCCATTGAAAATGCCTAGCCTTATGTACTATATACTTTTTCTATACTGTTGGTGTTTCCAATAGATTTGCAGATGGAATAAATACAGTGCAGTTGAAGAATGGAAAAATAACAAGGAGATACAATACTTGTATTGTACAAAACCCTTATGATGTACTATTGGGTTAGCATGGGTTTTCACTCATTTTGCATTGCCTATCCATTTCCAATGCAATATATTTAGCAATCATTTTTTTCAATAGTTTTTGCAATGAAAACCTTTTCTATTGTGGCTTTAAAATTGTGCAATAGCTTGTAACTGGGTATTCACGTTCACATAATGGAATAACAGCCGCAAATTGGCAAAACATCATGGGAACTCGAAATGGCCAAACTTCCTAATGTTCAGTTCGTTTTCGAACTTCCAAACTTCAGTAAAAGTCAATTGGGACAAATAGTTCAAAAAATTTGATAAATACAGTTAAATTGCAATGGCAACTTACTGAAATCGAAGGCTACATTCAAGGGTTCGAACGATAAATTTAGGGCTATCGAAATCGAAAGCTAAATTTGAGGGCTATCGAAATCGAAGGCTAAATTTGAGGCTATCGAAATCGAAGGCTAAATTTGAGGGCTATCGAAATCGAAGGCTAATTTGAGGGTTACCGAAATTGAAGGCTAAATTCGAGGGTTCCGAAATGGAAGGCACATTCAAGGGTTACCAAATTCAAACTCTTCATTCGAGGGTTACCGATTCAAAAATTCGATAATTATTGAAAATAAGTCCTTGAGTTCGAAAAACCCAAACTAGTTTGTAGTTCGGATAGTTCGAGCTCACACAAACTATTAAAATTTGACCGAACTCGGGTTTGATCATCACTAGTGGGAACAAGTGCAGGTTGCGATATGGAATTTCTCTCCCCCAAAGTAAGACAATCACACAGACAGTTTCAAACATCCTCTATGTCAACACATTAATTCTTTACCTTAAATCGGGTGGTCCTTTCCAGTTTTCGGTATTTTCTAGTTTAAAGGATGTTTCTCCATTTTTATTTGTCTCATAGTCTGGGTTATGTTCCCATTCTACTGTGAGATAAACTGGCTGGTTTGGGATAGGATTTATGGCGCTACCACACGTACCTACACATGAAACATAAACGTTAACATAGGTTGATATAATAACCTACAGGATAATGATGAGAATGTTCACAATACCTCCAAACACAACATAATCTGAATGGTACTGGCTCAATCAATCATGTATACGGACCCCCCACTTCCTTAAATATAAACAGAAACTTACATGAAAGTGCCTGAAGAAGAACCGAGTGATAGTCGAAACGCTTTGTGCTGATCTCCAGATTAAAATATTATAGCATTTTTGTTGCTGAGACACTCTCGTGCCTTTTCTGTATTCAATAATAGTGATGAATCTCGTTTCCAACCAAAGCTGGATTTGAGGTGGGGACTTTTTGAATGAAGTAACTTTGTTTATTTCATTTAAATGCAAAGTTGAAAAATCGAAATTCTGTGTCAAAAGTCAAAGAATCCCACTCCCCATTACTACAATATTTCAGTTTTGCAGAATCTCAACACATTCTGTGGAACCGCTGGTGCATGTCTCATACCGGATATTTACCTAGATAACCATGTGCTGTTCATTTAAATGCAAAGAAAATGAAATGGAAACACACAGATGATAAAAACTGTCTCACTTACTGAGCCAAGTATGGAATCCGCAGCTTGTACGTAGAGTCAGGAGCCAAAAAGCTCACACTGGTCGTTACAAAGGAGATGCTGGTTGTGTGGATGTGGAGTATTCCATTCCTGGAAGAGAAAATATCTGGATTGAATATAAGAATGAATAGATTAGCAGATGTTCTCAATTTAAGCATTTGATAATGGATTTATTTGGAGCCTTACATGGGAGATGCCTTATCAACACAGACATGTAACATTGACATTTAACATTGAAGTCAGTTGTACCCGAAGCATGACATGAAAAGTTTTTCAGAATGTTATCTGTACCTGGTGATTGAAGCCCTTACTGTCCCCATCTTCTGTTAAGATCCTGTTCCTTCCAAAATGCCTGCAATGCGGTGAAGTAAGATTGAACCTATTGGATTTCACATCCAGCAAGGTGCACCAGATCTGTCCATCTTAAAGAAGATATTAGAAACGAAATTGAATACAAAAAACAAGTGATCACTGAAGGGGAAACATGACAGAATAGAAAGTCCAGTCAAACCTTCACCAGATGCTGGATGTAGTGATCCAGAGAACCAAACCTTTTCTGATCTACCACTTTACTGGTCATCAAAATTCCAACTAGGCGCGTTAAATTATTATGTTGGTATCCCCTTACCTCCCACTGTAATCAGCACAGAGATCTATCGGTTATTATTTTCTTCTGTCATCCCCAGTACGCTGAATGAATTTCGCACCACCGTCACCTTATATGTTCCTTGTACTGGTTTCATACGTATACCTGAACATAGAGGTGCAACTGTTACAGTGGGAAACTTGGAGGTTCGTGGGTTTATATTTCAAACAAACATTGAAATTTCAGATCATCCCACGTCCAGCATATTAGATTGAAAGAAACAGACACGTCAAACCTTGAGGAACCAAAGGGAATCCTATTGTTCCCATTGTAAGCTAATTACACATTAAAGGGCATGTCCAACCCCAAAACTAAAATGTAACCCCATACTGGCTCACACCAGATGTAGTTTAATAAAATCCTTACCTTACATCTCTGCTCCTTAGGTTCTCCTGCATGTCTGTTCAAAGTCCAGGAAAGTGAAGAGTAGGAGCTGTCAGTGACTCATCCGGTGCCTGTATCTTCCTAACCTCAACAAGGTCTGAGGCATGCGCAGGGGAGCCCCCCCTCCCACCATCCAGATCCATCATCTCTCGGCTGTGGCACTAGCGTGAAAAGCTTTTAGCATAAGGTAGTTACCCCTGCCCATCCCCCAACCGCCAAATATTTTTAACATTTTTAGATTGATCTTACGCCCTCCTCTCCCGTGGCGTCTCCGTGGTGTCTCCATTGAAAGCAGCCACTCTGTGATTGGCTATCTTTCAACCAATCACGAGATGCGGCGTGGTCTGGCCCGTTTGTGACTTCATCCAAACAGGGAGCCAGGAGGAGACGCCATGAGAGTGTAAGGGCTGTAAGAAGTAATCTATATTTTTGAAGAAATATATCGGTGTGTTGGGGGTGGACAGGGGTTACCTACCTTATGGCAAAGTGATTTCAGAGTGGACATCCCCTTAAATTAAGGGAAGTCCCATAGTCATGAATTTGACCATTTCCAATGGGGCCTTGAAACCAGTTAATGATACATTGGTTGTTAACAATGAATACCAAGTTCTGAATGAGAAAGGTAAGAGTAAAATAATTGACTTGGGCCGTACATTGAATTTGCCAGTTGCTTCTCCCACATTACTACGATGTAGTGCCACCAGTCCTCTCTGATCCTCTCCAATAGAGAAAGAATTCTGTGATTAGCATGTGTCATAGGATACACGGGGCCATTTAGTATATAAGTGAAAATGCAACTTTATTTAGCTCCGTAACAGTATAGTTTCTATAGACAAACTTCCCACAAAGCGAGACTCGGCACATACCAGAAAGAAACACACAAGTCTTCAAATCAAAACTCCACCCTCATAAGAACATCTTTTAGAAAGAAGGGCCTCTAAAATATGTTGATATATCTGTTTGTCCTATGAATTCATTACTGTATGCCTGCATGCTTCTGGATGCCTCATGGAAACTGAGCCATTTAGAAACCTGTACTGAGCCTGACTGAGCTCGGCATGCTCAGAGGAGACAGGGGATTAACATTCAGTCATTGGCTGTGATGTCAACTGTCAAATCCATAACTGACAGTTACTAACGGAAGAACCAGGAAGTAGAAACAGGGGAAACGACATTGTGCAGGATTTCAGGTTAGACTTATATATTTCACATTTCAAAACTATTACCGTTTAGGGTTTGGGGGGTGATTTACCTGTATGTAAGTTTTCATTTTAGGACTGGACTTGCCCTTTAAGATGGACCAACCAACTGAACAGACGAGAGGACATGAAATTACAATATGGGTGAAACTTGGGGGCAGATTCTTTAAAAAAAAATATTCAAATACTTCGTATATTAATCTTTTTATATAGTATTTACTAGCGAGTGACTGTATATGGTTAAATATCAGCAATCAAATGAACAGATTAGGTTTATTGGGATGAGTGTGGTGAGTGGATAGAATGGAAGTGAGGTTGGGGGCTAGGTTACAAATGATAATATGAGGTTGGAACTAATATGGAATATAGAAAAGGATGTAAGTTTAAGACTTATTCTAAGACCTCCACTGCACATATCTTCAGAGGGAATTCTTCACTGTTGAAAACAACCACCTTGGGGAACTCAAGGGTAACCTCAAATTTAGGAAGCTCTAGTAAGTAACTAAGTCCAAAGATTAGAACAAGCAATGTATAGGGGGTAAGTTAAGTTATGATGAGTCCTTACATATTGCTCTACATTAAAAAGGAATGAACAGTGTCTCGTACATGGATGGATATTCCCCAAAGGGTGGTTCTGAAGAGAGAGGAAGTGAGAGCTCTGCAATGCCCATGTTGAGGCTAACGTTCACCATTGGCCATTGCGATTCTTGTTTGGATCCTTAGAAGGAACGATAAATTATCTTATTGTTGAAACATAAATGACATCAGCATTAGTTGATACTCCTCCATATTGACCATGTAGTCATCTGGACACCTTTTCCTCTATGGACTGTTGAATTGTGCCAAATCTTCTTTATTACTAAAGATGTTCGAAAACTGGCCAGTTCCGTTCACAAAATTGGATATATTCAATAATAATTGATGCCTATGGACTACCAATTCACAAAGACTTTATATAGACACAGTCGAATTCCTCGTATTGTGTGCACTTTATTGTTTAAGATCCAAAAAATCTTTATTCCAACCCCATCACTTGCACACAACTGCTCAATACAAGGAAGTTATTTAACCCTTTCAATCAAATTCTCATCATTGTATTGTCTCGTCATGATGACCATAATTCCATAACTGTGTCTTACTGTGATTCGTTATATATTTACCGTAATTCAATGAGGGAAACTAAAACAAAAACAGACAAATTTAAAAGGGGTTTTCAACAACAAATTCTTAAACAAACAAATAAAAAAAGATACATTTGATTTTGGCTATTTATTTATTTATCATAGGGCCGCGTATGAGCCCGTATTTATAATGATGACTTATACCCATAGGGCGTATTTATAATGATGACTTACATAGCCCATATATGGGCCGTATTTATAATGATGACTTATACCCATAGGGCCGTATTTATAATGATGACTTATAACCCATAGGGCTGTATTTATAATGATGACTTATACCCATAGGGCTGTATTTATAATGAATTACTATACCCATAGGGCCTATTTATAATGATGACTTATACCCATAGGGCTGTATTTATAATGATTATTACCATGGATATTTATAATGACGACTTATACCCATAGGGCCGTATTATAATGATGACTTATACCCATAGGGCTGTATTTATAATGATGACTTATACCCTAGGGCTGTATTTATAATGATGACTTATACCCTAGGGCCGTTTTATAATGATGACTTATACCCATAGGGCTGTATTTATAATGATGACTTATACCCTGGGCTGTATTTATATGATGACTTATACCCATGCCATATTTAAAATGATGACTTATACCCATGGGCTGTATTTATAATGATGACTTATACCCATAGGCTGTATTTATAATGATGACTTATACCCATAGGGCGTTATTTATAATGATGACTTTATACCCATAGGGCGTATTTATATATGACGTAACCCATAGGGCTGTATTATAATGAGACTTATACCCATAGGGCGTATTTATAATGATGACTTATACCCATAGGGCTGTATTTATAATGATACTTATACCCATAGGGACTGTATTTAATGATGACTTATACCATAGGCTGTATTTATATGATGACTTATACCCATAGGGCTGTATTTATAATGATGACTTATACCATAGGGCTGTATTTATAATGATGACTTATACCCATAGGGCTGTATTTATACTGATGACTTATACCCATAGGGCTGTATTTATAATGATGACTTATACCCATAGGGTTGTATTTATAATGATGACTTATACCCATAGGGCTGTATTTATAATGATGACTTATACCCATAGGGCTGTATTTATAATGATGACTTATACCCATAGGGCTGTATTTATAATGATGACTTATACCCATAGGGCTGTATTTATAATGATGACTTATACCCATAGGGCTGTATTTATAATGATGACTTATACCCATAGGGCCATATTTATAATGATGACTTATACCCATAGGGCTGTATTTATAATGATGACTTATACCCATAGGGCTGTATTTATAAAACGCGAGTGATATATAATACTACGGACACATAATATCTAATGGTTTATTTTATGACTGCAGCATTATATTACATCCGTGTCACAAAATACCGCAATGTACGGTAGTTCCAATGGCTGAAGTTACTACCATGTGGTAACAGTATTTCCCCACCCAGACTGTGTTTTACACCACGGCTGTATTTTAGTGGTAATTATGACTGTGGTAAATGTGCGGTGTTGTGAAATAGCCATATTGTACATATATCTACCAATTTATTACCAATACCATTGGTACATTATGGCCACATTAGCAGTTTACATCAGCTTTATGGTCATGGTTGCAAAATTCTGACTGCCACAGTAGAATACCGGCACAGTCAGTAAAAAATGCAATGTCAGCTATGCCCAATAACATGTGGAATCAGTATTTTATGCCGTTGTCATTATTTTATGTCGTTATCATTGCATAATACAGATCAGTAATTTGCAGTACCACACTTGTATAAATATGTCTCATAGATCTGTATGTGATGAGGTACTTCCTGCTTACCTCATCACTTCCTGGTAAAAGATCTTCTTTAAGGGATACAACACGGAATTTTACTGTAAGAATAGATACATTAATACTGATCATATAGAAATACTACACAGTAATACTTACATAATATTCTCTGTTTATACAACTGACCACAAATCTACTCTGTACTGTCGTTACTGTAGCTTTGTGGTACTATCAGCCAGTTTCTATTTAGGACTCACGTTATCTGAAATGAAATTAGGTCTGAGCAGCTGAATCTTTTAAAAAAGGCTATACGTATACTAAATCTAATTGGCAAGGTGCCTGATGGGAGTTAATGTGATAAACCCAATATTTTGGCGCAGCCTATTAAAGGCTTATAAGGTCACATTTCCATCAAGGTCATTAAAGGGCATGTTCACCCTGAAAACAAAAAGCTGGTCAATTGTCAGTTACCTGCCCCCTAATGTTTGTGGATATTTTTTTTTCCATTCTGGAAAAGTAAGATGGCTCCTCCCTCCATGCAGTCAATCAAGACAATGATTGACTGTTGTTTCACCTGCTGCCTTCTCTGCCCATGCTCAAGCTTACAAAAAGCTCATTGAGCAGAGTAAGGAGGCAGATACCTTTGCCTGAATGGAATATAACTTATTTAATATCTGGTTAGAAATACATGCAATAAACTACTAAAAATAACAGTTGGGATTGCATGCAGAAAATTGACAAGTTATCAGTTTTTTATTTTAATAGTTAACATGCTCTGATGTCACCCAGTGACAGAGAATCAAATTGTCCTTTCTACTTTCTGTTCATGGAGCTTCCTGATTCTTTCACTTCCAGTATATGGACAGTTTCATCTTCGTACAAAGATCAATAGTGACTGAGGCAAGGAATGTGTTCTAGATTGAGGCTACTTGCACATATGTTTTATTGTAATTCATGCAAATCATTTGCAGTTAATTCTATCATTTTTGCAGGTGTATTCAATTAAACCGGAAGCATTTTATTTCAGATGTTCAGGAAGTTGGGGGGGTTTCCTATCATCATTTTTCTATTAGACGATAATCTTTCTTGTCCTTCTAAATCCAACACACTCTTGGCTCTCAGCACATCACAATTTGGTATAAACCCACTGCATGACTTTAATGTCAGCTATGTGTAACTGGTTTGATAATTAGCTACATCGTGCTGATAATTAGCAATACTGACATTAGCTGTGAGGTGTTTAGCTGGATTGATATCGATTGAGCGTTCTGATAATTCCGATCGGATGACTCAATAACTATTTTCCTGATTAACAAAAAAACAAAGATCAAGTCAGGCTGAAATTTCGGTTATTCCGATTGGATTTCCGATCATTGCACTTGATCTGACCGTGTATGGCTATAGCTTTACCGTATGAACAAATAGAGAAAATTTGCCTGGGTGAGTTTTACCCAGTTTCCACACGTGTTAGGCTATTTTTACATAACTAAAATAAGTGTTCTGTGTGTATTTACCTATTTCCCACTGATCTTGTAATAGAAAATGTTTTGTTTTTAGCGGTACTTTTCACCACTATATTTTTGCCTTTGATGAAAATTCGCCTTTTTATTAATCTGGTGAAAAGGAAAATTAAAAGTTGTAAACTTATTTGGCAAAGTCTGGTGGAAAAAAATAGTGAAACTAACGGCCTTTATAAATATGCCCCTTAAAGTCACCATAACCCTCCGTGCATCACCTCAAAAAGATTAGTGTGACTTTAGGACTATATTTGTAGCTCTTGGTACATCGCCCCTAGTGTGTTCTGGATTCACCTCCAGGGGTGTCTCTCTAATGAGGCAATATGAGCAAAATGCTCAGGGCAGCACCCCTGATAAACATTAGAGAGGCGGCAAGCAGAGCTCACTTTTTTTTAAAGAAAAAATGAAAAAGGAATTATGGTATGGATAAATGTCTTTTTGAGGAACTGTATAAACACCGCTGTGATGTGCAGTTTAAAAAGACCAAATGTTTAACCACGCCCATTCCTGGAAGCCACACACACCTAACCCTGGTTGCGGTGGCGCACTTCATGGTGCCTAGTGGTACATAAGGGCAGCATTCAAAAGTTTGGCTCAGGTGGCAAAAACCCTAGAGACGCCCCTGTTCACCTCTAGCACCATTTTATTACCTGTTTGTCCGGGTTTGTATACAGCTTTGTCTGTTTGGATCAGAATGCTGGTTCTAGTTCTCTTTACCAGAACTCTACTTCGGTTACACACCATATCCCCTGAACTCTTTATGAAAACTTCTATGGTGGCCACTTCTTCTTCTTCATTAGGTGATGGAACCTTTAAGAGGTTTGGTAATGAAAACATTTTAAATGTAAAGATTTTTGGAACATAGCACATGGAAAACTATAACATACAACAGAACCCAGTCAAATTCAGTCAAACAAAGAACACGTGCAACAAGGGAGTCAGTCAAGACCAGTGTTGGTCATTCTGAACATTGGTTTTAGAATCAAAAAATAATTTGTCAAAACTGTTTTTCAGTGTTTTGCATGATTTGAGTGAACTATATCCAAGGAGAGACTTTCCATATGAAACTACCCAGAAGTATCTCTCCTTATGTGCGTATATGAAAGGGGAGCTCCATAGCCTTTAACTTTTACCAATCTCCCTGATTCCTATATACATCCATCACACTGTCCTTCATGGATTTCAAATCCTCTAAATCTAAGCCAAGAAAAACCCTTTTCAATGCTGTGGGTTGATTGTTAAGAACTCGTTTCTTTACATGTAGACTGCACCCTAATATATCTAAACACACAAACAGGGAGATTCAATAAAAGTTCTTATCGCTTAAAATGGTGCTTATTTTGCACCAACCAATCAGATCTTATTTAACATTTGAAAGCTAACATCTGATTGGTTGGGGCAAAATTAGCACCATTTTAAACAATAAGAAATTTTATTGAATAACCCTGAAAATCTTTTTTAAGAGAGATTAAACACAGTCTGTGATCATCGTGAAGAGCAGCAAGGTCTATCTTTTCTTTCTTCTACAATGACCCTTACCAGCTCTAATTCCTGGTTTAATTACTTTTATCCTACTAGAAACCATCTTTTCATTCTTTAAACAAACTCCTACCAAATGGGCCTGATAGTTTTGGTTGGATCATCTGCATCAAATGAAATTTATCTACAAGACCAACAGGGTTATTCAATAAAAGTTATTATCATTTAAAATGGTGCTAATTTTGCCCCAACCAATTAGATGTTAGCTTTCAAATGTTAAATAAGTTCTGATTGGCTGGGGCAAATTTAGCACCATTTTAAACGATAAGAACTTTTATTGAATAACCCTGTAAATGTTTTTAACCATTTTCCCTGCAAATTAGGTAGTTGTAAATTTCTAGCAAATCTGACTTGATCACACAAGATTGCAATACCATGCTTTCTTCATTATAAAATAACAGATACGGTAGGTATTCTTAGTATAAGCAAAGACATAGTTTTATGCAATAAAAAGCAGCCAATCAGATTTGGTTTGGTCTAGGCCATGTTAGAGGTAGTTAGTAAACCAGGACTGGCCGTATTGAGGGCATAATTATAAACATAGGGTATGGATGTGTAAATTACCAGATACTTGGGTAAGAGGCAGTTTACCGACATGTTGATATTTTGGTGACACTTTACAGTCCATGTAGTTATTGGTTCCCATCACTCAGACCCATACATTTTCTATGTTGGGTGTTTACTGTACCTCAAATTTAGCACAACTGAAGATGGATTTCTTCTGGGTTGTTCTCTCCATCAATGTAATGTTCCTTTGGCTCATATGCAGAGTGATCTCTATTCTGCTTTCTCCCTCTGCTCTGTCCAGATGCACACAGGCTTGTTCGATTCTGGGGCCTCTCATCTCCGAGGGGAAAATCACAGCATAATGTCTGTGGGGGGAATTGGTTATTATAGGGTGGTCCGTTAAATTACCCCAATGGTACTAACTCCCCACATAGACCATATTGAGCTCAGCTTAGCAGAGAATCTTCTTACCTTCTATCAAACGTACTAATGGAACCTTCTCTAATCACTTCTTCAGGACACTGAGCAATGTTAAAGGTGCATCATGCAATCTCCCTGGGCCCTCCAGACTTAGAGGCCAAAACCAGAAACTGAAATTGAGGTCAACTGTCTCATTCACTTGCGTAATCAGTGACCACCTGACAGATTTCATTTGGGACCTGCTGTATTTCTAAAGGCGGACATGTGTGGATTCAATAGCACTGTTCAAAACGTAATCCATGTTGAGTCTTCTGATTGGCTGGACTATCCTGCAGGCTTGGACCTGGGTTTGGGCACCTTTAGAACAACTGCATTTTGGCCTAGGCCTCTCACTTCACTGGAAACTGCACTTTTATTACACAAGTCCCAGAGCTCCAGTAAAACAAGCCACCTAGATAAAGGTTCCCATACTACAGGCAAATGTTTATAACATCACACGTGGCCATTTACATACATGTCCAGTTCATTGATCTTCATACATGCAAACAGAGAACCCCTTATCCATTTACTCTGATACTTACAGTTTTGCCTCCATTACCCCACAGAGAACCAGTAGAAAGAGCTCCACACAGGGAGACCAGAACAGCATCTTCCCGGGATGTCCTCAGTCTGTCCAGGAGAAAGTTCCACCTGGATCACCGACTGCTGCCTCTCCCTTCACACACCCAGACTGGACATCACATACAAATATCTGTGGGGTGGGGGTGTCCTAGGAGAATTGGACAAAACAAACAAAGCTTTTGTATCGTTCCCTCCATGAAGAATCTACAGGAATTCAATTTTGTAGATGTGAGACGCCTGATAAGGAACAATGTTCACTTTGAAAAGAAGCAAATAACTGGAATCCTACAATCCCCCCATTGTTTCACCTCCACAGACCGCACCTGGTGCACAGGGTTAACTCATGGTTTTATCTTAGGGTTGGTACGTACAGGTTTATATTTATTCCCCTGGCCTGAAACAACCAATTGTCTCCAGCAAGTAATGTCGGTCCAGGCGATTGGATGTGATGGAAAATCAGGGCTAATCTGGTGGTTTTTAATTGGCTACATGATAAAAACATTAACTTTAATGTGAGCCAACAGACTATTGAACAGTATAGCAATCTGTATATCTGTAAAGCTAGGTACACACACTGCTGATAAACCACTGGAGCCGATGGGATCTGGCTTTATTGGCAGTATGTGTACAGAAGCTTCTTTCCCGAATGAGCGCACGGCCGCTAAAAGTTGGGTTGGCCTCCTGGTTGTTCGGGAAAAGACCGAAAATTTCCCTCGACCGTTGTTGTCTCGCGGAGTCGGCTGCAGTAGTGGGAAACTGTCCTGAGCGTTCTCCCTAGACTGAGTTATTGGGACCTTTTGTACCGAGAAGCTCCAGTTGGCCAATATGATGAATTCATTTGAGTGCCAGGATCAGGACCAAAACTGTACAACTGTAGTTACCCAAAGTGATAAAAACAAAGGGTCAGTATCAATATATTCTGGGTATTGTTTTACTAGATATTAAAGGGTAACCATAGGGGTCAAATCCATAACTTCCCCTTTACTTCACAATGTATTGTTGGTGGTCATTTCTCTTTGTGTATATTGTGTTATTGGTGGCAGTACCCACTGTATACACTGTATATTGTGTTATTGGTGGCAATACCCACTGCGTACTCTGTATATTGTGTTATTGGTGTCAATACCCACTGCGTACTCTGTATATTGTATTGTTGGTAGCAGTACCCACTGCGTACACTGTATATTGTGTTATTGGTAGCAATACCCACTACCTACTCTGTATATTGTATTGTTGGTGGCAGTACCGACTGCGTACACTGTATATTGTGTTATTGGTGGCAGTACATACTTTATACGCTGTATATTTGTGTTATTGGTCGGCAGTACCCACTGCGTACACTGTATATTGTTGTGATGGGTGGCAGAACTCACTGCGTACATTGTATATTGTGTTATTGGTGCAGTCCCACGTGTACACTGTTATTTGTTATTGGTGGCAGTACCCACTGCTGCACTGTATATTGTGTTATTGGTGGCAGTACAGACTTTTAACGCTGTATATTGTGTTATTGGTGGCTACCCCTGCGTACACTGTAATTGATGTTATTGGTGGCAGAACTCACTGCGTACATTGTATATTGTGTTATTGGTGGCAGTACCCACTGTGTACACTGTATATTGTGTTATTGGTGGCAGTACCCACTGCGTGCACTGTATATTGTGTTATTGGTAGAATACCCGCTGCGTTCACTGTATATTGTGTTATTGGTGGCAGTACCCACTGCATACACTGTATATTGTGTTATTGGTGGCAATACCCACTGCACACACTGTATATTGTGTTATTGGGGGCATTACCCACTGCATACACTGTACATTGTGTTATTGGTGGCAATACCCACTGAATACTCTGTATATTGTGTTGTTGGTGGCAGTACCCACTGCAATCACTGTATATTGTGTTATTAGTGGCAGTACCCACTGCATACACTGTATATTGTGTTATTGGTGGGCCTGGTGGCAGTACCTACTGTGTACAATGCGTATTGTGTTATTGGTGGCAATACCCCCTGCATACTCTGTATATTGTATTGTTGGTGGCAGTACCCACTGCATACACTGTATATTGTGTTATTGGTGGCAGTACCCACCGTGTATCTATAATATTGTGTTATTGGGGGAAGTACCCACTGCGTGCACTGTATATTGTGTTATTGGTGGCAATACGCACTGCGTACACTGTATATTGTGTTATTGGTGGCAGTACCCACTGCGTACACTGTATATTGTGTTTTGGTGACAGTACCCACTGCATACACTGTTTATTGTGTTATTGGTGCATACCCTCTGCATACCTGGTATTTGTGTTATTGTGGCATTACCACTGCATACACTTTACAACATATATTGTGTTATTGGTGGCAGTACCAAATGCTACCATGCTATTGTTTATTAGTGGCAATACCCACTGTACCTGTATATTGTGTTATTTGGTGGCAGTTACCCACTGGTGTATACTTATATTGTGTTATTGGGGGAGTAACCCACTGCGTGTGCCACTGTTATTGTTATGAGTGGCAGTACCCACTGCGTACACTGTATATTGTGTTATTGGTGCAGTAACCCTGTTCTACTATATATTGGTGTTTTGGGGGCAGTACCCACTGCGTGCACTGTAATATTGTTGTTTATTGGTGGCAAATACGCAACTGCGTACACTGTAATTGTGTTATTGGTGCAGTAACCCACTGCGCACCTGTATATTGTTATTGGTTGGCAGTACCCACTGCATACACTGTATTATGTGTTATTGGGTGGCAGTACCCACTGCATACACTGTATATGTGTTATTGGTGGCATTACCCACTGCTTACACTATACACTTATATTGTGTATTGGTGGCAGTACCAAATGCTTACACTGCTATTGATTATTATGGCAGTACCCACTGTGTACTCTTTATTGTATTGCTGGTGCAGTACCCCTGCTACATCGTATGTGTTTATTGGTGGCAGTACCCACTGCGTACACTGTATATTGTGTTATTGGTGGCAATACCCACTGTGTACACTGTATCTTGTGTTATTCTGGTGGCAGAACTCACTGCGTACACTATATATTGTGTTATTGGTGGCACTACCCACTACGTGCACTGTATATTTTGCTATTGGTGGCAATACCCACTGCATACACTGTATATTGTGTTATTGGTGGAAATACCCACTGTGTATACTATATGTTGTGTTATTGGGGCAGTACCCACTGTGTGCCCTGTATATTGTGTTATTGGTGGCAATACCCACTGCGTGCACTGTATATTGTGTTATTGGTGGCAATACCCACTGCATACACTGTATATTGTGTTATTGGTGGAAATACCCACTGTGTATACTATATATTGTGTTATTGGGGCAGTACCCACTGCGTGCACTGTGTATTGTGTTATTGGTGGCAATACCCACTGTGTACACTGTATATTGTGTTATTGGTGGCATTACCCACTGCATACCCTGTACTTGTGTTATTGGTGGCATACCCACTGAATACTCTGTATATGTGTTGTTGGTGGCAGTACCCACTGCAATCACTGTATATGTGTGTTATTAGTGGCAGTACCCACCTACTCCTGTATATTGTTGTTATTGGTGGGCCTGGTGGCAGTACCTACTGTGTACAATGCGTATTGTGTTATTGGTGGCAATACCCCACTCAACTCTGTATATTGTATGGTTGGTGGCAGTACCCACTGCTACACTGTAATTTGTTTATTGGTGGCAGTACCCCCCGTGTATCTATAATATTGTGTTATTGGGGGAAGTACCCACTGCGTGCACGTATATTGGTGTTTTGGTGGCAATACGCACTGCGTACACTGTATAGTTGTTGTTGGTGGCATACCCACTGCGTACACTGTATATTTGTTTTGGTGACAGTACCCCTGCTCACTGTTTATTGTGTTATTGGTGCATACCCTCTGCATACCTGTATTGTGTTCATTGTGGCATTACCCACGCATACACTTTACACATATATTGTGTTATTGTGGCAGTACCAAATGCTACACTGCTATTGTGTTATTAGTGGCAATACCCACTGGTACCTGTTATTGTGTTATTTGGTGGCATTACCCACTGGTTGTATACTTTATTGTGTTATTGGGGGCAGTAACCCACTGCGTGTGCACTGTTATTGTTAGTAGTGGCAGTACCCACTGCGTACATGTATATTGTGTTATTGGTGCAGTAACCCTGTCTACTATATATTGTGTTTTGGGGGCAGTACCCACTGCGTGCACTGTAATATTGTTTGTTTATTGGTAGGCAAATACGCACTGCGTACACTGTATATTGTGTTATTGGTGGCAGTACCCACTGCGCACACTGTATATTGTGTTATTGGTGGCAGTACCCACTGCATACACTGTATATTGTGTTATTGGTGGCAGTACCCACTGCATACACTGTATATGTGTTATTGGTGGCATTACCCACTGCTTACACTATACACTTATATTGTGTTATTGGTGGCAGTACCAAATGCTTAACACTGCATATTGAGTTATTATTGGCAGTACCCACTGTGTACTCTGTGTATTGTATTGCTGGTGGCAGTACCCACTGCATACATCGTATATTGTGTTATTGGTGGCAGTACCCACTGCGTACACTGTATATTGTGTTATTGGTGGCAATACCCACTGTGTACACTGTATATTGTGTTATTGGTGGCAGAACTCCACGCGGTACACTATATATTGGTTATTGGTGGCCTACCCACTACGTGCACTGTATATTTTGCTATTGGTGGCAATACCCACTGCATACCACTGTATATTTGTTTATGGGTGGAAAACCCACTTTTATCACTATTTGTGTTATGGGGGGCAGTACCATGTGTGCCCTGTATATTGTTTATGGTGGCAATACCCACTGCGTGCACTGTATATTGTGTTATTGGTGGCATACCCACTGCAATACACTGTAATTTGTGTTATTGGTGAAATACCCACTGTGTATACTATATATTGTGTTATTGGGGCAGTACCCACTGCGTGCACTGTGTATTGTGTTATTGGTGGCAATACCCACTGTGTACACTGTATATTGTGTTATTGGTGGCAGAACTCACTGCGTACACTATATATTGTGTTGTTGGTGGCAGTACCCACTGTGTACACTGTATATTGTGTTATTGTTGGCAGTACCCACTGTGTGCACTGTATATTGTGTTATTGGTGGCAATACTCACTGCATACACTGTATATGGTGTTATTGGTGTTAATACCCACTGCATACACTGTTTATTGTGTTATTGGTGGCAGTACCTACTGCATACACTCTATATTGTGTTATTGGGGGCATTACCTACTGCATACACTGTACATTGTGTTATTGGTGGCAATACCCACTGTGTACTCTGTATATTGTATTGTTGGTGGCAGTACCCACTGCATACACTGTATATTGTGTTATTGGTGACATTACCCACTGCATACACTATGGGGGAGATTCAATATGCCCCTTTTCTGTCTAAAACCCACGTTAACCCTAAAAAAATTTGGGTTAACGTGGGTTTTGGACGGATTTTCGAGCACAGCGCCATTTCCGAATGTTTTTGGAAATAGCGCTGTGCTAACGATCCAAAACCTGTAGTGATAACTTTTGAGCTACTTTGTAGCCTGAAACTTAA
Source organism: Hymenochirus boettgeri (assembly GCA_019447015.1). Taxonomy (NCBI): domain Eukaryota; kingdom Metazoa; phylum Chordata; class Amphibia; order Anura; family Pipidae; genus Hymenochirus; species Hymenochirus boettgeri. The sequence continues at coordinate 8,255,504 of CM033475.1, read as the reverse complement.
CGCTACGGGTTATGGAGCGTTAAAGTGCCGCTCCTTACCTTTGCCCGATCCCGCGATGCAATAACTGACATAATCTCGTTTACGTCAGTTATTGTATCGCGGGATCGGGCTAAGGTAAGTTAACGCCGCTGCGTTATTGAATCTCCCCGTATATATTGTGTTATTGGTGACAGTACCAAAAGCGTACACTGCATATTGTCTTATTAGTGGCAATACCCACTGTGTACTCTGTAAATTGTATTGCTGGTGGCAGTACCCACTGCATACACCATATATTTTGTTATTGGTGGCAGTACCCACTGCACACACTGTATATTGTTATTGGTGGCAATACCCACTGCGTACGCTGTATATTGTATTGATGGTGGCTGTACCTACTGCATACACTGTATATTGTGTTATTGGTGGCAGTACCCACTGCATACACTGTATATTGTGTTATGACTGGTAATACCCACTGTGTACTCTGTATATTGTATTGTTGGTGGCAGTACCCACTGCATACACTGTATATTGTGTTATTGGTGGCAGTACCCACTGCATACACTGTATATTGTGTTATTGGTGGCAATACCCACTACATACTCTGTATATTGTATTGTTGGTGGCATTACCCACTGCACACACTGTATATTGTGTTATTGATGTTGTTACCCACTGCATACACTGTATATTGTGTTATTGGTGGCAGTACCCACTGCATACATTGTATATTTTGTTATTGGTGGCATTACCCACTGCGTAGACTGTATATTGTGTTATTGGTGGCAATACCCACTGCGTACTCTGTATATTGTATTGTTGGTGGCATTACCCACTGCATACACTGTATATTGTGTTATTGGTGATAAACCGGGATTGTAACCGCGATCATAAAATTAACTTACCCATGGTTTCGCTAAAAAGCGATACCGTTGCTTTATAAATATGGCCCTAAATTGGGCTGGGTCTTTCTCTAATAGCTTAGACTGAGGTTTGTTAATTAAAGTGCTGAAAAATATATATTTTAAATTGCCCAAAACTGGAAACTATAATTCTTCCCAACTATCACTGGACCATTTTTTTGTTGATCAGCCTCTTAGCCTTATTAACATAAACTATTCTGCTCTGAGCAGTTTTGCTGTAGCTGGTGACAGAGTTTGGCAGTTGCAGGAAGTTAAAGTTGCGATTACCGATGTTATACCAGTTAGCATGACTCAAACGTCTTTATTGTGGCAACTGTGCGGCTAATGCAGATGTTAACTGTGCATCCACTGCAGCCGATATTATATGCCAAAAGGGGCATTCTATCTTTGCACCAAAATATTTTCCGCCACTTTCTGCATATAATGTCTTCATTGTGCTGGGGAACCCATAGCAGCTCTCGTTGCATTGCCCCCTTCGTATGTTGTGTACTGAGCATGCTTGCCCTCATAAAAGTCTGGTCAGATGGACCTGAGCAAAATAAGTACTGGATTGAAGGCATGCAGCAACACACACATCTCAGAGTAAGTGCTACTTACACATATCAATATTAATTTACAGAATAAGACGAGGAAGTTATTTTTTTCAGAATAGTTGCCCTTTCATTTCATTACTAAAGTCTCTTAAAGGTTTGTTTTTGTTTTAATTCTTGATGGCTGATATCATTGCTAATCACTGACTGCTGCTTCCTGAATCACCACGTCCAGCACTAGTTTAGTAGGAGGCTGTAAAAGTGTCTGGCAGAGATCTGGATCATTATCTTTGTTCAGTGTTAGTAATGAACTATGTCTTTCTGTGTTTCTGATGTCCTGTTAATTCCAGCTCACCCACCTTGTATGGAAGACTGTATCCTGTCCATTCTTCCCCGTCTTCCAGCCTTTCACCTGTCACTGGTTTACACCAAAACCCAGAAATTCTCTCCAGCCAGTAGTCTCTCTACAAAGACTCGTTAAATCCGAGCTTGTCCCTATTGAGATTGGTGTATTTACTCAGTCCATGTGTCCTTAATACAGTCTCTCTCTAGGGGCAATGTGGATCCAGAATATTGACACAATTTGGCATTTATAACGTTTATTCACTGACACATAAAATAAAAAATCTTAGAGTGGAGATCATGTCATAGTATTGGAATGTTGGATTAACATGTGTTATAGTTAAGGAAGGAAACGGAGCCAAACATGTCCTATTTTTAGCAGGTTACACAGGAGACATTAAAGTCTTCTTCTCCCTACTGCTCCTCTTCTTTCTTCTGAGCTGTAAATGAAGGAACAATCAGTTGGCAGATTAGGAACTCATTATAAATTAATTATAGGGGCAGAAAAAAGACAAAATTAGAAATCCTTTACCTGCACTGCAGGGTGAGTTGTACTCAGTGACGTCATATTCATCTAGGAGACAAAATAATGTTTGTGTGAGCAGTGCATTGTCTAATGTTAAAGATCCGTTATCTGTTCAGTTGGGCTCTTCAGAGTGTGATAATAAATTATTATTTACGGGCTGTCTGTAGAGCTACTTAATTCTATGGGATTCACCTAGTAAAGGGGCTACTTTTGTATTTCATTAAGATGTGGGTTTCTGAAAATGTCTTGTAAATAGTGTGTTACTGTGTTGCCAGGCAATAAACACAAGATTAATGGTCCTTGACAGTGAACACTGCACTTTTTAAAGGGCATGTTCCCCCCTAAAACAAAAAACTACTTACTTGGAGTTACAGGCAGATAACGGACAACTGCTATTTTTACCAGTTTATTACATGTATTGTTAACTAGGTATTAAATGATATGGTTTGCTTCCATTCTGCCTCCTCCCTCAGCTCAATGAGCTTTTTATAAGCTTGAGCATGTGCAGAAAATAGAACAGTGGAAACAGCAGTCAGTCATTGGCTGTGGTGTCAGCATGGAGGGAGGAGCCAGCTTACTCCAGAATGGGGACAATAATTATCCTTATATATCTGGTTAGTTCGGTTTGCAAGCAGGTAACTAACAAGTGAACAGTTTTTTTTTTAAGGGTGGATATGCCCTTTAATTCATTAAATCAAATTTAGTTAAACTCGTTTTGTGATTGGCACAAAATCTGATGATTGGAAGGATGAGGATGAGTGATGAATGAATGTGCAGATGAATGAAAATGGATAAGGGGCCCGGGAACTATGTGTGTGGACAGAACCCGACTGTATTTGATGTTGAGATACAGACCATTGTTGTAGTAGTCGTAAACCATTACAGTCGCAGGATGCAGATTTTCCACTTCTGTTTCTTGTTTTAGGAAGAAGGAAAATGTCTCTGTGTGTTTAACAAGCTGTCAGAGAACAAAAAGACAAGGGAGTGAATGGATCAGAATGAAAGCTCAGCGTGTATTGAAAGGTAAATGAGATAACTTGAAAGGTCTTACAGAGAAGATAAATACAGTACAGGTAAGGTTTGTACATACGTGTGATCACGGGTGTGACTCGCACGATGTTTATAAAGTGCCCATACACAGCATGATTATTGTCCGAAATGGCCGTTCATACACATTGTATGGCACGGGTCGCAGCCGTAATCACACGCGTGTATGAACCTTTAGGCTGGGTACACATGGGCAGATTTTTCGACCAAAACGATAGATACTTTAGTTGTTTTTTCTTGGCCCAATTGACAGATGACGGTCATCTGTTCGTCCGGATCGGGCATGTTGGTAAATCACGGCCGATTGCGCAGTTCCCTATGGGACTACACGATCAGTTACACGAAATGTCAGCCGCAACCGACTGTCATTTGTCCCGACAAATCGCTCGCTCGGGACTAAATATCCCTTTGTCTGTACCCAGCCTAAAGTTAGGTTAATCTCTAATGTAGATCCCCCTACACACAGTCCCGAGCATTCTCCCTATATAAAGTATAGCCCATATATAATGTATAGTCCATATATAATGTATAGCCCATATATAATGTATAGTCCATATATAATGTATAGTCCATATATAATGTATAGTCCATATATAAAGTATTGTCCCTGTATAAAGTATAGTCCATATATAAAGTATAGTCCATATATAAAGTATAGTCCATATATAAAGTATAGTCCCTATATAAAGCATTCTCCATAAAGTATAGTCCCTATATAAAGTATAGTCCATATATAAAGTATAGTCCCTATATAAAGTATAGTCCATATATAAAGTATTGTCCCTATATAAAGTATAGTCCCTATATAAAGTATAGTCCATATATAAAGTATTGTCCTATATAAAGTATAGTCAGTATATAAAGTATAGTCCTTATATAAGTATAGTCCATATATAAAGATTGTCCCATATAAAGTATAGTCCCTATATAAGTATAGTCCTTATATAAATATTCTCCATATATAAAGTATAGTCTTATATAAGTATAATCCTATTATAAAGTATAGTCATATATAAAGTAAGTCCTATATAAAGTATAGTCCATATATAAAGATAGTCCATATATAAAGTATTGTCCCTATATAAAGATGTACCTATATAAAGTATAGTCCATATAAAGTATATCCATATATACAGTATGTCCTATATAAAGTATAGTCCGTTTATATAAAGTATAGTCCTTATATAAAGTATAGTCCATATATAAAGTATTGTTCCCTATAAATAAGTCTCCTATATAAAGTATAGTCCTTATAAAAATATTCTCCATTATAAAGTATAGTCCTTATATAAAGTATAATCCCTATATAAAGTAAGTCCATATAGAAAGTATAAGTCCATGTATAAAGTATGTCCCTATATAAAGTATAGTCCCTATATAAAGTATAGTCCTTATATAAAATATTCTCCATATATAAAGTATAGTCCTTATATAAAGTATAATCCCTATATAAAGTATAGTCCATATATAAAGTATAGTCCCTATATAATGTATAGTCCATATATAAAAGTATAGTCCATATATTAAGTATAGTCCATATATAAAGTTAGTCCCTATATAATGTATAGTCCATATATAAAGTATAGTCCATATATAAAGTATAGTCCATATAAAAGTATTGTCCCTATATAAAGTATAGTCCCTATATAAAGTATAGTCATATCATACAAGAGTCCATATATAAGTATTGTCCCTATATAAAGTATAGTCCCTATATAAAGTATAGTCCTTATATAAAATATTCTCCATATATAAAGTATAGTCCTTATATAAAGTATAATCCCTATATAAAGTATAGTCCTTATATAAAGTTAATCCCTATATAAAGTATAGTCCATATATAAAGTATAGTCCATATATAAGTATTGTCCCTATATAAAGTATAGTCCCTATAAAGTAGTCCTTATAAAATATTCTCCATATATAAAGTATAGTCCTTATATAAAGTATAATCCCTATATAAAGTATAGTCCATATATAAAGTATAGTCCCAATATAATGTATAGTCCATATATAAAGTATAGTCCATATATAAAGTATAGTCCATATATAAAGTATAGTCATATATAATGTATAGTCCATATATAAAGCATTCTCATATATAAAGTATAATCCATATATAAGTATTGTCCCTATATAAAGTATAGTCTGTATATAAAGTATAGTTGATATATAAAGCATTTTCCATATATGAAGTATAGTCACTTTATAAGGTATAGTCCATATATAAAATATAGTCCCTATATAAATAGTCCATATATAAAGTATAATCCATATATAAAGTATTGTCCCTATATAAAGTATAGTCCGTTTATAAAGTATAGTTGATATATAAAGCATTTTCCATATATGAAGATAGTCACTTTATAAGTATATCATATATAAAGTATAGTCCATATATAAAGTATAATCCTATATAAAGTATTGTCCCTATATAAAGTATAGTTGTATATAAAGTATAGTTGATATATAAAGCATTTTCCATATATGAAGTATAGTCACTTTATAAGGTATAGTCCAAATATAAGTATAGTCCCTATAAATAGTCCATATATAAAGTATTGTCCCTATATAAAGTATTGTCCCTAATAAAGTATAGTCCATATATAAAGTATAGTCCCTATATAAAGTATAGTCCATATATAATAAATAGTCCATATATAGAGTATAGTCCATATGTAAAGCATTCTCCCTATATAAAAGTATAGTCCATTATATAGAGTATAGTCCTTATATAGGTATAGTCCTTATATAGAGTAAGTCCATAATAAAGTATAGTCCCTACATTAAGTATAGTCCATATATAAAGTATAGTCCCTATATAAAGTATAGTCCATATATAAAGTATAGTCCCTATATAAAGTATAGTCCATATATAATAAATAGTCCATATATAGAGTATAGTCCATATGTAAAGCATTCTCCCTATATAAAGTATAGTCCATTATATAGAGTATAGTCCTTATATAAGAGTATAGTCCTTATATAGAGTATAGTCCATATATAAAGTATTTTCCCTATATAAAGTATAGTCCTTATATAGAGTATAGTCCCTTATATAAAGTATAATCCCTATATAAAATTTAGTCCTTATATAGAGTATAGTCCTTATATAAAGTATAGTCCTTATATAAAGTATAGTCCTTATATAAAGTATAGTCCTTATATAAAGTATAGTCCTTATATAAAGTATAGTCCTTATATAAAGTATAATCCCTATATAAAGTATAGTCCTTATATAAAGTATAGTCCTTATATAAAGTATAGTCTATATACAAATTACAGGGAGAACATCTGGGACTGCCCATTTCCTTCATCCATGGCCTTATTCCCTTTACTTAAGAACAGGGCGACAACTGCGGCAATGGGAAATTTCGGCCAGTTCTAAGTGATCCTGACAGTTAACGTTTGTCAGGTTAAGGAAAGCTTGTAACTGCGGTATACACATTACCGATAAACATCCGTCCCTGTATCGCCAATGGGTGCACCTAGCTTAATATTCTGCCTTACCAAACAAATCACTCATTTATTATGTCATCTCTACTAAAGAAACCTGTATAAGTCCCTTGTAATGAAGATAAATGAAGGGTCTCACTAAATATTTCCCCTCTCACGTTTTCAATCATTCACATTCACGTTCTACTTCTTATTAACAAGTGAACTAATGTTGTGTAGACAGTTTGTATGTCAGGTTAAGAGCAAAACTGAGATTTTCTTCTTTATTTGTTAAGATGCAACATTTGGATTGGAATTGGAACTAATCTTCGATCGGTTGGATCCTCTGTGGACTGTGGATGTTCCCACGTTCCCGGGAACATGGGGTAATGTGGAAGGATCAATCAGTTTTAGATCATTTGAGGATATTATGTGCAGTACATGAACTTGGTGATTGGTGACTTTGCTTTGATATAGATTGTGCTCCAGTGTTTATTTCAACACTTTATATGTTCATGATTACTGTAGGAACAGAAAGACCAGACTCACCCACCCATCATCTGGTGGGTATTGCTAGAGGGGTCTCTTCTTTTTGGTATTAAATATTGGGTTTTGCTCATCTCTCACTTTATAAAAGCTTTTATCTCTGGGATTTGGGATCATGGATAAAAAAACGACAAAAACAGAAGCGTGCGAACTACGGACAGACACGGGGTTCCGATCCTAGTTAATTTGCCCAAATTCTCACCTCATCCAGGTAAATGGTCACCTCACGTTCCGAGACCTCTGTCTCTTTCACAATCGGGTTAATCTCCAGCTGCAGAAAAACAGAATTGAAATAAATCCTTACGGTCTCTTGGCAGAGAAAAGAAGAATGTAAACATATTACTGGGTTTGCACATTTCACTGACTTTAGAATTTTTACTCCCTATGTCCCAATCCCCGTGTCCCAATTGGAATTCCCATCACTTTAGGAAATCCAGACTCTGTCCACCACTCATCCAACTAAAGAGGTTTTCTAGGTTTTCATAACATTATCACACTAACTACCGTACAGCCCAAAACCCAACAAATCATTGCACTGCTCGGCTCAACCAACATCTTTTCGGTACTCTGTACAGTCCTTTACTATTGGGCTTATTGTACAGTCCGTCAACTGCCAACCAAATGTAACCCAGTCAGTATCTTAGGACATGGTAATAAACAACTAACACGGTTATTCAATAAAAGTTCTTATCGTTTAAAATGGTGCTAATTTTGCCTCAACCAATCAGATGTTAGCTTTCAAATGTTAAACAATATCTGATTGGTTGGGGCAAAATTAGCACCATTTTAAACGATTAGAACTTTTATTGAATCTCCCTGTAAGTGTAATCTACTTTTAGTGTAAAGTGTAAACTGCACATTTGTGTCTTTTCCAACAAACCGAAAAGGCTAAAAATCCCTTTAGTCTCAGATGTGAGGTTCAAACCAAAATGCAACAACAAGAAAGAAATATTTCTAATAAGTGTTGAATTTTACAATCTTACCAGTTTGAGACTCTTCTCTACTGGGGCAAATCCAGACAAAAGTTCTACTTCAATCACCGCCATGTTGGTGGAGATCTGATTTCCAAGGTATCTAGATCAGGAAGAACAATATATTTCTATGGAGAACTTATAAGAACTAGAGATGTCCGAACTTCGTAATATCCGGTCCGCTCGAGGATCCGCGAATTTTCAAGAAAATTCGAAAATCCGTGAGCGGACCCATTAAAATACATATTTCGAAAATACAAGAAATCCTCGTAATGTTGAAAATTTTCGAAAATACGAGAAATCCACGGTTCGGAAGTTCGGAAGGCAGAAAATCCGGAAAAATCCACGGTTCGCGAACAGGATAAATCCGCGGCGGATCCGGGTTCGGATCCGCGAACCGGCCATCCCTAATAAGAACATATGAAAAGGTCTGGAAGGAATTAGAGAGCAGTAGAGACTGTTAGAGAACTTCATGCCCAATGAGATAGAAGAATCCAAAACATCTGCATGTCTCAAAAATGAGATAAAGACTTTTTAAGAGAAAGTAGACACAAAGTAATACAATGGGATCCAGTGCAGGGAATCAGGAGTAAAGCTGGGTACACACTGTACAGATTTTATCTAATTGCAGAAAGATTCCATTGAGAGTAATCTGGGTACACACATACACACAGTACCCAGCAGTTGGGGCGATCATTCGCCTAGGTGTCAGCAGCTTTTTCAACCTTGCCCCTGAAACCTAGAGGAAGGAGTGAAACGCGTCCCAACTGCTTGTTCCTACAGGGAACACCTCTACTAGAGATGTAATGTGGGTTCGAATAGAACCCAGTTTCGAATCGAATCTGAGGGTTTCGAAGTCCCGACAAAACTTTCGTAACTCCCGGAGTTTTCGAATTTTCGATTTTTAACGATGATTATCAAAAAACGAAAGTAGACGATTTTCGAAAAACGAAACTTGAATTTTCAACTTTCCGAAAATTTCGATAACGGAACGAAACTCAACAGTTTCGAACATCTCTAACCTCTACCATACACGCCACATGGACTGCACTGACTTCTAAGGACAGTACTGACTGGTAGATATAATGGGGATGGGGGAGCGAGGGGACCATATACCCTGTGTATACTTTGTCACTGTGTATGTATGTACGCTATATTATACTGTTTGCACTACTTCGCAAAGGTTCTTAGTAATAAAGGATTTTTATCTACTGAGTTTTGCAGTCTATATTCTTTTGAATTCTCTATATGACTATATTCTTTCTACACTTAAGTATTGGGGCCAATAGTAATTTAGAATCATCTGATTTCCATATTGGTATGCTGCAATGTGATTGGTTAGATTCTACTTTCTATGTTTTTCACAATCTTACGCGTTTTGCTAGGACATTCCCTCTACAGGGCACAGCAAAAAAATCAATGAACCGAGATAGCGTAATACATATAATGCTGACAGGAAAGGAATCATTTAGATCACGAACTCACGTGATGTCTATGATGATCTTAAACTTCCTTTGCGCCTCTTTTGTACACACGGTGGGTTCCGTGGTCACGTTTATGGCGAAGTATTTCATAGTTGGCTTCGGAACGGTGTTGTATTTTACATGCGCCTGCACGGAGTAGAAAACATTTTTATTCAGATTCCCAACCCAAAGGATATTATCCGTGTCCAGTAATAAAACAGAAATGAATATTCAGGTTTTGTAGTAATAAAATAAATTAGAGTTAGGGGACTGGTGTTTACTGAAACCAGAACTAGGGGAATATTTATAAACCATCACTACTCGGCACCGGGAAGAGAGACGGGCGCTGATTAGTGATGCCACCTGGCAGATCAGTGGATGCGGAGAAGGTAAGTGATTGACCCGAGTATTAGCCGAGATTCGGTTTTCTGGCTATTTTTAAAACCTGAAAACCTCGGTTTATACTCGAGTATATACGGTATTTTCCACGTATTTATAAAGCTGATTGTTTTCACCGTGACAATATGATGCGGTAGTATCAGCGATGTGCGAAGCAACATCACCGTATTCACCGCGTCAAGTCCAGGACCGTGGCAAAAAGTGAAAACTGCTCTATAACATCTACCAATACCAGATTAGGGCTGCAAATGACAATTTGCCGACATAACAGGGGGGCACTTTTATGAAAAAACCCTCATGTATATGTTGAAATAAAGATATTAGAGATATTTGATGTTTTCGGCAGTTCAGACTTGGCAATTTTGAAAAGCTGAACTTAACGCAATTTAACATTAATCGGCGGTTTACAAATACGATTGAATGGTTACCGCGGCAATGTATAGGGATATGTAGTGGTGATAAGCAACGGTAATGACTAACAGTGGCGAAAAGTTCACAATCCTTTAGAAAAATGCCCCCGAGTGTGAAGGGATCCTAAATGAGAAAGAATTTTCTAGAGTCTCACCTGGACATAGACACAGCCAGTACCTGTGGCCGTAACAACGTAATTTGCTGGAACATTTGGCAGGGAAGTTCTCTGTAACAGGAAGCTGTTACTTTGATCAACGTGGAACTGCTGGTGAAATCCCGTTGCTGGGCAACGGACTGTAACTGTCACGTCTCTTGTTTCACTGTATGTGGCCTTTGCGTACTTAGACAGAGCATGAAGAGCCACAATAGTGTCCTGACCAAAAAGATAAAATCCCATTATATTAATACGCAGTAGTTAAACCAGAGCTACAATATTCTATAAATCTACAGCAGAATAAAGTACAATTGCTGGAAACCCAAGTGATGTATTCTTTGAAAGCCAATGGGAGACACCAAACAACACATTCGGGCTCATTTACCAAGGAACTCTGGGCAAATTGTTTGTATTCGACGCAATCGCCCCTTGTGGCTTGGTCTGGTCCAGCCCCAACCCCTTCACAATCTGGACCAATGAAAGAGAGCACTCTGCAAGAAGTGTATCCTCCAACTGGAAACACATTAACCATCAAGGCACCTGAAAGGTAAGTTTCCAAACAACCTTCTGTACCTGTAGTGGTGAGGTTTAGCATTTAAGGTCCTCACCCCAAATTTGGGACTATAATTTAAAAATAATAATAGGAAGATTTATTGTTGTACAGTGTATTCAATCTAAGACTGGCACACAAGGTATGACATCTACCGACACAGTCAAAAAGTGTAATCATGCCAGGAAGGACAATTAAAAAAAACTGTCGGCCTTTCCAGTAATGGGGTCAAATTTTAAAATAATAATTAATTATAATGCAATGGAGGTTTCGAATTTTCTTAGCATCAAAGCTCATTACCTGTGTGGAATAGAAGCCATAATAAGGATTTTGCTGTTTGATAAGCCAGTTGATAATATCTGATGCCGAATCTAATTCTTTTTGGGTGGTCCTGTCCCCAGAAAGTAAAGCCAAGATAACATATGCAGACACCTCAACACTGGCAGAATAACCAGATCCCCAGTGCTTACTGCCCCCTAAATTAAGAACAGAAGATTGAATCAGTTGGGGCTGTCCTGTTCAAAATGCCATGAACTCATTAGGGGAGAATGAAAGTTTAATAATCAATTTAGTTTGGGTTATTTTTCAAGTATTGATAATCCAATCTGCTATATTTGTAATCTTTAAAATCAGTTATTGTGGGCACTTTTAATTCTCTTCTTCCCAAGCTCCTCTGCTTCTGGTTGCACCACCCTGCGAGACAAATCCTTATTTGGCACAGTCCATAAAAACTTGAATTGGGCTTGCATCACCTCCAGCAAAGGACCATGGGAATCAGGAAGAAATGAAGCATTATTAATTGGAATGGTTATAAGAGTTTTGTTAGCATTTAAATATGAAAAAATAAGGTCCTAATTACATAGGGAATCACCTGAACTTTTTATGATTTCAAACTAATACACTTGGGATAACATGTCTACTCATGGACTTATACCCTACAGTTACCTTACCTAAGAGGTGTCAAACTAACTAATACACTTATAACAGGTCCTAATGCAGGAACAATACCCTACAGGTACCCTACCAACAGGTGGTCAAACTAACTAATACATTATAAACAGAGTCTACTCCTGGAACATATACCCTACAGGTACCCTACCAACACAGGTGTAAAACAACTATACAATTAACAGGTCTACCTGAACATATACCCTACGGTATCCTACCCAACAGGTGTCAAACTAACTAATACACTTATAACAGGTCTACTCATGAACATATACCCTACAGGTACCCTACCCAACAGGTGTCAAACTAACTAATACACTTATAACACGGTCTACTCATGGACATATACCCTACAGGTACCCTACCCAACAGGTGTCAAACTAACTAATACACTTATAACAGGTCTACCCATGAACATATACCCTACAGGTATCCTACCCAACAGGTGTCAATCTAACTAATACACTTATAACAGGTCTACCCATGAATATATACCCTACAGGTATCCTACCCAACAGGTGTCAAACTAACTAATACACTTATAACAGGTCTACCATGAATATATACCCTACAGGTATCCTACCCAACAGGTGTCAAACTAACTAATACACTTATAACAGGTCTACCCATGAACATACCCTACAGGTATCCTACCCAACAGGTGTCAAACTAACTATACACTTATAACAGGTCTACCATGAACATATACCCTACAGGTACCCTACCCAACAGGTGTCAAACTAACTAATACACTTATAACAGGTCTACTCATGGACATTACCCTACAGGTACCCTACCCAACAGGTGTCAAACTAACTAATACACTTATAACAGGTCTACCCATGAACATATACCCTACAGGTATCCTACCCAACAGGTGTCAATCTAACTAATACACTTATAACAGGTCTACCCATGAATATATACCCTACAGGTATCCTACCCAAAGGTGTCAAACTAACTAATACACTTATAACAGGTCTACCATGAAATATACCCTACAGGATCCTACCCAACAGGTGTAAACTAACTAATACACTTATAACAGTCTACCCATGAACATATACCCTACAGGTATCCTACCCAACAGGTGTCAAACTAATAATACACTTATAACAGTCTACCCATGAAATATACCCTACAGGTATCCTACCCAACAGGTGTCAAACTAACTAACATTATCATCTCCAGGTTTACCCATGAACAAATACTTACAGGTATCCTACCCAACAGGTGTCAAACTAACTAATACACTTATAACAGGTCTACCCATGAACATATACCCTACAGGTATCCTACCCAACAGATGTCAAACTAACTAATACACTTATAACAGGTCTACCCATGACATACCTACAGGTATCCTACCCAACGGTGTCAAACTAACAATACATTATAACAGGTCTACTCATGGACATATACCCTCAGGTACCCTACCCAACAGGTGTCAAACAACTATACACTTATAACAGGTCTACCATGGCATAACCCTACAGGTACCCTACCCAACAGGTGTCAAACTAACTAATACACTTATACAGGTCTACCCATGAACATATACCCACAGGTATCCTACCCAACAGGTGTCAACTAACTAATACACTTATAACAGGTCTACCCATGACATTATCCTACAGGTATCCTACCCAACAGGTGTCAAACTAACTAATACACTTATAACAGTCTACCATGAACATATACCTACAGGATCCTACCCAACAGGTGTCAAACTAACTAATACACTTATAACAGGTCTACCCATGAACATATACTACAGGTATCCTACCCAACAATGTCAAACTAACTAATACACTTTAAACAGGTCTACCATGAACATAACCCTACAGGTATCCTACCCAACAGATGTCAAAATAACTATACACTATAACAGGTCTACCCATGAACATATACCTACAGGTATCCTACCCACCGGTGTCAAACTAACTAATACACTATAACAGGTCTACCCATGAACATATACCCTACAGGTATCCTACCCAACAGATGTCAAACTAACTAATACACTTATAAAAGGTCTACCCATGAACATATACCCTACAGGTATCCTACCCAACAGGTGTCAAACTAACTAATACACTTATAACAGGTCTACCCATGAACATATACCCTACAGGTATCCTACCCAACAGATGTCAAACTAACTAATACACTTATAACAGGTCTACCCATGAACATATACCCTACAGGTATCCTACCCAACAGGTGTCAAACAAACCAATACACTGGGATAACATGTATACCCATATACATATACCCAACAGGTGTCAAACTAACTAATACACTTGGGATAACAGTCTACCCAAGTACATTACCCAACAGGTGTCAAACAAACTAATACACTTGGGATAAACATGTCTACCCATGTAACAACACCCTACAGGTACCTACCTAACAGGTGTTACCTGAGGTTTGGAAAACCTTACTGTAGTAAAAAAAGATTCACAAGTTCACACATACTTTGTTTAGGAATTACTCAAGTGATTCTCTGCCAATTCTAAGCTATACAGTAGGTGAGGTTAATGTGTTTTACCCCGTACTTGCACTATTAAATAGAGAAAACATCCTCTGTAACTAGCCAACAATCACTTTCCATTAGTTGATTACAACTTACAAATGTAAAGGACCCTACACCCTTACTAGGTTTCTTCTTTGTACATTTATGGCATCAGGTTAGATTTCATGGGTATAAAGTGAACTGCAATTGATATTAGAGCCTCCAACTAGAGTGAGAATATTCTGACCTTCTTTGACGGTGCTTTCCTCCAGAATATCGAGCATTTGTTGCCTCATCTCCTGGTCTACTGCTAGGGTGAAGGTGTAGGCCAACAAAGAATGGTATAAGAGTTGCTCACGTTCTTTGCTGCTTTTTTCAAACATTTCAAAGCCTCATCCACCATGTTCTAAATGAAAAACAGCATTAATATGTGACAGCATTGCACCCATTACACACAAGAATTTCAACCTAGCGGAAGAATCCATATGCCATTGGATTTTGCTATTTTGCTATTTATAATTTAGTAGAGTCATGAAATCCTTGGTTTCTTGCATAGGTTTAGGTTAACTTTATGTTACATTTTGATTCTAATTCATTTTGAGATTAATCTCTTTTCTTTAAATCTGCCCCAGAACTTACCTTTTGGTAAGTTTAGTAATACTCAATCTACTATAATTGACTGTTCAGTCCTCTAATTTAACAGTAATGATGTCACTAAACCGAACTCCAGAAACTGTAGCATACTAACCTAGTAACCATAGTATTTGAGTTAGAATAAAGACATACATCCATCTAGTCCAACCTTTATACCCTACCCATAATGTCTGTATAACAGTTACATAGTAACATAGTATTGGAGGTTGTATAAAGACATATGTCCATCTAGTCCAACCTTTTACCCTACCATAATGTCTGTATACAGTTACATAGTAACATAGTATTGGAGGTTGTATAAAGAATACGTCCATCTAGTCAACCTTTATACCCTACCCATAATGTCTGTATAACAGTTACATAGTAACATGTATTGGAGGTTGTATAAAGACATAGTCCATCTAGTCCAACCTTTATACCCTACCCATAATGTCTGTATAACAGTTACATAGTAACATAGTATTGGAGGTTGTATAAGACATACGTCCTCTAGTCAACCTTTATACCCTACCCATAATGTCTGATAAAAGTTACATAGTAACATAGTATTGGAGGTTGTATAAAGACATACGTCCATCTAGTCCAACCTTTATACCCTACCATAATGTCTGTATAACAGTTACATAGTAACATAGTATTGAGTTGATAAAGACATACTCCATCTAGTCCAACCTTTACCCCTACCCATAATGTCTGTATAACAGTTACATAGTAATATAGTATTGGAGTTGATAAAGACATACATCCATCTAGTCCAACTTTATACCCTACCCATAATGTCTGTATAACAGTTAATAGTAATAGTATTTAGGGTTGTATAAAGATATACTCCATCTAGTCCAACCTTTATACCCTACCCTAATGTCTGTATAACAGTTACATAGTAACATAGTATTGGAGGTTGTAAAGCATAACGTCCATCTAGAGCCAACCTTTATACCCTACCCATAATGTCTGTATAACAGTTACATAGTAACATAGTATTGGGAGGTGTTATAAAGACATACGTCCACTCGTCCAACCTTTATACCCTACCCATAATGTCTGTATAACGTACATAGTAACATAGTATGGAGGTTGTATAAAGACATACGTCCTACTAGTCCAACCTTTATACCCTACCCATAATGTCTGTATAACAGTTACATAGTAACATAGTATTGGAGTTAGAATAAAGAATACATCCATCTAGTCCAACCTTTATACCCTACCCATAATCTGTATAACAGTTACATAGTAATATAGTATTGGAGGTTGTATAAAGACATACATCCTCTAGTCCAACCTTTATACCCTACCATAATGTCTGTATAACGTTACATAGTAACATAGTATTTGAGTTGATAAAGACATACATCCATCTAGTCCAACCTTTATACCCTACCCATAATGTCTGTATAACAGTTACATAGTAATATAGTATTGGAGGTTGTATAAAGACATACGTCCATCTAGTCAACCTTTATACCCTACCCATAACGTCTGTATAACAGTTACATAGTAACATAGTATTGGAGGTTGTATAAAGTATATGCCATCTAGTCCAACCTTTATACCCTACCCATAATGTCTGTATAACAGTTACATAGTAACATAGTATTGGAGGTTGTATAAAGACATACGTCCATCTAGTCCAACCTTTATACCTACCCATAATGTCTGTATAACAGTTACATAGTAACATAGTATTGGAGGTTGTAAAAGACATACGTCCATAGTCCAACCTTTATACACTACCCAATTGTCTGTATAACAGTACATAGTAAACATAGTATTGGAGGTTGTATAAAGACATAAGTCCATCTAGTCCAACCTTATACCCTACCCATATGTCTGTATATAACAGTTACATAGTAACATAGTATTGGAGGTTGTATAAGACATACGTCATCTAGTCCAACCTTTATACCCTACCCATAATGTTGTATAACAGTTACATAGTAACTAGTATTGGAGGTTGATAAAGACATACGTCTCATCTAGTCCAACCTTTATACCCTACCCATAATGTCGTAAACGTTACAAGTTACAAGTAACATGTATGGAGGTTGTATAAAGACATACATCCATCTAGTCCATCCTTATACCCCTACTCCAAATGTCGTCTTACAGTTACATAGTAACTAGTATTGGAGGTTTATATAGAGACATACATCCATTAGTCCAAACTTTATGCTACCATAATGTCTGTATAACAGTTACATGGTAACTGTATTGAGGTTGTATAAAGACATACGTCCATCTAGTCAACCATTTATACCTACCCATAATGTCTGTATAACAGTTACATGGTAACATAGTATTGGAGGTTGTATAAAGACATACGTCCATCTAGTCCAACCTTATACCCTACCCATAATGTCGCTCTAACAGTTACATAGTAACATGTATGGAGTTGTATAAAGACATTGTCCATCTAGTCCAACCTTTATACCCTACCCAAAATGTCTGTCTAACAGTTACATAGTAAAATAGTATTGGAGGTTGTATAAAGACATACGTCCATCTAGTCCAACCTTTATACCCTACCGATAATGTCTGTATAACAGTTACAATAGTAACATAGTATTGGAGGTTGTATAAAGACATACGTCCATCTAGTCCAACCTTATACCCTACCCATAATGTCTGTATAACAGTTACATGGTAACATAGTTTGGAGGTTGTATAAAGACATACGTCCATCTAGTCCAACCTTTATATCCTACCCAAATGTCTGTATAACAGTTACATAGTAACATAGTATTGGAGGTTGTATAAAGACATAATCCATCTAGTCCAACCTTTATACCCACCCATAATGTCTGTCTAACAGGTACATAGTAACATAGTATTGGAGGTTGTATAAAGACATACGTCCATCTAGTCCAACCTTTATACCCTACCGATAATGTCTGTATAACAGTTACATAGTAACATAGTATTGGAGGTAAACTAAAGACATACATACATCTAGTCCAACCTTTTACCCTACCCATAATGTCTAACAGTTACATAGTAATATAGTATTGGAGGTTTTATAAAGACATACGTCCATCTAGTCCAACCTTTATATCCTACCCATAATGTCTGTATAACAGTTACATAGTAACATAGTATTGGAGGTTGTATAAAGACATACATCCATCTAGTCCAACCTTTATACCCTACCCATAATGTCTGTCTAACAGTTACATAGTAACATAGTATTGGAGGTTGTATAAAGACATACGTCCATCTAGTCCAACCTTTATACCTACCGAATGTCTGTATAACAGTACATGTAACATAGTATTGGAGGTAAACTAAAGACACATACATCTAGTCCAAATTTAACCCTACCCATAATGTCTAACAGACATAGTAATATAGTATTGGAGGTTTTTATAAGACATACGTCCATCTAGTCCAACCTTTTATCCTACCCATAATGTCTAAACAGTTACATAGTAACATAGTATTGGAGGTTGTATAAAGACATACATCCATCTAGTCCAACTTTATACCCTACCCATATGTCTGTCTAACAGTTACATAGTAACATAGTATTGGAGGTGTATAAAGACATACGTCCATCTAGTCCAACCTTATACCCTACCCATAATGTCTGTATAACAGTTACATAGTAATAAGTATGGAGGTTAAATAAAGACAAAAGTCCATCTAGTCAACCTTTATACCCTACCCATAATGTCTGTCTAACAGTACTTAGTAACATAGTATTGGAGGTTAAATAAAGAAGTATATGTCCATCTAGTCCAACCTTTATACCTTACCCATAATATCTGTCTATCAGTTACATAGTAACACAGTATTGGAGGTTGTATAAAGACATACGTCCATCTAGTCCAACCTTCATACCCTCCTCTTTAACCCGACCTAACAGTTGATACAAAGGAAGGCAAAAAAAAAAAAAAGGAGGGGGGGTTTCCTTTCTGGCAATTAGAAAGTATCCCTGGATCAAAACAACTACTATTATTCACTGTAGTTCTGGTTGGTACGGGGATATTATATAATATTGAAAATGACAGGTATTAATACTTATACTGTAGTTCTGGTTGGTACGGGATACTATATTATATTGAAAATTACTGGTATTAATACATATACTGTAGTTCTGATTAGTACGGGGATACTATATAATATTGAGAATTATGGTATTAATACATATATTGTAGTTCTGGTTGGTACGGGGATACTATATAATATTGAGAATTACCGTGATTATACAATACTGTAGTTCTGGTTGGCGGGGATATAGCATATAATATTGGAATTACTGGTATTAATACATTACTGTAGTTGTTGGTACGGGATACTATATAATATTGAGAATTACGGTATTAATACATATACTGTAGTTCTGGTTGGTAAGGGGATATATATAATATTGAAAATTACTGTATTAATACAATAACTGTAGTTCTGATTGGTACGGGATACTAATAATTTGAGAATTACTGGTTTAATACATTACTGTAGTTCTGGTTGGTACGGGATACTATATAATATTGAGAATTACTGGTATTATACATTACTGTAGTTCTGGTTGGTACGGGATACTATATAATATTGAGAATTACTGGTATTAATACTATACTGTAGTTCTGGTGGTACAGGGATACTATAATATTGAGAATTACTGGTTTGATACATATACTGCTTCTGGTTGGTACGGGGATACCATATAATATTGAGAATTACTGGTATTAATATATTTACTGAGTTCTGGTTGGTACGGGGATACTATATAATATTGAAATTACTGGTATTAATACATATACTGTAATGGTTGGTTGGGGATCTAATAATATTGAGAATTACGGTATTATACTACTGTATTCTGGTTGGTACGGGGATACATATAATATTGAATTACTGGTATTAATACATATACTGTAGTTCTGGTTGGTATGGGGATACTATATTATGAGAATTACTGGTATTAATACATATACTGTAGTTCTGGTTGGTACGGGGATACTATATAATATGAGAATATCTGTATAATACATACACTGTGTTCTGGTTGGTACGGGAGACTATATAATTTTGAGAATTACTGGCATAATACATATACTGTAGTTCTGGTTGTACAGGGATACTATATATATTGAGATACTGGTATTAACATATACTGTAGTTCTGGTTGGTATGGGGATATATAATATTGAGAATTACTGGTATTAATACATAACTGGTAGTTGGTGGTATGGATACTACATAATATTGAGAATTACTGGTATTAATACATCACTGTAGGTCTGGTTGGTACAGGGATACTATAATAATATGAGAATACGGTATTAATACATTACTGTAGTTCTGGTTGGTACAGGGATACTATATATATTGAGAATTACTGGTATTAATATATATACTGTAGTTCTGGTTGGTACAGGGATACTAATAATATTGAGAATTACTGGTATTATACATACAATGTAGTTCTGGTTGGTACGGGATACTATATAATATTGGATTACTGGTATTAATACATATACTGTAGTCTGGTTGGTACAGGGATACTATATAATATTGGGAATTACTGGTATAATATATATACTGTATTCTGGTTGGTACAGGGATAATATAATATTGAGAATTACTGGTATTATATATAAGTAGTTTCTGGTTGGTACGGGATACTATATAATATTGAGAATTACTGGTATTAATACTAATCGTAGTTCTGGTTGGTACGGGATACTATATAATATTGAGAATTACTGGTTTATACATATACGTAGTTCTGGTTGGTAGGGATACATATTAAATTGAGATTACTGGTATTAATAAACATATACGTATTCTGGTTGGGTACGGGGATACTTATAATATTGAAATTACTGGTTAAATACAATACTGTAATTCTGGTTGGTAGGGGAGAACTATATAATATTGAGAATTACTGGTATTAATACATCTACTATTCTGGTTGGTACAGGGGTACTATATAATTTGAATTACTGGTATTATACATATCGTAGTTTGGTGTAGGGGATACTATATAATTTGAGATTACTGGTATTATACATTACTGTAGTCTTGGGTGTAGGGGATATATATTAATATGAGAATTACTGGTATAATACATACACTGTAGTTCTGGTTGGTACAGGGATACTAATATTTGAGAATTACGGATTAATCATATATGAGTTCTGGTTGGTACAGGGGATACTATATATATTGAGAATTACTGGTATTAATACATATACTGTAGTTTGGTTGGTATGGGATACTAATAATATTGAGAATTACTGGTATTAATACATACACTGTAGTTCTGGTGGTAGGGATACTATATAATATTGAGATTACTGGTATTAATACATTATACTGTAGTTCTGGTTGGTACAGGGTACTATAAATATTGAGAATTACTGGTATTAAATATATACTGTAGTTCTGGTTGGTATACAGGGATACTATAATATTGAGAATTACTGGTATTTATATACACTGTAGTTCTGGTTGGTACAGGGATACATATATAATATTGAGAATACTGGTATTAATACATATACTGTAGTTCTGGTTGGTACGGGTACTATATAATATTGAGAATTCTGGTATTAATACATATCTGTAGTTCTGGTTGGTATCGGATACCATATAATATTGAGAATTACGTGGTATAATACATATACTGTAGTTCGGGTGGTACAGGGGAACTATATAATATGAGAAATACTGGTATTAATACTATACTGTAGTTCTGGTTGGTACGGGGATACATATAATATTGAGAATACTGGTATTAATACATATACTGTAGTTCTGGGTGGTACAGGGATACTATATTATATATTGGATTACTGGTATTAAACATCACTGTAGTTCTGGTTGGTAAGGGGGATACTAATAAATATTGAGAATTACTGGTAGTAATATTACTGTGTTATGGTTGGTACGGGGATACGAGATACTATATATATGAGAAGTACTTGTATTATACAACGTAGTTCTGGTTGGTACAGGGATACTATATTATATTGAGAATTACTGGTATTAATACATACACTGTAGTTCTGGTTGGTACGGGGATACTATATAATATTGTAGTTCTGGTTGATCCAGGGATACTTCATGATTGTCGTTTGAAGTCAGGAAGGATTTTTTTTATCCTTCTTAGCTGTTTTTTTTTTTCCTTCCTCTGGATCATCTGTTAGGAAGGGTTGAAAATGAGGGTGAAAAGGTTGGACTTGATAGACTTATGTCTTTATTCAACCTTAATTACTATGTCTCAATATGTTTTAGTTTTAGAAACTTACCCAGGCTATTTTAAAGCTATTTAATGAACTTGCCATTACCACATCTGCTGGAAGACAGTTCCACAGTTTCATTGTTCTCACTTTAAAGAAGCTTTGCTTAATTCATTATTTTTGTGCCGAATGTCGAGAAGGCCATTGACTGTTCCAGCCCCAAACAAAATAAAAGGACATACACAGATATATTGTAAAAATAAATGTGGAGAACTTACACCGTGAACTACACTGTATTCCAGTAAAGCGATGGTAACGTAGGCAGAGAGTGTCACCTCGTCGTCCAATTCATTCTGTATAGACACAGAAGAGGAGGAAACATTTAGTATCTAACTTGTCTGAATGGGTTATCAAATATCCACATGTCCCATCCTATGAAACTCAATAAATCTCATGGACTATCATAATAATAGGGAGCAGAACCATTCAGAATTATTTAGTCATCCTCCAATCAGACCACAAAACCTGTGGGCCACTGAGTACTGTGAATGAACCACTTGCAGCCTTCAGAATATATAGAGGTTTAGATCTCTGGGGGGTTTATACAAATCCCCCAAGGTCTATATATCCATTCTTATACCATCAATGCTGTTCTTAGTCCAACTGTGGCCTCTCTGTTGCTTGGACAGGTCACTGGAAAACCTTCTCTAACATATTGCATTTCTTTCTCTTTAAGCCAAAGAACCACACAAAAGCTTAGGAAAGTTGCTTTTCCTATGGGGTTAAGATTTGTCCATCAAGTGCTACAGTCACAGATGACCATTAGAGGAATGTATATAGGTGCTAAGACTTTCCTAGACCAATAAAAACTATGGGAACAGCATTGATATGTCTTCACTGATCCATTATAAACCTAGAACACAGCTGTGTGTTTTACATGGCTACGAATGTTTGAATGAACTGAAAAAACCTTCAGCTGGTTGTTAAACAGTTTCCCAATACTCTGGAAACATCCATTGTCCTTCTGAATACTGCTCAGCCATCTAACTGCATCCTGAATGTGCTTTTCATCGATGTAGATATGTTTCTGGGCCTGGCTGAAGGATCTCAGCACCAAGGCTGTGAGCCTGGAGGAGAAAAGAAAGAACTGACTCATAAGTGTGAAACCAATAACGGTATATCTGTTGTATTCAATTAGATCAACTGGACTTGAAATGTAGTTATTGAAGACGTTTCGCTAGTCATCCGACTGGCTTTCTCAATTCAGAATGACTTGTACAAGAATCTGTGGCAATTATGTACCCTGGAAAATCCCAATTAGCATATCACAGCCAGGTGTTAAGGGTGTGATTAGATAGTGGCTAAGAGGTGTTATAGGAACGCCCAGAGTAAGGTGTTAAAACAGCATTGTACATGGCAGACAGTTGGTGTCGAACCCCCCCACCTCTAGTGCAGTGCAGTGAAGAATGCTCTGATTTGTATGTGGGGGAGACCAAACAGCAACTGCATCAACGTATGGCCCAGCACAGAAGAGCCAATTCCTCGGGTCAGGACTCAGCCGTGTACCTGCATCTTAAGGATAAAGGACATACCTTTGAAGATTGTAATGTTAACATATTGGCGAAGGAACGTGACTGGTTCAAGAGAGGTGTTAAGGAGGCCATTTATGTGAAAATAAAGAAACCAAGCCTAAATAGAGGTGGGGGGGTTCGACACCAACTGTCTGCCATGTACAATGCTGTTTTAACACCTTACTCTGGGCGTTCCTATAACACCTCTTAGCCACTATCCAATCACGCCCTTAACACCTGGCTGTGATATGCTAATTGGGATTTTCCAGGGTACATAATTGCCACAGATTCTTGTACAAGTCATTCTGAATTGAGAAAGCCAGTCGGATGACTAGCGAAACGTCTTCAAGAACTACATTTCAAGTCCAGTTGATCTATTTGAATACAACAGATATACCATGACCTGGATGAATGAATATTACAGATATACCATGACCTGGATGAATGAATATTACAGATATACCATGACCTGGATGAATGAATATTACAGATATACCATGACCTGGATGAATGAGAACCTTCACAAGCAATAATGGTTAAACTCATCTACAGGGTTTGTTCTGTCTTTAGTTTCAGACACGGGGACATTTTCTTGTTCTAATCCCAGACTTTCATCCAATTACCACTGTGTAAGTTTTCACAAGTCATTGGTTTTGTATGAAATATGTGATCTCTATATATTCACTGCTACACTGTATATCAGTTCTGCCTCTTTACCACGCTCATTAACTAAGAGCCACTATCAATAATTTCCCATCTTAAAGTGACGTTAAACCATTTACATTTTTTTTTATGATGCAATAGAACAGCTTTCAATGCAGTCAGTTTACGGTAGCATCTTTACATGGATTAGAAACAAATTTGATTGTCGTATGATTTGATTATCATATAGTTTGCATAAACTGATATTTATATTAAATGTAAAATTAAGAACACAGGGAATCCAAGACCAAATAAAATGCGGCTTTGAGAAACACTGACCTGATTAATGCAAACAATGTTACATTTAATTAGTAATACAGTTATATTTTTGAGCTAAAATTGTAATATTTAATTAATAATAATAATAATTATATAATAACTAATTATTAAAAAGAATTAATAACTAATAAGAATATATTTAATTACTAACATTATAATATTTAATTACTAATACTGTTAGATTCAAATCACTAATACTATACTATTATATTTAATTACCCAAAATGTAATATTTAATAATTAATATTGTAATATTCAATTGCTAATATTGTCATGTTTAATTAATAATGTTGTAATCATGATTACTAATAATTTCATATTTAATAACTAATATTGCAATCTTTAAATAATAGGAAGTAACACAGATAGCTCCTACTCTTCACTTTTTGGCACTTTGGACAAGCACTACAGGAGAACCATAAGGAACAGAGAGGTAAGGTAAGGATTTTTGTAACACTACACAGTGGGGCCAGTAGTGGGTTAAATTTTAGTATTGGGGTGGACATGCCCTTTAATTACTAATATTGTAATACGTAATTACATGATAATTGCATGTCGGTACAGCTCATTGTAGTTTAGTTACCTACCACGTGTTTCCTTCTTGGTCATTCTTGCCAAATGCGCTGTAGGATCCATTGTCATGTTTAAACATCAGCTGTCTCTGGTAACCTGCAAAGACGGACTTATTCTAAACTGGAACCTCCATTCTGTGGTTTCAGATATATGTATATATTGATTGTGTA
The DNA here is from genome assembly GCA_019447015.1 of Hymenochirus boettgeri. NCBI lineage: Eukaryota > Metazoa > Chordata > Amphibia > Anura > Pipidae > Hymenochirus > Hymenochirus boettgeri. Next base: position 8,229,626 of record CM033475.1, on the reverse strand, counting down.
ATATCGCACTGAAGATACCATGCAGTGTTGTATAATGTATCTATTCATATCAGACCCTGTCCCAAAGGGTCATATTCCTAAAGGCACAGTATCGCTATTTGGATATCTAACCTTTAACGATCTTGCAGCAATTATACCATTCCGGTATTTGGCTACTGCATGCAAACATTCGTTCATTAATGTATGATCGCGGCTGTATATTTCCGCCTGCAATCTTACGTTTACGATAAACCCCGTATCACAAATGTGCATTACCGTGGGTTTTTAAATACGCCCCCATCAGTCACCCACCATTATCCCCAGACCCTCGGGTGTTATATAGATGCACAGATTCAGATCATTCATTTATTAATGTTAATATTACATTTTCCCACTTTGGATATAAGTTTCATATAAATGACATCTCCCACCCAGATCATTGGCCTGGTCTATATCGGGGTCTATTTCCTAGTCACTAACCAGTAGTCAAATACTCCAGGGCCTTTTCTTTCAATTCAGGGGTCAGTTTGTTGATGCTCCTCAAGTATTCCAGGATATAAATATTTGGAGCAAATTTTGCCATATTCTGCTCCCCACATCCAAACGGTAAGTCCAGATGCTCCCCCATAGTAGAGATCACACTCCCCATGACGTCGCCTATCACAAGGAAACAAAACACAGTTAGTTCTAATGGGAAGAACATAAGAGACTCTACAGGACATAAAGACATTGAGTGGCTCCTCATACAAAATCCTGATACAAATAATAATAAAACTTTCCTGGACCATCAGTGAGAAGTTGACGGGAGGGTCAATTCATTTTTCATAAAAAATCTAGCATTGTAGGTCTAAGCATGCTGAATGTCTCACCTAGTACAGTCACGTGTGCTTGTTCAGAGTGTGGCACCAGATCTTCAGGAAGCTTCAAGGAGACATCCTCCCTTACACTGTCTCCTATTTAAAGAGAAGGGGGATGCATGTTTTATGCTGTGCTTTCCTTATGTATCATGTATTGTTGTGATGTATTACATCCCACTTGGATCATCTAGTACTCCTAGTCATATCCCACTCTTTGGTAGCCCATAACCAGTTAGTCTTTCCCGACAGAAGATTATGAATAAAGGACCAAGTCTAAAATTTCAACTCAGAAAAAGTGCACACCTGAGTCCACCTAGGGAGATATCAAATGTCCTTCTTCCATAATAAAATCCCCCGAGCTGAGACTGAGGGTAGGGTGGGATTTTACACGGGATTCAAACATTCAACAAAGTTCTACATCAATTCAACAAAAAATAAAATGTAACTCGATTGTACCGGATACAATGGAATTATTGAAGTGACTTACTGATATTTACGCACGTCACTTCCTATACTGCGAGGGTGGAATCAGCAACATGGGGAAAGCCACAAATATACAGATGGGACAAAGAAATTCAAAGGCTCAAAGGCCTTACCATTACCTTTTGGACAAAGAAGGGCTGTATGTGTTTCACCATCTTCAACCCCGCCAGGCTAGGGGAAAAAGGAAATTGAAGATGAAAGTGTAATCATGCTATTAATGTATCACAATAGGTATCTGTATTTACCAATCCTTGTCCATATCCTCCTGTTATAAATCTATATCTTACAATGATGACATACTGTATCTGTATTGACCAATCCTTGTCCATATCCTCCTGTTATAAGTCTATAACTTACAACGATGACATACTGTATCTGTATTGACCAATCCTTTTCCATATCCTCCTGTTATAAGTCTATATCTTACAATGATGACATACTGTATCTGTATTGACCAATCCTTGTCCATATCCTCCTGTTATAAGTCTATATCTTACAATGATGACATACTGTATCTGTATTAACCAATCCTTGTCCATACCCTCCTGTTATAAGTCTATATCTTACAATGATGACATACTGTATCTGTATTGACCAATCCTTGTCCATATCCTCCTGTTATAAGTCTATATCTTACAATGATGACATAACTGTATCTGTATTGACCAATCCTTGTCCATATCCTCCTGTTAAAGTCTTATCTTACAATGATGACATACTGTATCTGTATTGACCAATCCTTTCCATATCCTCCTGTTATAAGTCTAAACTTTACAATGAGACATACTGTATCTGTATTGACCAATCCTTTCCATATCCTCTGTTATAAGTCTATATCTTAACAATGATGACATACTGTACTGTATTGACCAATCCTTGTCCATATCCTCCTGTTATAAGTTATATCTTACAATGATGACATACTGTATCTGTATTGACCAATCCTTGTCCTATCCTCCTGTTATAAGTCTATAACTACAATGATGGCATACTGTATCTGTATTGACCAATCCTTGTCCATATCCTCCTGTTATAAGTCTATTATTACAATGATGACATACTGTATTGTATTGACCAATCCTTTCCATATCCTCTGTTATAAGTCTATATCTTACATGATGACATACTGTATCTGTATTGACCAATCCTTGTCCATTCCTCCTGTTAAAGTCTATATCTTACAATGATGACATACTGTATGTATCGACCATCCTTTTCCATATCCTCCTGTATAAGTCTTAACTTACAATTATGACATACTGTATCTGTATTGACCAATCCTTTTCATATCCTCCTATTATAAGTCTATAACTTACAAGATGAGACATACTGTATCTGTTGACCAACCTTGTCCATATCCTCGTTATAAGTCTATATCTTACAATGATGACATACTGTATCTGTATTGACCAATCCTTGTTCATATCCTCCTGTTATAAGTCTATATCTTACAATGATGACATACTGTATCTGTATTGACCAATCCTTGTCCATATCCTCCTGTTATAAGTCTATAACTTACAATGATGACATACTGTATCTGTATTGACCAATCCTTGTCCATATCCTCCTGTTATAAGTCTATATCTTACAATGATGACATACTGTATCTGTATTGACCAATCTTGTCCATATCTCCTGTTATAAGTCTATCTTACAATGATGACATACTGTATCTGTATTGACCAATCCTTGTCCATATCCTCCTGTTATAAGTCTATATCTACAATGATGACATACTGTATCTGTATTGACCAATCCTGTTTCCATATCCTCCTGTTATAAGTATATCTTACAATGTGACATACTGTATCTGTATGACCAATCTTTTCCATATCCTCCGTTATAAGTCTATATCTTACAATGATGACATACTGTATCTGTATTGACCAATCCTTGTCCATATCTCCTGTTATAAGTCTAAACTTACAATGATGACATACTGTATCTGTATTGACCAATCCTTGTCCATATCCTCCTGTTATAAGTCTATAACTTACAATGATGACATACTGTATAATTACTTAATCAACCTACTGTCTATCCGTCCACTATATCTATTTATACATTTATAAAGGAGAGATATTTTTGCCATTTTTGTTAATTTTCGCTGCGGTGATATGCGGTGTTAACATCGCCGTGTTCATTGTGTTAAGTTTAGTATCAAAGCAAAACAGAGAAATATCACAAAAAAATCTCCCAATACCGACCAGGTTTGTAAAAGAGAGTTAGGCACCCACCCCCTCCACGATCAGCTGTTTTTAAATAACTGATCGTACATATGAAGGAAACATGCGTGCGATCAGCTGTTTAAGACGTACTTCCTGTCGATTTATGCGAAAAGAGTGATTGGAAGGTTGTGTCGGGCCCTCTTACCGTCCGGGCCCCCCGCGGGGGTGATAGTTATGCACATGTCTTCAGCAGTTAAAACACTCATGTAACATGAGGACATAAGACCCCCAGTTTTATTCATTCAAATCAATAATCGTATTACGGTAAATTATAAAAAAAAATCTTATACCCCCTGGTATTGGGAAAACCACCATAATGTCCTGGCACCTTCATCAATGTATTATCGCTACTTAGACTTGGTGGGTTTTGTAGACTTAACTTAATGCCAAAAAAAAACATTGTCGGTGCTTTATATATCATTGAGCAGTTTTTGCCACAATGAAATGGCATACCGGTAACAGTGAGAATCGCTGATAAATCAACGATTCTGGCGAAAGCTTTTATTAATATGACCCTAGATCTCATATTCGGTTCTTCAAAAGGAACTGTGGTCTCCATGCAAGTGGCAAAATATGTCTCTAGGATCATGCTTCTAGATTCAGTCTATATAAAGCCACAGCAGTATAAGGGTGACATCACCAGCAAGCTGCCTCCCATTTAAAGGTGGCCCCGGCGGGACAGAGCATCATTAGCCCTGCCCGAACCTCTAAATCATATTAAAGCTAGCCACAAGCCTGGGAAAAAAATCTTTCTTTAAGGGCTGTAGCTAGCTTTAGAAAAGATCAATTTTTGGAGGTGGAGCTTATGATACTGCTTATAAACACATGCCTGACACAGAGATCAGAGACAGGGCAGTCTGGAATGTGCAACTCTACGAGCCTAAAACTTAAGATCCAGAGAAGCTAGAAGCATCATCCTAGGCTTATGAGAAAAATATTAGAGAGCTTTTTTATAAAGGGCAGTTTTATGAAGTACCCTTTAATATCCATTCACATTTGTGCACAAATATATGTTAATGAAAGGCCGAGGTCTGGCCCATGTAAGCAGTGTTGATACAGCCAATTTTCTATGAATTATGTTATTATGTATGGAACACGGAGAAGAAAAGCTTCCCATGATCTCCAGGGTTTATTTTCCTCTTACCTTGACTATGATGCTCTTTTCTATGGCGTCTGTCTGTTTTCATCTCCAATTTTCAATCCTTTCCAGAGCAGCCACCTTCCATATGGAGACCCCCACTGATCACACGGAAGGGAAAGGTACCTTAAAAGAGCACAACAATCAATGTTTCAATGCAGAGAAGAGAGGACATTTCTGTGGATCTCCAGTGTGCCATGGGTAAAAGCAGTGTTAGAGGAACCATGGGTGTGGCTAGGAAGTACTCAATATCTAGAGACTACAGTCCAGGTCCACCGAAGTCTGGAGCTCACAAATATGGCAATTCAGGACACAGTACCCCAGAAATACCAATATCGTAGCATCTTCCCGACGATGTCGGCATTTTAACAACACTGTAAAAAACAGTTACCGATCTTATCGGTGTTTTTCTGACAGTGTCATTATTTTACGGCTGTGCCAAAAAATACCTATACCATGTATTTCCAAAGTCATAACAAGCCAATTGGTAATTTCCCACCATAAAATACGGACAATACCGTTTATTTAGTGGCTTTAGGGGTGAGGCCACATTGCAATGCACAGGAACCGTGCACCAAATCTTGTGCGTTTTGCGTTCGCGTTCTGCGCATGCGTTTTCGCTTTTTGCGCTATGGAAACGCATGCGTTAACGCCCCAAAAATGGTGAACGCATGCGTTACCAAAACCGAATGGCGGCGCAATCGATGCGCATCGGAAATACGGGATTTTCGCGTTTCCGTGATTTCCATTTTGGCAAAAATCGCGAACGCGAAACGCGTGCGCAAACGAGCGAAAAACGTGCTAGTGTGGCCTAGCCCTTATAGTGTAAATATTCTTTACCTGTTTTTTTAGCAGTGATATTCCAGGCAAGCTGGCGGTTTCTCCTGCAAGACGCATTCGACTTCTCTAAGTCAGTTCGTGGTTATTCGAAATCTGGGGGGATAGTTAGAGACACCGATACCTGTCAGGGCAGGAGAAGAAGGTGAATAAGAAGTAATTGGATTAGAAAGTACAAGGAACCATAGTAAGCTAATACTAATACTGTCCATACTGAGGAATTATCCAATTGACAGGTTGGAGGTTATTTAAAGGTGTCCATAACAGACACGGCCATTAGGAAATTGCTACAATCTTATTCTGGCTTTTGTTAAAAATGAGGAGAAAGAAATGGCCATACACTGTCCAACAAATTGGATTGGTGTGGGTAAGGGCCAATCTTTGTGGAACTCACAATGGCAATCAGACTGCCTTCGTCATGTGACGGCATGTAGGCTATGTGCGTCTAGTCTAATGTTTTAATGATAGTAGACTTGACAATGAAAAATCAAACGTGATTACATGAGGAGAATGATTTTTTTATGATGGAGAGATAAGAATCGCATTAAAAATGAGCAAACAATCCTATTGGACAAAACAATGTTTGTGCAAGCTGTGAGAATTATAACTCCCAGAATCCCACTGACTTCTAATCTTAGCTAATGATTGGTTGGTCATTGCTAGCTTGGTAATACCAGCAAACAGTGGTTTTGTAGCTATACACACCGGAGCCATTAAGGTAAACATCTCTTCCTTTATTACAGAATACGGCATGATTAGGTCAATGAATAAGGCTTCAATGTCTCAGTCCAATCCCATGAATCTCACCGAAACCTGAATTTCCCAAACAAAAAGCATCCGTCTCCCACTCGGTGATACTGTCCGGGGTGGTCAAGTTCAGCGAATCTGTCCACTTGACCTGATTGAGAGAGAAGTTCATCCATCATCAGTTCCTGGTTTTTTAAAGTAACCCTCAGATTTTTCATAAAAACGATTCATACGGTTAAGGAAAACTCACTGCAAAAGTGAACTATTCCTTAATGTATTGATTGAAGACGGAGGTTAAGGACTTACCATCCGTTCATCAGGCCACAGACATTGATTGAAGAACAGAAGGTAAGTCATACAGTAGCACCTTAACCTCCTTATCTTCAATCAATGCGTGTTAAAGGAATAGTTCACTTTTGTATGTGAACTATTCCTTTAATTAAAAAACACACTGAAGCGCTTTTAATCGCGATGCGGTCACGCTTTTAAAAAGCACACTGGTGTGGCCCCGTTGATATGGCGCTAGGGAGCGTGCGTGCGCGATCCGTAAATCGGAACGCATACAATCCTCATTTTTTGCCAAATCGCATGCACTCCAATTGCAAATCAACGGACGATTGCAAAAGCGAGCGCACACCACGCTCTGTTTGTGGTAACGCTTGCTGCTTCCGTGTACGCATTATCGTGTTACAGTGTGGCCTCAGCCTAAGCAACATTTATTAGCAAATTTAATTAAGCCCCATTAGCGAGCGGTCGGCCAGAATGAAGCAAAAGTAGCCGACAGTTCCCGATCCGAGTCTATAGAGGGCTGTGCGATCGGCCACGGTTTTCCAGAGCGTCTGACTGCCCGTTTGTCTAAATAGGATGAACGAATGGTCAGACAGCAACACTGAAATGTCGGCCGTTAGTTGGCTAAAGCGGCCATTTTATCGTGTATGTCACGCTCCCGCCAGCACATGGTGTACTTTAGATATTTCCTTACCCAACAGACACCAAGTCAAACATCCAAGTCTCTGGGAAGAACTTTTCTATCTGGGGCTTTTTTTAGATTCTGCTGACAAACTTATTGTGGCAAAGAAAAAAAAAGAAATAAATGAGAGACCAAGGGAAAAGTCCAGAAAACATTTCATCAGTTAATATCGTCAATAGGGGGTCGCCATTATATATCCCTTGAAGAAGAACCATGCTAGTTAGGCAGCCATCTATCGTAGACAATATCAGACAGAATGGGTTTGCTTGTGTTACATAAGCCAAGAAGAGATTTTAATTAGAAACCATTGAATCTGCTAATTAATATCTGGTCAGAATCAAATATATTTTATATGTGAATATGCGAATAACCAACTGAAATAACACAGACCCAGGCTAACCTTCTCCTAACATTGTCATCATGGCTACATATCTATTTATAGTGCAACCATAAAGGAATTGGTAATTGAAGGAAGATGGATATAATGAAATATTTGAGCTCTATTAATATATCCATAGAAAGGGGCGATGGAATTTTCCATAACGCCCTACACAAGACTCCATGCAAAACCCAGAGGGGACCCCTAACTGTGCTTCATCCACAGTGGTGTTCTGGGAGAAGGCAATATCTGTCACACCCCCGCGGGTTCTCTCCTGGTAGTTACGCCCCTGTAGGGTAAACAATGGTGGAGGTTCACTCTCTCCAATTGGGGTGCAGACACCTCTATAGGTTCTTCCCTTAGGAACCAAGACTCACAGGAAAAAGAAAATGTAGGGTCATCCAAATCGTTAGAACTTTATTGTGAACCACACATTTCCATGTCACAACGTTCGGGGGGATGCCCCCTTCTTCAGGTGATCTGAAGAAGGGGGCATCCCCCCGAAATGTGTGTGACATGGAAATGTGTGGTTCACAATAAAGTTTCTAACGATTTGGAGTGCGACCCTCAGTTTTCTTTTTTTCCCTGTGTTAGTTACGTCCCTGATCTCATCTATTTACTGTGTGCCATCCTCTGATGATAAAAATGATGTCAGTGGTTGGAGAGTGTGTTAGATGAGGAAGAGAGAATATTTCTCTTATGTGTGAATTCCTATAGCCAGCCTGCCAGCCAGTTCACAGTCAGCCTACCATCCGCTTCTCTAACCAATATTGTCTCTGTATATTACATATAAAGGATGAATTGATTGGAAACAGCCAAGAAGCTACAAACCATCTGCTGTCTTGAAGACCAGGTTCCTGTTGGGAGGTGGAGAACCTTCTGGAGATTCTGGGAGTGACATGACACAGGTTTACGGATCCTCGTGTTGGTAAAAAATCTCAAGTGTGCTTGCTGTGTATGAACAACAGAAACATAAAGGATCAGTTCAGTGACTTGTTTATGACCAAGCCCAGGGTTAGCGCACTCACTGATTGCAACGTTATGGTAAAGTCTATTTAAATCGGGTTATGAGAAACTTTCACTGATCATTCAAGAATTTGTGGCCTGGGAGAGATGAAAAGAATCCTGGTCTATAAAGGATCTTATATAGAAAATGACTAAAGGGGGGGAGAAAGTCAACCAAGTCTGGCCTGTCAGCTAGGCATTGCGATTGCGCCCGCAATTTTCGGAACATGGAAATCGTGGGAAAGTGAAATTCCATGCGTCCGTTTCCGTTTTGCGTTCAAGCATTTTTTCAAAAATGTGGATAGTTTTGATGCTCGGACACAATTTCTATGATGAATTTACAGTCTACGGATTGAGAGACATCCGGTGGCTTTAAAGCACCCGAAATAAAAAAATGGGGCTGTGCAGGTGTCATAATTTTATATATTGTTTTATATAACACACACGAACAATAATTAGCAACCCTCACCTTGAATATATGTAGACATCTGCTCACTTTGGTACCACGGAGCTTGCTTGAGACCTTTTGGTTCGGGGTGGATTGTCAGGCGCTAGACCGGGATATCTTTCAAAATCTTCTATTGCATAAGGAAGCCACGTTTAGTGGACCTGGAAATTCCGTTCCATTGAATCGATTGAACTAGATACAAAATAATTATCTACTGATTGACCGAACAAAATAAAAATTGTTAGTGCAGAGGCCTTAGTGAAACTTGTTTAACATCAACTGTGTAGCCATAAACACACCAAACTGATGGGTAGTCAACTAGATATTTTTATACAAAAAGTAAGGGCTAGGCCACACTAGATGGTTTTAACACATTATCCGATCGCACGTTAAAGGGCATGTCCGCTGAAATTACCCCCCAGCTTCCAAAACGCTCATGAACTTGCTTACCTGACCCGGTCCTTGTCGCTCTACGCTGCCTCTGCTGCTGACAGCTGTCAGTTAAGGCCCGAGTGATGTCACGCCCAATGCTTAAAGCGGCCAGTCGTGCAGAAGTCCCCACTCTGTTTTTGCTCGAAACAGGAGAGGGGGCGGCACCTAGGCGGCGAGGGACCAGATCAGGAAAGAAAGTTCAGGAGCATTTTTGGAAGCTGGGGAACATAGCGAAAGTGGGGTTTGGGGAGGTAATATACATTTTAGTTTCTGGGGGCGAACTTGCCCTTTAAAGTGTGTGCCAATCAGCCTGGCCTCTCCAATTGCGCAACAACGTGGGGATCGCAGCAATTGGATAGTAACACGTGAGAAAGCTCTGTGCGGTGCCATGCATCGCAGTGTGGCCTTGCTCAAGTGGATGGAATTCCTCGTCTTGGCTTGCATGTCAGTCCCTGTGCGGTGTTGATCCTAAATTCTTTTTTTTTTTTTTTAGTGTAGAAAAAAACATAAAAAGGAAAGAAAGTAGCAAATTTCAGTTTTAATTATGTTTAGCTGAATTCATGATTTTCTTTCTATGGATTAATTTGCCCATCATTAATACAGAGAAATATTTGAATACGTAACATGGGATTTGAGATATTCAGACCCTTTTTTATTATAGACAATGTTTAAGTCTACTTTAGCCTTGTAAAAACCATGGCCATTCTAAGACAACCATGAATCTAAATGATGTCCATAGAAATGCTACTGAATACTACATTGAAATTAAACATGGTTTTAGAACTTTTTTAGAAGACCACCTGGACTCACCAAGATTTCAAGCACACTCAATGTTTTGTGAGCCTGAGCATTAACAGTCCTTTATCACAGAGCGAAAAGAACATAAAGATCCTGGTTCTGCTGTCAACTGCCGTCTACGCTCTTACTGCGGCAACGCTGCTTTCCGAAAATTTGAGATTCACCAAAAAAAGGAAAAAAAGACAATTGGACAATTTAATGTATCCACCGACTTTTAGAGCTTGTGATGTCCGAGGTTCAAGCTCTATGTTCTAATGTAGGTCTTTCATAAGTTGTAGTGTAGGGCAGTCTTCCGGCCATAGTATAAAAAAAAAAATGTCCCAACAACGAGATTGGCCTTCCAACTGTCTCTAATTCACTCCATGCTCACCCCATGTGCCACCTATGCATTGTATAGAGGCTGTATTTGAGAATTCGAGTGTTTGTATGTGTCAGAGGAGCTTCCAGGAAGGGAGACACTGTATCATCACATCTTCAATGTATCTCGCTTCTAAGTTAACATGGACATAGGAGCACAGGTTCCTATCTCCATTTAGTCCGTCTGTATGGGGATTGTTAGCTAAATTATATCCTCCTGTTATAAGTCTATAACTTACAATGATGACATACTGTATCTGTATTGACCAATCCTTGTCCATATCTCATGTTATAAGTCTATATCTACAATGATGACATACTGTATCTGTATGACCAATCTTCCATATTCCTGTTATAAGTCTATAACTTACAATGATGACATACGTATCTGTATTGACCAATCCTTTCCATATCCTCCGTTATAAGTCTATATCTACAATGATGACATACTGTATCGTATTGACCAATCCTTGTCCATATCCTCCTGTTATAAGTCTATATCTTACAATGATGACAATACTGTATCTGTATTGACCAATCCTGTCCATATCCTCCTGATAAGTCTAAACTACATGATGACATACTGTATCTGTATTGACCAATCCTTGTCCATATCCTCCTGTTATAAGTTATATCTTACATGATGACATACTGTATTGTATTGACCAATCCTTGTCCATATCCTCCTGTTTAAGTTATATCTTACAATGATGACATACTGTATCTGTATTGACCAATCCTTGTCCATACTTTCTGTATAAGTCTATATCTTACAGATGACATACTGTATCTGTATGACCAATCCTTTTCCATATCCTCCTGTTATAAGTCTAAACTTACAATTATGACATACTTATCTGTATGACCAATCCTTTCCATATCCTCTTTATAAGTCTATACTTACAATGATGACATACTGTATCTGTTGACCAATCCTTGTCCAATCCTCCTGTTATAAGTTATATCTTACAAATGATGACATACTGTATCTGATGACCAATCCTTTGCATATCCTCCTGTTATAAGTCTATATATCTTACAATGATGACTACTGTATCTGTATTGACCAATCCTTGTCCAATCACCTGGTTATAAGTCTATATCTTACAATGATGACATACTGTATCTGTATCGACCAATCCTTTTCCATATCCTCCTGTTATAAGTCTATAACTTAAAATGGATGACATACTGTATCTGTATGACCAATCCTTGTCCATATCCTCCTGTATAAGTCTATATCTTACATGATGACATACTGTATCTGTATGACACATCCTTTTCCATATCCTCCGTTATAAGTTATATCTTACAATGATGACATACTGATCTGTATTGACCAATCCTTGTCCATATCCTCTGTTATAAGTCTATATCTTACAATGATGACATACTGTATCTGTATGACCAATCCTTGTCCATATCCTCTGTTATAAGTCATAACTTACAATTATGACAACTGTATCTGTAGGACCAATCCTTTTCCATATCCTCCTTTATAAGTCTATAACTTACAATGATGACATACTGTATCTGTTGGACCAATCCTTGTCCATATCCTCCTTTTTAAGTCTAATCTTACAATGATGACATACTGTATCTGTATTGACCAACCTTGTCCTAATCCTCCTGTTAAAGTCTATATCTTACCATGATGACATACTGTATTGTATGACCAATCCTTGTCCATATCCTGTTTATAAGTCTATAACTTACATGATGACATACTGTATCTGTATTGACCAATCCTTGTCCATATCCTCTGTTATAAGTCTATATCTTACAATGATGACATACTGTATCTGTATTGACCAATCTGTCCATATCCTCTGTATAAGTCTATATCTACAATGATGACATATGTATCTGTATTGACCAATCCTTGTCCCTATCCTCCTGTTATAAGTCTAATATTACAATGATGACATACTGTATCTGTATCGACCAATCCTTTTCCATATCCTCCTGTTATAAGTCTATAACTTACAATTATGACATACTGTATCTGTATTGACCAATCCTTTTCCATATCCTCCTATTATAAGTCTATAACTTACAATGATGACATACTGTATCTGTGTTGACCAATCCTTGTCCATATCCTCCTGTTATAAGTCTATATCTTCAAATGAATGACTACTGGTTGGTATTTACCACTCTTGTCCTATCCCTCCTTTATATTCTATATCTTACAATGATGACATACTGATCTGTATTGACAATCCTTGTCCATATCCTCCTGTTATAAGTCTATATCTACAATGATGACTCTGTATCTGTATTGACCGAATCCTTGTTCCTATCCTCCTGTTTAAATTCTAATAACGGACAATGATGACATACTGTATAATTACTTAATCAACCTACTGTCTATCCGTCCACTATATCTATTTATACATTTATAAAGGAGAGATATTTTTGCCATTTTTGTTAATTTTCGCTGCGGTGATATGCGGTGTTAACATCGCCGTGTTCATTGTGTTAAGTTTAGTATCAAAGCAAAACAGAGAAATATCACAAAAACTCCTCCCAATACCAGACCAGGTTTGTAAAAGAGAGTTAGGCACCACCCCCCTCCACGATCAGCTGTTTTTAAATAACTGATCGTACATATGAAGGAAACATGCGTGCGATCAGCTGTTTAAAAGACGTACTTCCTGTTCGATTTATGCGAAAAGAGCTGATTGTGAAGGTTGTGTCGGGCCCTCTTACCGTCCGGGCCCCCCGCGGGGGTGATAGTTATGCCACTGTCTTCAGCAGTTAAAACACTCATGTACATGAGGACATAAGACCCCCAGTTTTATTCATTCAAATCAATAATCGTATTACGGTAAATTATAAAAAAAAATCTTATACCCCCTGGTATTGGGAAAACCACCATAATGTCCTGGCACCTTCCATCAATGTATTATCGCTACCTTAGACTTGGTGGGTTTTGTAGACTTAACTTAATGCCAAAAAACACTTGTCGGTGCTTTATATATACCATTGAGCAGTTTTTGCCACAATGAAATGGCATACCGGTAACAGTGAGAATCGCTGATAAATCAACAGATTCTGGCGAAAGCTTTTATTAATATGACCCTAGATCTCATATTCGGTTCTTCAAAAGGAACTGTGGTCTCCATGCAAGTGGCAAAATATGTCTCTAGGATCATGCTTCTAGATTCAGTCTATATAAAGCCACAGCAGTATAAAGGGTGACATCACCAGCAAGCTGCCTCCAAATTTAAAGGTGGCCCACGGCTGGGACAGAGCATCATTAGCCCTGCCCCCGAACCTCTAAATCATATTTAAAGCTAGCCACAAGCCTGGGAAAAAAATCTTTCTTTTAAAGGCCTGTAGCTAGCTTTAGAAAAGATCAATTTTTGGAGGTGGAGCTTATGATACTGCTTATAACACATGCCTGACACAGAGATACAGAGACAGGGCAGTCTGGAATGTGCAACTCTACGAGCCTAAAACTTAAGATCCAGAGAAGCTAGAAGCATCATCCTAGGCTTATGAGAAAAATATTAGAGAGCTTTTTTATAAAGGGCAGTTGTATGAAGTTACCCTTTAATATCCATTCACATTTGTGCACAAATATATGTTAATGAAAGGCCTAGAGGTCTGGCCCATGTAAGCAGTGTTGTATACAGCCAATTTTCTATGAATTATGTTTATTATGTATGGAACACGGAGAATAGAAAGCTTCCCATGATCTCCAGGGTTTATTTTCCTCTTACCTTGACTATGATGCTCTTTTCTATGGCGTCCTGTCTGTTTTCATCTCCAATTTTCAATCCTTCTCCAGAGCAGCCACCTTCCATATGGAGACCCCCACTGATCACACGGAAGGGAAAGGTACCTTAAAAGAGCACAACAATCAATGTTTCAATAGCAGAGAAGAGAGGACATTTTCTGTGGATCTCCAGTGTGCCATGGGTAAAGCAGTGTTAGAGGAACCATAGGGTGTGGCTAGGAAGTACTCAATATCTAGAGTACTACAGTCCAGGTCCACCGAAGTCTGGAGCCTCAAAATATGGCAATTCAGGACACAGTACCCCAGAAATACCAATATCGTAGCATCTTCCCGACGATGTCGGCATTTTACCACACTGTAAATAAACAGTTACCGATCTATATCGGTGTTTTCTGACAGTGTCATTATTTTACGGCTGTGCCAAAAAATACCTATACCATGTATTTCCAAAGTCATAACAAGCCAATTGGTAATTTCCCACCATAAAATACGGACAATACCGTTTATTTAGTGGCTTTAGGGTGAGGCCACATTGCAATGCACAGGAACCGTGCACCAAATTCTTGTGCGTTTTGCGTTCGCGTTCTGCGCATGCGTTTTCGCCTTTTTGCGCTATGGAAACGCATGCGTTAACGCCCCAAAAATGGTGAACGCATGCGTTACCAAAACGCGAATGGGCGCGCAATCGCATGCGCATCGGAAATCACGGGAATTTTCGCGTTTCCGTGATTTCCATTTTGGCAAAAATCGCGAACGCGAAACGCGTGCGCAAACGAGCGAAAAACGTGCTAGTGTGGCCTAGCCCTTATAGTGTAAATATTTCTTTACCTGTTTTTTTAGCAGTGATATTCCAGGCAAAGCTGGCGGTTTCTCCTGCACAGACGCATTCGACTTTCTCTAAGTCAGTTCGTGGTTTATCGAAATCTGGGGGGATAGTTAGAGACACCGATACCTGTCAGGGCAGAAGAAGGTGAATAAGAAGTAATTGGATTAGAAAGTACAAGGAACCATTAGTAAGCTAATAACTAATACTTGTCCATACTGAGGAATTATCCAATTGACAGGTTGGAGGTTATTTAAAGGCTTGTCCATCAACAGGACACGGCCATTAGGAAATTGCTACAATCTTATTCATGGCTTTTGTTAAAAATGAGGAAAGAAATGGCCATACACTGTCCAACAACTTGGATTGGTGTGGGTAAGGGCCAATCTTTGTGGAACTCACAATGGCAATCAGACTGCCTTCGTCATGTGACGGCCATTGTAGGCTATGTGCAGTCTAGTCTAATGTTTTAATGATAGTAGACTTGACAATGAAAAATCAAACGTGATTACATTGAGGAGAATGATTCCTTTTTATGATGGAGAGATAAGAATCGCATTAAAAATGAGCAAACAATCCTATTGGACAAAACAATGTTTGTGCAAGCTGCTGAGAATTATAACTCCCAGAATCCCACTGACTTCTAATCTTAGCTAATGATTGGTTGGTCATTGCTAGCTTGGTACATACCAGCAAACAGTGGTTTTGGTAGCTATACACCGGAGCCATTAAGGTAAACATCTCTTCCTTTATTACAGAATACGGCATGATTAGGTCAATGAAATAAGGCTTCAATGTCTTCAGTCCAATCCCATGAATCTCACCGAAACCTGAATTTCCCACACAAAAAGCATCCGTCTCCCACTCGGTGATACTGTCCGGGGTGGTCAAGTTCAGCGAATTCTGTCCACTTGACCTGATTGAGAGATGAAGTTCTATCCATCATTCAGTTCCTGGTCTTTTAAAGTAACCCTCAGATTTTTCATAAAAACGATTCATACGGTTAAAGGGAAAACTCACTGCAAAAGTGAACTATTCCTTTAATGTATTGATTGAAGACCGGAGGTTAAGGACTTACCATCCGTTCATCAGGCTCCACAGACATTGATTGAAGAACAGAAGGTAAGTCATACAGTAGCACCTTAACCTCCTTATCTTCAATCAATGCGTTAAAGGAATAGTTCACTTTTGTAGTGAACTATTCCTTTAATTAAAAAACACACTGAAGCGCTTTTAATCGCGATGCGGTCACGCTTTTAAAAAGCACACTGGTGTGGCCCAGTTGATATGGCGCTAGGGAGCGCTGCGTGCGCGATCCGTAAATCGGAACGCATACAATCCTCATTTTTTGCCAAATCGCATGCACTCCAATTGCAAATCACCGGACGATTGCAAAAGCGAGCGCACACCACGCTCGTTTGCTGGTAACGCTTGCATGCTTCCGTGTACGCATTATCGTGTTACAGTGTGGCCTCAGCCTAAGCAACATTTATTAGCAAATTTAATTAAGCCCCATTTAGCGAGCGGTCGGCCAGAATGAAGCAAAAGTAGCCGACAGTTCCCGCATCCGAGTCTATAGAGGGCTGTGCGATCGGCCACGGTTTTCCAGCGCGTCTGACTGCCCGTTTGTCTAAATAGGATGAACGAATGGTCAGACAGCAACACTGAAATGTCGGCCGTTAGTTGGCTAAAGCGGCCATTTTATCGCTGTATGTCACGCTCCCGCCAGCACATGTGTGTACTTTAGATATTTCCTTACCCAACAGACACCAAGTCAAACATCCAAGTCTCTGGGAAGAACTTTCTTATCTGTGGCTTTTTTTTAGATTCTGCCCCTGCAGAAACTTAATTGTGGCAAAGAAAAAAAAAGAAATAAAATGAGAGACAAAGGGAAAAGTCCAGAAAACATTTCATCAGTTAATATCGTCCAATAGGGGGTCGCCATCTATATATCCCTTGAAGAAGAACCATGCTAGTCAGGCAGCCATCTTATCGTAGACAATATCAGACAGAATGGGTTTGCTTGTGTTACATAAGCCAAGAAGAGATTTTAATTAGAAACCATTGAATCTGCTAATTAATATCTGGTCAGAAATCAAATATATTTTATATGTGAATATGCGAATAACCAACTGAAATAACACAGACCCAGGCTAACCTTCTCCTAACATTGTCATCATGGCTACATATCTATTTATAGTGCAACCATAAAGGAATTGGTAATTGAAGGAAGATGGATATAATGAAATATTTGAGCTCTATTAATATATCCATAGAAAGGGGCGATGGAATTTTCCCATAACGCCCTACACAAGACTCCATGCAAAACCCAGAGGGGACCCCTAACTGTGCTTCATCCACAGTGGTGTTCTGGGAGAAGGCAATATCTGTCACCCCCCGCGGGTTCTCTCCTGGTAGTTACGCCCCTGTAGGGTAAACAATGGTGGAGGTTCACTCTCTCCAATTGTGGGTGCAGACACCTCTATAGGTTCTTCCCTTAGGAACCAATGACTCCACAGGAAAAAAAGAAAACTGAGGGTCGCACTCCAAATCGTTAGAAACTTTATTGTGAACCACACATTTCCATGTCACAACGTTTCGGGGGGATGCCCCCTTCTTCAGATCACCTGAAGAAGGGGGCATCCCCCCGAAACGTTGTGACATGGAAATGTGTGGTTCACAATAAAGTTTCTAACGATTTGGAGTGCGACCCTCAGTTTTCTTTTTTTTCCCTGTGTAGTTACGTCCCTGATCTCATCTATTTTACTGTGTGCCATCCTCTGATGATAAAAATGATGTCAGTGCGTTGGAGAGTGTGTTAGATGAGGAAGAGAGAATATTTCTCTTATGTGTGAATTCCTATAGCCAGCCTGCCAGCCAGTTCACTAGTCAGCCTACCATCCGCTTCTCTAACCAATATTGTCTCTGTATATTACATATTAAAGGATGAATTGATTGGAAACAGCCAAGAAGCTACAAACCATCTGCTCTGTCTTGAAGACCAGGTTCCTGTTGGGAGGTGGAGAACCTTCTGGAGATTTCTGGGAGTTGACATGACACAGGTTTACGGATCCTCGTGTTGGTAAAAATCTTCAAGTTGCTGCTCTGTTTATGAACAACAGAAACATAAAGGATCAGTTCAGTGACTTGTTTATGGACCAAGCCCAGGGTATAGCGCACTCACTGATTGCAACGTTATAGGTAAAGTCTATTTAAATCGGTTTAATGAGAAACTTTTCACTGATCATTCAAGAATTTTGTGCCTGGGCAGAGATGAAAAGAATCATGGTCTATAAAGGATCTTATATAGAAAAATGACTAATAGCGGGGAGAAAGTCAACCCAAGTCTGGCCTGTCAGCTAGGCATTGCGATTGCGCCCGCAATTTTCGCTAACATGGAAATCGTGGGAACGTGAACATTCCATGCGTCCGTTTCCGTTTTGCGTTCAAGCATTTTTTCAAAAATGTGGATAGTTTTGATGCTCGGAACACATTTCTATGATGAATTTACAGTCTACGGATTGAAGACATCCGAGTGCTTTAAAGCACCCGAAATAAAAAAATGGGCTCGTGCAGGTGTCATATATTTATATATATGTTTTATATACACACACGAACAATAATTAGCAACCCTCACCTTGAATATACTGTAGACATCTGCCTCACTTTGGTACCACGGAGCTTGCTTTTGAGACCTTTTGGTTCGGGGTGGATTGTCAGGCTCTAGACAGGGATATCTTTCAAAATCTTCTATTGCATAAGGAAAGCCACGTTTAGTGACCTGGAAATTCCGTTCCATTGAATCGATCTGAACATAGATACAAAATAATTATCTACTGATTGACCGAAACAAAATAAATTGTTAGTGCAGAGGCCTTAGTGAAACTTGTTTAACATCAACTGTGTAGCCATAAACACACCAAACTGATGGTTAGTCAACTAGATATTATTTCTATACAAAAGTAAGGGCTAGGCCACACTAGATTGTTTTAACACATTATCCGATCGCACGTTAAAGGGCATGTCCGCTGAAATTACCCCCCCAGCTTCCAAAAACGCTCATGAACTTGCTTACCTGACCCGGTCCCTTGTCGCTCCTACGCTGCCTCTGCTGCTGACAGCTGTCAGTTAAGGCCCGACGTGATGTCACGCCCAATCGCTTAAAGCGGCAGTCTGTGCAGAAGTCCCCTACTCCTGTTTTTGCTCGAAACAGGAGCAGGGGGCGGCACCTAGGCGGCGAGGGACCAGATCAGGAAAGAAAGTTCAGGAGCATTTTTGGAAGCTGGGAACATAGCGAAAGTGGGGTTTGGGGAGGTAATATACATTTTAGTTTTCTGGGGGCGAACTTGCCCTTTAAAAAGTGTGTTAGCCAATCAGCCTGGCCTCTCCAATTGCGCAACAACGTGGGGATCGCAGCGCAATTGGATAGTAACATGTGAGAAAGCCTCTGTGCGGTGCCATGCATCGCAGTGTGGCCTTGCTCAAGTGGATGGAATTCCTCGTCTTGGCTTGCATGTCAAGTCCCTTGTTCGGTTGATTGACCTAAATTCTTTTTTTTTTTTTTTTAGTGTAGAAAAAACATAAAAAGGAAAGAAAGTAGCAAATTTCAGTTTTAATTTAGTGTTTAGCTGAATTCATGATTTTCTTTCTAGGATTTTAATTTGCCCATCATTAATACAGAGAAATATTTGAATACGTAACATGGGATTTGAGTAATATTCAGACCCTTTTTTATTTATAGACAATGTTTAAGTCTACTTTAGCCTTGTAAAAACCATGGCCATTCTAAGACAACCATGAATCTAAATGATGTCCATAGAAATGCTACTGAATACTACATTGAAATTAAACATGGTTTTTAGAACTTTTTTAGAAGACCACCTGGACTCACCAAGATTTCAAGCACACTCAATGTTTTGTGAGCCCTGAGCATTAACAGTCCTTTATCCACAGAGCGAACAGAACATAAAGATCCTGGTTCTGCTGTCACCTGCAAGTCTACGCTCTTACCTGGGCCAACGCTGCTTTC
Source organism: Hymenochirus boettgeri (assembly GCA_019447015.1). Classification (NCBI taxonomy): domain Eukaryota; kingdom Metazoa; phylum Chordata; class Amphibia; order Anura; family Pipidae; genus Hymenochirus; species Hymenochirus boettgeri. The sequence goes on along the minus strand of CM033475.1, from coordinate 8,209,368 downwards.
CGAAAATTTGAGATCCACCTAAAAAAAAGGAAAAAAAGACAATTGGACAATTTAATGTATCCACCGACTTTTAGAGCTTGTGATGTCCGAGAGTTCAAGCTCTATTAGTTCTAATGTAGGTCTTTCCATAAGTTGTAGTGTAGGGCAGTCTTCCGGCCATAGATAAAAAAAAAATGTCCCAACAACTGAGATTGGCCTTCCAACTGTCTCTAATTCACTCCCCACTGCTCACCCAATGTGCACACCTATGCATTGTATAGAGGCTGTATTGAGAATTCGAGTGTTTGTATGTGTCAGAGGAGCTTCCAGGAAGGGAGACACTGTATAATCACATCTTCAATGTATCTCGGCTTCTAAGTTAACATTGGACATAGGAGCACAGGTTCCTATCTCCCATTTAGTCCGTCTGTATGGGGATTGTTAGCTAAATACATTTGGAACAATCACCTAAGGATAACACCAACTAATTGTGTTCACTGGCTTGAATTGGGAAATGTCTTATTAAACCATCTGTAAGCAGGGAAGAGAGAGATTGTTGGTAGGATTTTGGCAGCTGATTTTGTTGATTGATAACTTTAAGGCAAAGATGCTCTGTGTCCAACAAAATCTGTTCCCCCTAACGTGTCCCTTTGTCACATACTCAAACCCTACAAATTCCCTTTCAGACTCTTCTTACCTTGTTGCTGAAACAGAAAGGGACTTTGTATCTAGCTCTGTCTGCTGCAACCTCTCCGTCTGGGAATACAGTATAGACCAGAAGGGTTGCTTGAGGAACCAAATTAATGTCTATGGGGAACTTGAGAGAGAAGGAACCACGTAGAGCTGTAAAAAGACAGAGAGGACACATGTCAAAGTTACATAGTTATTTTGGGTTGAAGGTCAACTCTTCCATTCAAACCCCAATCAACAGTCAAAATAATTGTAACCTTCACCCATACAAACTGTGCCATTCCTCCCATACTGGATATTTTCTTTCTTTTCTACAATGCCTGCTGTCCATCACAGATCGGGAGACCCAGGCATTAAATTGACAGGAAATTTACCCACACCAACCAGTATCTGCTGTTTATATGCAACCGCCCCTTAGAATATACAAGGCTTAGGGTGATAGACCTAAACCTGAGTTTGGGATGAACTTTATGAGTTCAGACAAACTAGTTCAGTTTTCTGAACTCGCAGACTTATTTTCAATAATTATATTGAATGCAACATTCGAATTCGATATAACCCTCGATTGTAGCCTTCGGTAACCCTCAAATCTACTGTTCGGTTTTCGTTAACCCTCGATTGTAGCCTTCGATTTCGGTAATCCTTAAATCTACAGTTTTGTTTTCGATAACCCTCGATTGTGGCCTTCGGTAACCCTTAAATCTACTGTTCGGTTTAGTTAACCCTCGATTGTGGCCTTCGGTAACCCTCAAATCTACTGTTCGGTTTAGTTAACCCTCGATTGTGGCCTTTGAATTCAGTAACCCTTGAATTATCTGTTTAGTTTTCAAAAATCCTTGACTGTATTGTTTGATTTTCGATAACCTTCGAATTGCCCGAACGTGGGGGAAAGAAGTATTTAAACAAGTATAGGTGATGTGGACATGTTCCCCAGACCATTTCCCAGTTGCCACAGCCATTTACAGTAAGTTACCATTGGTAGTTTATCTGTTATTTATCCAAACTTTGAAATATTATCTCCTATTAGTAACATAGTAACATAGTAATTAAGGTTGAATAAAGACATGCGTCCATCAAGTCCAACCTATTCACCCCCTTGGTATCCCTGGATCAACCAGATCTATATTCATTAATACCAGTAATTCTCAATATTATATAGTATCCCCATACCAACCAGAACTACAGTATATGCATTAATACCAGTAATTCTCAATATTATATAGTATCCCCATACCAACCAGAACTACAGTATATGTATTAATACCAGTAATTTTCAATATTATATAGTATCCCCATACCAACCAGAACTACAGTATATGCATTAATACCAGTAATTCTCAATATTATATAGTATCCCCATACCAACCAGAACTACAGTATATGCATTAATACCAGTAATTCTCAATATTATATAGTATCCCCATACCAACCAGAACTATCAGTATAGTATTAATACCGTAATTCTCAATATTATATAGTATCCCTGTACCAACCAGAACTACAGTATATGTATTAATACCAGTAATTCTCAATATTATATAGTATCCCTGTACCAACCAGAACTACAGTATACGTTATAAATACCAGTAATTCTCAATATTTATATAGTATCCCGTACAACCAGAACTACAGTATATGTAAAATAACAGTAATTCTCAATATTATATAGTATCCCTGTACCAACCAGAACTACAGTATATGTATAAATACCAGTAATTCTCCAATATTAATTAGTATCCCTTGTACCAACCAGAACTACCGTATATGTATAATACCAATAATTCTCAAATTATTTAGCTTTAGAAAATTATCCAGGCTTTTTTAAAGCTATTTAATGAACTTGCCATTACCACATCTGCTGGAAGACAGTTCCACAGTTTCACAGTTCTCACTGTAAAGAAAACTTTCCTGAAGATGAAACTTCTTTTCTTCCAACCTTAAAGGATGTCCACGTGTCCTCTGATATTGACTTTAATGGGTTCATTTCTGAACTTCCAAACTTTTACTGAAGTTTGAAAACAAACCAAACTTCAGTAAGTTCGGCCATTTCTAGTGATTGGAACGCCCAGCTGAGATGGCCACTAACACAAGGCTAAGGAAAGATTCAGTTGTGATTACCCAGATCAAGTTTTCCATAAACAGAAAAAAAACCTTTAAAATTAAACTGGAGCCATTGACTAGAACATCCGATAATCCCCCATTTATCCTAATCCGCTAGGACATACGGGTTACTCACTGGGGCCACTTGGTGGATTTGTAACGTCTAATTTATATTCTCCGGCATCAACGATTTGCCCTTTAGACATGAGCTGTAGAAAAAGCGAATTAAAGGTGTGAGTTTCAGAGATTGGATATCTCGTTGTTTCTCTGTCCCTATGTGTCAGTAGAACAGCTTTGTGCACTGAGTGTTAAGCTAGGTACACACCTAGCGATTTTTCCTCCTGACCGACCGTTCGATACTTTCGAACGGTCGGCCAGGAGGAAGGACTGTCGGTCGCGTCCGATAGTCACCGCGACCGATCGTGCGGTCCTCTATGGACCGCACGATCGGACGAGGTTTTCCACCCTGTCCGATCGTCCTTTCGTCCGATTCGGACGAACGGTCGATCGGACATGGGCACATTCGGATTCGATAATTTCGGTCCGATCGACCGATACACTGAACTATCGGTCGATCGGACCGAAATTTCTAATCGTGTGTACCCAGCTTTAATTTCAAAGCCTTTGGCCAATCATTGCTTAGCATTGGTTACAAGCACAGCAAGGGTAACCTCAGCACTGGTTTTATTTAAAGGGCATGTTCACCCTTAAAACGACCCCAAAAAAGGTCAACCCCAACTGATATATTTACCAGTTTATTACATGCATTTGTAACCAGATATTTAATATGTTCAATTCCTTTCTGGCAAAGGTATCTGCCTCCTCCGTCTCTTTTTATAAACTTGAGCATGTGCAGAGGAGGCAGCAGGTGATAACAGCAGTCAATCATTGGCTGTGATGTCAGCAGTCACAACCTTGATTGACTGCATGGAGGGAGGGGCCAGCTTACTCTGCCAGAAAAGTTAGTAATGTAGGTAACAATGTGAAAAATATCAGTTGGGGAGGGATTAGGTAACTGACAATTGACCAGTTTTTTGGGCATTTTTTGGGCATTTTTTGGGCATTTTTTGGGCATTTTTTGGCCACCTAGGCAAAGAGATAAATTTTACTTGCTGTGTTAGATCTGCTCTCCTTGTTCTGCTGTAATTTGTAACATTGTATCTAGTACGGAGCCTGAACTTGGATACAATGTTACAAATGAACTGAATGCGTTAGATCTTCTCTCCTTGTTCTGCTGTAATTTGTAACATTGTATCTAGTACGGAGCCTGAACTTGGATACAATGTTACAAATGAACTGAATGCGTTAGATCTGCTCTCCTTGTTCTGCTGTAATTTGTAACATTGTATCTAGTACGGAGCCTGAACTTGGATACAATGTTACAAATGAACTGAATTTGTTAGATCTTCTCTCCTTGTTCTGCTGTAACTTGTAACATTGTATCTAGTACGGAGCCTGAACTTGGATACAATGTTACAAATGAACTGAATGCGTTAGATCTGCTCTCCTTGTTCTGCTGTAATCTGTAACATTGTATCTAGTACGGAGCCTGAACTTGGATACAATGTTACAAATGAACTGAATGCGTTAGATCTGCTCTCCTTGTTCTGCTGTAATCTGTAACATTGTATCTAGTACGGAGCCTGAACGGATACAATGTTACAAATAACTGAATGCGTTAGATCTGATCTCCTCGTTCTGCTGTAATTTGTAACATTGTATCTAGTACGGAACCTGAACTTGGATACAATGTTACAAATGAACTGAATGCGTTAGATCTGCTGTCCTCGTTCTGCTGTAATTTGTAACATTGTATCTAGTACGGAGCCTGAACTTGGATACAATGTTACAAATGAACTGAATGCGTTAGATCTGCTCTCCTTGTTCTGCTGTAATCTGTAACATTGTATCTAGTACGGAACCTGAACTTGGATACAATGTTACAAATGAACTGAATGCGTTAGATCTGCTCTCCTTGTTCTGCTGTAATTTGTAACATTGTATCTAGTACGGAGCCTGAACTTGGATACAATGTTACAAATGAACTGAAGGTGAAGGAAGGAGGGGGGAGGATGGACTCAGCTCCCTCTACCTGGATACAATGTTACAAATGAACTGAAGGTGAAGGAAGAGGGGGGAGGAGGACTAGCTCCCTCTACCTGGATACAATGTTACAAATGAACTGAAGGTAAGGAAGGAAGGGGAGGATGGACTCAATCCCCTCTACCTGGATACAGTTACAAATGAACTGAAGGTGAAGGAAGGAGGGGGGAGGATGGACTCAGCTCCCTCTACCTGGATACAATGTTACAAATGAACTGAAGGTGAAGGAAGGGGGGGGAGGATGGACTCAGCTCCCTGTACCTGGATACAATGTTACAAATGAACTGAAGGTGAAGGAAGGAGCGGGGGGGGGGGGGGGGTGGGGGGGGGGGGGGGGGGGGGGGGAGGGGAATGAACTCAGCCTCAGCTAATAGATGTAAACACAGATGGAATTATAACAGGGGGCGATAGAGAGCAGGCTTACTAGTAGTAGAAAGAGAGGTGATCTGATTCAGGGTCCAGCTCCTTCTTATCGATGATGTATTGTACCGGAACAACTGCACAGTTCCACACTCAGCTCGGGATATTTTTTCTACTGTGATAAACTGTTACTCTCAGAGTATAATGGGAAGACCCAGACAAATGACGGGAATAAGCATTTAGTTTTTCATCCACTAATGAGAATTTGCCCTGGTAGAGAAGGGACACAGAAAACACATCTTATTGTGTACATAATGTGCAATCCACCATCACCATCATAATGGGCATTACTTTCCCTTAGTCTGGACTAAAACCGCCTGTCCTTACTCCTGCAGGTACCATCACCTTCTGTCTGGGCAGGTTATCCATCTCATTGCCCGAGCACATCTGTGTTTACAGCACCAAGACAAGGTTCAGGTCTGTGTCACGGTTAAAAAAACATTTTATGATATAGTTTATGAGAGTAAATAAATTAAACAAATGTTTTTGGCGGAGAGCAGTAAGTGTGTGGGGAGACCAGGTCTAGTGTGTGGGGAGTACCAGGTCTTGGGTGTGGGGAGGATTCAGGTCTTAGTGTATGGGGAGTATCAGGTCTTGTCTTTGGTGTGTGGGAGTATCGGGTTTAGTGGTATGGGGAGTATCAGGGCTTAGTGTATGGGGAGTACCAGGTCTACTTAGTGTGTGGGGAGTATCAGGTCTTGGTGTGTGGGAGTATCAGGTCTTAGTGTATGGGGAGTATCAGGTCTTGTCTTGGGGTGTGAGGAGTATCGGGTCTAGTGTGTGGGTGAGTACCAGGTCTTAGTGTATGGGGAGTACCAGGTCTTGGTGTGTGGGGTATCAGGTCTTGTGTGTGTGGGGAGTATCAGGTCTTAGTGTATGGGGAGTATCAGGTCTGGTGTTATGGGGAGTACCCAGGTCTGTCTGGTGGTGAGGAGTAGAGGGTCTAGGGTGTGAGGAGTATCAGGTCTTAGTGTGTGGGGAGTATCAGGTCTGGTGTGGTGTGTTGTGAGGAGTATCGGGTACTGGCGGTGCGTGAGGAGTATCGAGTCTCGGGCGTGAGGAGTGATCGGGTCTCGGGTAGCGTGAGGAGTATCGGTCTCGGTGCGTGAGGAGTATCGGGTTCGTGCGTTGGGAGTATCGAGTCTCGGGTGCTTGAAGTTTATTGTTCTTGAAGACGTTTCGCTAGTCATCCGAATGGCTTCTCACATTCAGAATGACTTGTACAAGAATCTGTGGCAATTATTACCCTGGAAAATCCAATTAGCATCACAGCCAGGTGTAAGGGGGTGATTAGATAGTGGCTAAGAGGTGTTATAGGAACGCCCAGAGTAAGGTGTCAAAACAGATGTACATGGCAGACAGTTGGTGTCGAACCCCCCCACTCTATTAGGCTGGTTTCTTATTTACATAAATGGCCTCCTTAACACCTCTCTTGACCAGTCACGTTCCTGCCAGATGTGAAAATAAAGAAAACCAAGCCTGAATAGAGGTGGGGGGGTTCGAACCAACTGTCTGCCAGTGTACAATGCTGTTTTAACAACCTACTCGGGCGTTCCTATAAACCATCTAGCCACTAGGTAATCACGCCTTAACACCTGGCTGTGATATGCTAAGTGGGATTTTCCAGGGTATATAATTGCCACAGATTCTTGTACAAGTCATTCTGAATGAGAAAGCCAGTCGGATGGACTAGCGAAAACGTCTTCAAGAACTTACATTTCAAGTCAGTTGACTAATGAATACAACAGATATACCATGACTGGATGAATGGAACCTTCACAAGCATTAGACCTGCAAATGAGGGTTGGTAGGTAGGTAATAGATTCAGACCTTCCATCTGTCCAAGTAACTTTCCCCATCTCCTTCAGCTGTTCTCACAATTCCCGATACTTAAACGGAGGATAATCACGCTTCAGGAATACGGGGACTTATATTTGGAGCACATATGTGTTACGTTCCCTTATGATTATTACAGAGGTAGCATTTGGAGCTGAGGTGTCTTTAAGAAAAATGAGCTGAAAAACTGATCTGCAAGGAGCACCTAGTGCCAGCGCTTGGTCTAACCCACATCCTGGAGTTGACCAGCTCCTAGGAGCACCTCGTGCCAGCGTCAGTCTAAGCCACATCCTGGAGTTTACCATGCTAGGAGCACCCTAGTGCCAGCGCTCGGTCTAACCCACATCCTGGAGTTGACCAGCTCCTAGAAGCACCCTAGTGCCAGCGCTCGGTCTAACCCACATCCTGGAGTTGACCATCTGCTAGGAGCACCCTAGTGCCAGCGCTTGGGTCTAACCCACATTTGGAGTTGACCAGCTCTAGAAGCACCTAGTGCCAGCGCTCGGTCTAACCCACATTCTGGAGTAGTTGCCATCGCTAGGAGCACCTAGTGCCAGCGCTCGGTCTAACCCACATCCTGGAGTTGACCAGCTCCTAGAAGCACCCTAGTGCCAGCGCTGGGTTAACCCACATCTGGAGTGACCTGCTCCTAGAAGCACCCTAGTGCCAGCGCTCGGTCTAACCCACATCCTGGAGTTGACCAGCTCCTAGAAGCACCCTAGTGCCAGCGCTCGGTCTAACCCACATCCTGGAGTTGACCAGCTCCTAGAAGCACCCTAGTGCCAGCGCTCGGTCTAACCCACATCCTGGAGTTGACCAGCTCCTAGGAGCACCCTAGTGCCAGCGCTCGGTCTAACCCACATCCTGGAGTTGACCATCTGCTAGGAGCACCCTAGTGCCAGCGCTCGGTCTAAGCCACATCCTGGAGTTGACCATCTGCTAGGAGCACCCTAGTGCCAGGCTCGGTCTAGCCACATCCTGGAGTTTACCAACTCCTAGAAGCACCCTAGTGCCAGCGCTCGGTCTAAGCCACATCCTGGAGTTGACCATCTGCTAGGAGCACCCTAGTGCCAGCGCTCGGTCTAAGCCACATCCTGGAGTTGACCATCTGCTAGGAGCACCCTAGTGCCAGCGCTCGTCTAAGCCAATCTGGAGTTGACCATCTGCGTAGGAGCGCCTAGTGCCAGCGCTCGGTCTAAGCCACATCTGGAGTTGACCAGCTCTAGGAGCACCTAGTGCCAGCGCTCGGTTAACCCACATCCTGGAGTTGACCATCTGCTAGGAGGCACCCTAGTGCCAGCGCTTGGTCTAACCACATCCTGGAGTGACCATCTGCTAGGAGCACCCTAGTGCAGCGCTGGTCTAACCAATCATGGAGTTGACCAGCTCCTAGAAGCACCCTGTGCCAGCGCTCGGTCTAAACACATCCTGGAGTTGACCGCTCCTAGAAGCACCCTAGTGCCAGCGCTCGGTCTAACCACATCTGGAGTTGACCAGGCTCCTAGAAGCACCCTAGTGCCAGCGCTCGTCTAACCCACATCCTGGAGTTGACCATCTGCTAGGAGCACCCTAGTGCAGCGCCCGGTCTAACACATCCTGGAGTTGACCAGCTCCTAGGACACCCTAGTGCCAGCGCTCGGTCAACCCACATCCTGGAGTTGCCATCTGCTAGGAGCACCTAGTGCCAGCGCTCGGTCTAACCCCATCCTGGAGTTGACCATCTGCTAGGAGCACCCTAGGGCCAGCGCTTGGTCTAACACACATCCTGGAGGTTGACCATCGCTAGAGCACCCTAGTGCCAGCGCTCGGTCTAAGCCACATCCTGGAGTTGACCATCTGCTAGGAGCACCCTAGTGCCAGCGCTCGGTCTAAGCCACATCCTGGAGTTGACCAGCTCCTAGGAGCACCCTAGTGCCAGCGCTCGGTCTAACCCACATCCGGAGTTGACCATCGCTAGGAGCACCCTAGTGGCAGCGCTTGGTCTAACCCACATCCTGGAGTTGACCAATCCTAGAAACACCCTAGTGCCAGCGCTCGTCTAACCACATCCTGGAGTTGACCAGCTCCTAGGAGCACCTAGTGCCAGCGCTTGGTCTAACCCATCATCCTGGAGTTGACCATCTGACTAGGAGCACCCTAGTGCCAGCGTTGGTCTAACCCACATCCTGGAGTTGACCAGCTCCTAGAAGCACCCTAGTGCCAGCGCGCGGTCTAACCCACCTTGGAGTTGACCTGCTCCTAGAAGCACCCTAGTGCCAGCGCTCGGGTCAACCCACATCCTGGAGTTGACACATCTGCAGGAGCACCCTAGTGCCAGCGCTCGGTCTAAGCCACATCCTGGAGTTGACCAGCTCATAGGAGCACCTAGTGGCCAGCGCTCGGGTGTCCACCCGCGCCCCCTTCCTCGAACCGGCGGCACTTAGTAGCTAGGGAGGGCAGGCACTCTGACAAGTGCCCATTGCTCGGGTCCCTCACCCCACCCACATACCGAATCTTGATGCCCGAATGCGAACGAAGAGGACAGCACCAGTTCCTTCAGTTGGTCCCAAAGAAGTGGACGCAGGCAGCTACGCGAAGCGAGCAAACATTAGTGGTGACATGGGAGCTAGGAGGCCACCCTAGCGGATAGCCAGTGCAGGTGTAGTGCCACCAGATGGCTGATACGCGCCATACCTGGATGATTGAACCGTCTAAGGACCTGTGATTGACAAAGACAGAAAACAAGCCATTATTTAACACCTGCGCCCGAGACAGCACCCCAGCCCTAGTGGAGAGCCAATAAAAGCCATGTGGCAGTACATAGTTTGGTAGTGCCTTTTCCACTACAGAGTCCTAATATTAGAAAGGGAGAAAACAACAAGAGAGAAGAAGTCTAAGGAGGCAACCATTTGGCCCCAAAAACATGTTAAGCTGGTATTGCCCGTCCCCCACGACCCCTTATTACCGGCCTATTTCACTCTCAAGTGCATGTTCCTTAACGTTACGTCATCACAGGTGCCAGCCGCCGACGGATCCGTCTTTAAGGGGGATACATAGAGATAACCTCCCGATCTTCAATGGGAAGAAAGTTTTAAGACCTCGGTGGCCCAGTTCTGGGATAACGACGCCGTGATATAGCCAAAGACCTTACCTTTACGCGGGTGTGGTTTGAAAGAAGACAAGTGACGGTGGTTTGTAATAGAGCAATCCAGCACACGTCCTGTTCGCAGACACTAATCGCAGCCTCAGGGTATATAGCAGGCCTTCCTCCAGCCGCGGGGGATATTCAAAGTTGTTATATATATTAAAGGACATAGGTGTGTTACACCGCAGTGTCCGAGACACGAACACCCGGTGCCGTTCCACGACATAGCGTAAGTTCTGCGCTTACCACCTGCTGCTTATAGCGAGAGCAGGGAGACAAAGTTTGTAGTTTGCATTACAATTAAAGTCCTCCAGCCACCAATAATAACACATGTTGCACTATAGACGCTCTAGTGCAGGGGTTCAAGAGCCTTTAATGCCAACACAGAAAAGTTTGGGATCACTCCAGCCTCCAAACGCCCCCACTCAATCAGGGCCACGACTCAGCCTCCAGTCTCGGAACTCGCAAGAAATCCCCGCTCCTCTGAATGATCGTCCAGGACTCTCTCGGAGCTCGTGCCCCCCCTCCATATTTTCTACATCCCTGTCCAGCCTCGGGACTGTCCAGTCGCTTCTTCTTTTTACAGTGGTACATCTGCTCAAGGTCTGCGACCGATTCGAGTGCGCACAACGCCTCAGAACAATAGTCGACCTCGTGATAGGTTCAGCCGCGTTAGGCGGATACGTATTGTGCTGCAGAACTGTTATCAGTGGTTATCAACACGTGTAACGGGCCATAGGCGCACCCCAGCAAGGCCCGCGTGCGTGGGGTGTGTGAGAACCGCACATGTCACAAGAGAGGAGGAAGATACCCCTTGTAAAATATAACGCGCCTGGGACGGCTCCAGCTCCTCTTCTTTTATGCGGACCTTATTATTGTCTGTCTGGACAGTTAGGTGGCCGAAGGCAGAATGGCACGCCGATTTCTTGGGGCGGCACAATGCGTACATCTGACCGCGAATGTAGCTGTCTCAGAACTTCCCCATCGAGTCGCAGCAGACGTATATGCGCAGTGGTACGTTGCAGATATGGCATTGAGGATGATTCGTAGAACCCAGCAATTGGGTTGGTAGAAAAAACACACACTAGTTCTGTTTAACTGATATGAAAGAGAGTGCGGAGCAAGAGTCGAGGCATCCCCTGTCAGGCACTGGACACAATGAGCGACGTGTTTCAGGCAGAGGCAGCTTCACAAATAGAGATCGAATCGTAGTTTCACCCAGGGACTGAGCAACTGACACTACAGAGCTACAGGATGGAGAAGAGCGCTGCTCACGCGTTAGAGCTCACAGCCAACTCGAAGCCCGTCTATGGAGAACAGGGACACACTCAGGCAAACTATAGAATGATAAAAACAGATCATCCATGGAGAGGAGAGAAGTAGTGCACTAAGTTTTTTTTTCCCACTAGTCCCTGCAAAAGCATGTAAACGGTACAGACAGAACAGTACGACATGTGATGATGATGAGCAGACCAAACACGAACACACAACGCATATTTTGTTAAAAAGCACCAAGGGCATGGACTGAGAAGATGTTCTCACGCTAGGAACGTGCCATGGGAATGTCACCAATTGAGATCTGAGAATTCGCGTCCCTCACGCACAACAGCGCATTGTGTGGATGCACGAAGGAACTGCTGATGATCGGTATCTTGAATAAGGGTCTGCACTATACGTTTCTGGGTAGGAAGTAGATTGAAGGGCCCAACACTTGCCCCTTTGAGGGCACTAAGAGAGAGCCCCCACGTCAACAACCCGAGTTGTAGTAGAACTGGAACTACAGTGGCAGTCTGGTACTCTAGTATACTGACCATTTATAGTCTGGCCGGCGGTGTTGAAGTTGCCCGGTGTTGTGACACGCCCCTGTCTGTGTCTATTTCCTCCTTTTGCTATCTGTTCCCCTTGTGTCGACCGATGCCCGTCGGCCGTTGTTCAAGCGCCCCCAGGTCTATCGCTTGAATCACGGGGGTCTCCGACCGTAGAAGACTGCGGTACTTTGCATACGCACCTCCGCTCTGCTACTATCGTCTCTCCCGTCTCATAGGTCACGCCCCATGCGATCTACACGGGCACACTCCGCGGCGGCTGTTGTACAGCACCGTCTAGCGCTACGTAGCAGATCGACGACTGTGAACACAGACGCACCACTTTCGGTCCATGTGCCGTGGCGGCTTTTCGCCCTCGTTCAGGTCGGTTGCCTCCCTGACGGGACCTTGCATCACGCTGAAGTGGCGTTGTTTCCCTGGGACTTGCTCGTTTCCGCTGCTGGGCATGGAGACGTAGAAGCCGCTGGGTCGCACTCGATCATGAGTAGTCTGAGTGGCGTATGGCTGCCCCCGGACGCACACCACTACCAATAGACGCGTTCGTGTGGTGCGACCAGCGCGATGTACAGCACATGCCGACCAGAATGTCAGACGGAAGAACTGTGGTCAGACACCACCTAACGAGCAACCCTGCTCACCTTGGACTGTGACTGTGTTATAGCTTTCGATGGAGGGTGTAGACTTATTATAGGATGTTAGACGTTGCAACCAAGAGACCTGATGATATGCGCCGGAGTCTCATTCCCAATGTTATGGCACATACTCACTTGTAATATAATCTGAAGTGCAATATGCTCCGAGGCCAGCGCTAGAGCGTGAAGGGCAGATGTGTGTTATAGGAGCGTAGGGTTTTGGTGCTGGAGGAAGTGCCAATCAGGCACTGTATCGTGACCTGAGCGGGGTTTACGCACCCTTATCCACGTACTGGATTAGATCGCTGGTACCCATAGCCACTCGCACTTTCAGTGAGCGAAGCTCGCACTGGTAAAACTCCTATAGGCGCCTAGAGTTTGTCACCACACACCGCAAAGACCTGATTGTCAGACGGCGCAACGACACGAGTAGACAGCAAAATGAGACACTCGTGACCAGTTAACGTACTGAGGAGAACTAAAGGGACGGTATGACGATACTCCTCACGGGAGAAAAGAATGCCGTGAACACGCCCCACAAGAGAGCAGAAAGATCGCACACCCGTGCGCACACCATGTAGTACTAAATAGCACAGCAGAGATAGTTAGACCCTGCAGCATGTGAAATTGGCGTGTTCTCGCGCGGCACCCGCCCCACTGACCAAGACCCTTACTCCTCACGCACACAGACCCGATACTCCTCACGCACCAAGACCCGATTACTCCTCAAGCACAAAGACCCGATACTCCTCACGCACCAAGGGACCCCGATACTCCTCACGCACAAAGACCCGATACTCCTCACGCACAAAGACCCGATACTCCTACGCACAAGACCCGGGATACTCCTCACGCACAAAGACCCGATACTCCTCACGCACAGACCCGATACTACTCAGGCAACAAAGAACCCGATAAGCCTCACGCAACCAGACCCGATACTCCTCAGCACAGACCGATACTCTCACGAACCAAGACCCGATACCCTCACGCACAAAAGACCCGATACTCCTCACGACCAAGACCGATACTCTCACGCACAAACCGATACTCCTCACGCATCGAGACGCGATACTCCTACGCACCGAGACCCGATACTTCTCACGCACAAGAACCCAAAACTCCTCAAGCACCAAGAACCGATACTCCTCACGCACCAAGACCCGTACTCCTCACGCACCGAGACCCGATACTCCCAGCACAAATACCCGATACTCCTCAAGCATTTGTAACATTGTATCTAGTACGGAGCCTGAACTTGGATACAATGTTACAAATGAACTGAATGCGTTAGATCTGCTCTCCTTGTTCTGCTGTAATTTGTAACATTGTATCTAGTACGGAGCCTGAACTTGGATACAATGTTACAAACGAACTGAATGCGTTAGATCTGCCCTCCTTGTTCTGCTGTAATTTGTAACATTGTATCTAGTACGGAGCCTGAACTTGGATACAATGTTACAAATGAACTGAAGGTGGAGGAAGGAGGGGGAGGATGAGCTCAGTTAATAGGACTGAGGAGAACAGTTATAAAATGCCAGGTAAAAGCTGCTGCAGACTTTATAACAGTGACCCTGTGACTAGCAGCCATGAGATCCCTATCCCTCCCTCTTTCTTCCTTCCATCCAACTCTCCAATTAGAACTTAGAGTAGGTGAGGAGTGAACAATTCAATGGAGGAGACATGGAAACCAGGTACATACTGTGTATCATGTCAATGCTGCCACTGAAAGTGTTAATGGAAATACTCTGGGGAAGTAACATAGTAATTGAGGTTGAATAAAGACATACGTCCATCAAGTCCAACCTATTCATCCTCTTTTTTTTTTTAACCTTACCTAACAGTTGATCCAGAGGAAGGAAAAAAAAACAGCAAAAAAGGGGGAAAAAATTCTTCCTGACAAACGGCATTCAGAAAGTATGCCTGGATCAACCAGAACTACAGTATATGTATTAATACCAGTAATTCTCAATATTATATAGTATCCCTGTACCAACCAGAACTACAGTATATGTATTAATACCAGTAATTCTCAATATTATATAGTATCCCCGTACCAACCAGAACTACATTATATGTATTAATACCAGTAATTCTAAATTTTATATAGTATTCCCGTACCAACCAGAACTACAGTATATGTATCTTTATTCATACCAACCAGTATTCTCAATATATCTAGTATCCCTGTACCAACCAGAACTACGGTATATGTATAATACCAGTAATATCTCAATATTTATGTATCTCCCCCGTACACCAGAACGACATTATATGTTTAATACCATAATTCTAATTTATATGTCTTCCCCGTACCAACCAGAACGACAGTATCTGTATTAATACAGTAATGCCAATATTATATAGTATCCCCGTACCACCCAGCACTCCAGTTATGTATTAATACCAGTACTTCTCAATATTATATAGCTCCCTGTACCCAACGCAAACCAGAACTACAGTATATGTATTATCCAAGTAATTCTCAATTAATATAGCTCCCCGTACCACCAGAACTACAGTATATGTTAATACCAGTAATTCTCAATATAATATAGTATTCCCTGTCCAACCAGAACTACAGTATATGTATTAATACCATTAATTCCTCATATTATATAGTAGCCCTGTACTAACCATAACACCGTAATATGTATTAATACCATAATTCTCATATTATATAGTATCTCTGTACTAAGACCATACTACAGTATCTGTATTAATACCATTAATTCTCAATATATATAGTATCGCCTGTACTAACCAGACGAACCTAACTACGTTTATAACGTATTAATACTCAGTATTCTCAATATATATAGTATCCTGTACCAACTAGACTACAGTATATGTAATTATACCCGTATTCTCATATTATATGTTCCCTGTACCAACCAGAACTACACAGTATATGTATTAATACCATAATTCTCATATTATATATTATCCCTGTACAACCAGAAATACATTCTATTAATTAATATACAGTATTCTCAATATTATATAGTATCCTGTACCAACCAGAACTCAATATTGTATTATAACAGTAATATCTCAATATTATATAGTATCGTACCCGGTACCAACCAGATACCATATATGTATTAATACCAGTAATTCTCAATATTATATAGTATCATCGTCCCCCATACCAACCAGAACTACCGTTATGTTTACTAACCAGTACTTCTCATATTATAATCTCTCCCCGTACCAACCAAACTACAGTATATGGTATTAATACCAGTAATTTCAATATTATATAGCATCCCTGACCAATACCAACCAGACGAGTATATCTTATATACCAATTAATTTCATCATTATATAGTTATCCCTGTAACAACCGAACTAACAGTAATGTATTAATACCAGTAATTCTCAATATATATAGTATCCCCATACCAACCAGAACTACAGTATATGTATTAATACCAGTAATTCTCAATATTATATAGTATCCCCATACCCCAGAATACTAAGTATATTGTTTCTACCAGTGATTTCTCAATTTATATAGTATCCCACTATACAACCAGAACTACAGTATATGTATTATACCAGTATTCTCAATATTATATAGTCTCCCTACCAACCAGAACTACAATATGTATTAATACCAGTAATTCTCAATATTATATATATCCCCAGTACCAACCAACTACAGTTCATATATTATACCAGTAATTCTCATATTTATAGTATCCCTGTACCACCAGAACTACAGTATATGTATTAATACCAGTAATTCTCAATATTTATATAGTATCCCCGTACCAACCAAACTACGTATTGTATAACTACCATATTCTCATATTATATATGCCTGTACTAAACCAGAACACAGTATATGTATAAATAACCAGTAATTCTCAATATATATTAGTATCCTCTGTACAACCAGAAACTACAGTATATTTAAATACCAGTAATTCTCAATATTAATAGTATCCCGTACCAACCAGAACTACAGTATATGTACTAATACCAGTAATTCTCAATATATAATATCAGTAAATCCCTGTACCCACCATAGAGAGAGAGAGAGAGTAGGTAGAATATTGTAACTGAGATCTGACTTTTGTGCTTCCATCTGGGTATCTATGTATATAGTATATACAATCATGGTATGTAGTATGTAATGTAATGTTTGTATTTATATTTTAATATATATAGCGCCTTTGGTTTTAGACACAGCGCGTACCTTATAACAATACATATTATCCAGTATTATGTATATTTTATATATATATAGCGCCAACTTGGGGACACAAGGCGCTGTTACATACCAATGACAGATATACAGTATGTATGTATATGTTTATTTAATATAAGCGCCACTTGGGGGACCACCGCGCTGTACATTTTAACAATGCACATTATCAGCATTCTATGTAGGTTTATTTATAACAGCGCCCACTTGGGTACACAGGCTTACAATTATAACACTACGATTATCAGATGTACTTATATTTTTAGTTATACAGCGCCACTGGGGAACAGCGCTGTACGTTTATAACAATACAATAAACA
The DNA here is from genome assembly GCA_019447015.1 of Hymenochirus boettgeri. Taxonomy (NCBI): domain Eukaryota; kingdom Metazoa; phylum Chordata; class Amphibia; order Anura; family Pipidae; genus Hymenochirus; species Hymenochirus boettgeri. Next base: position 8,192,125 of record CM033475.1, on the reverse strand, counting down.
GTATGTAACGGATATGTTTATTTTACAACAGCGCCACTTGGGGACACATCGCTGACGTTGTAGCAATCAGAGTACACAGTATGACGTATATGTTTATTTATACAGCGCCACTTTGGGACACAGCGCTGTACGTTATACACTACAGATTATACAGTATGTACGTATATGTTTATTATTATACAGCGCCACTTGGGGACACAGCGCTGTAACGTTATAACAATACAGATTATACCTATGCGTATATGTTTATTTATAACGCGGCCATTGGGTACACAGGCCGTGGCTGTACGTTCTACAATACAGATTATACAGTATGTACTTTATGTTTATTTTATACAGCGCCACTTGGGGACACAAGCGCTGTACGTTATACAATACAGTTATACATTATGTACGTATATTGTTTATTTAACAGCGCCACTTGTGGGTACACAGCGCTGTAACGTTATAACATACAGATTATAAGTATGTATCGTAGATGTTTTTTTATATAGCACCACTCTGGGTACAACACAGCGTTTGTACATTAATGACAATACAGATTATACAGTATGTGTATATGTTTATTTATATAGCGCCACTTGGGTACACAAGCGTGTACTTTAACAATACAGATTATACAGTATGTAATTTATAATGTTTTTATACAGCGCCACTTGGACACCAGCGCTGTAACTTATAACAATAACAGATTAATATCAGTATGTATGTATATGTTTTTTATTTTATATAGCGCCACTTTTTGGACCAAGCGCTGTACTTTATACAATACAGATTATACACTTGTATCTTATTTTTATTTTATATAAAGCAAACTAAAGCGCCACTTGGGGACCATCGCTGTACATATACAGTACAATTATACAGTGATGTATGTATATGTTTTATTTTATATGCGGCCACTTTGGGAACAACTCTGTAAGTTATAAAATCGATTATACAGTCTGTAGGTATATGTTTCTTTTCGATAGCGCCACTTGTGGACCGCGTTCTGTACGTGTCATACAGATTATACAGTATGTATGTATATGGTTTTATTTATATAGCCCACTGGTACGCAGCGCTGTACATTAAACAATTCAGATTATACAGTATGTATTAATATGTTTATTTTAATATAGGCCCACTTGGGTACACAAAAGCGCTGATCACATTATAACATACAGATTATACAGTTGGTATGTAATGTTTTTAATATAGTGCTACTTGGGTACCAGTGCTGTACATTATAACACTACAATACAGATTATAACAGTTGTAGGTATATGTTTATTAATCTAGCGGCCACTTGGGGACACAAAGCTCTGTACGTTTGCACACTACAGATTATACAGTATGTATGTATCTGTTTATTTATATACGCCACTTGGGGACGCAGCGCTGTACATTATAACAATACACCGATTTATACATATGTTATGTTTATGGTTTATTTATATAGCGCCACTTGGGGACCCAGAGCCTGTACCTTATAACAATAACAGATTATACAGTAAACTGTATTTATACTGTTATCATTTTAATATAGCGCCACTCTTGGGACACAAGCGCTGTACATTTACAATACAGTTATACATTATGTAATGTATATGTTTTATTTATTATCAGCGCCACTTGGGGACGCTCACTGTACATTATAACAATAACAGATTATACAGTATTTATGTATCTGTTTATTTATGATAGTGCCTTACGTTGGTACACAGCGCTGTTACATTTTATAATAATCAGATTAATACATTATGTATGTATAAATGTTTATTTGTATAGCGCCACTTGGGGACAACAGCGCTGTACGTTGTAACAATACAGATACACAGTATGTCATGTATATGTTTATTTATACAGCACCACTTGGGACACAGCGCTGTACGTTATAACATACGATTATACAGTAATGATATTATCTGTTTATTTATCTAGCGCCACTTGGGTACACAGCGCTGTACATTATAACATACGATTATCAAGTATGTCTGTATATGTTATTTATCAGCGCCACTGGGGACACAAGCCTGTACGTTATAACAATACAGATTACACAGTTATGTATGTATAAACTGGTTTTATTATACAAAAAAAGCGCCACTTGGGACACAGCGCTTTACGTTATAACAATACAGATTCACCGTATGTATGTATCGTTTATTTATAGAGCGCCACTTGGGTACACAGCGCTGTACATTATAAACAATACAGATTATACAGTATGTATGTGTTTATTTATATAAGCGGCCACTTGGGGACACAGCGCTGTACTTGTAAATACAGATTACTACAGTATGTATGTATATGTTTCTTTATACAAGCGCCACTTGGGACACAGCGGCTGTACGTTATAACAATACAGATTATCCAGTATGTATTTAATTGGTTTATTTTATATAGCGCCACTTTGGGTACCCAAGCGCTGTACATTATAACAATACAGATTATCCAGTATGTATGTGTTTATTTATATAGCGCCACTTGGGGACACGCGCGTCATTATAACATACAGATTATACAGGAATTATGTATTGTTGATTTATATCGCGCCACTTGGGGACCCAAGCGCTGTAACATTATAACAATACAGATGATACAGTATGTTGTATATGTTTATTAGATAGGGCCCACTTGGGTAACACAGAGCTGTACATTATAACAATGTACAGATTATACAGTATATGTATATTTTTATTTATATAGCGCCACTTGGGTACAACAGCGCAGTACATATATAACAATTACAGATTATACAGTATGTATGTATATATGTTTTATTTATATAGCCGCCACTTGGGTAACACAGGCTCAAAAATGTAAACAAAAAATTAAGGACAATACAGGAAATTATACGAGTTATGTATGTATAGGGTGTTTTTTATATCAGGGCGGCCGCTGGTGGGGAAGACAACAGCGCTAAGGGGTACGGATAAAAAAATATAACAATACAGATATACAGTATGTATGTATAGTTTATTTTATATTAGCT
>CM033475.1:8029148-8184148 GCA_019447015.1 Hymenochirus boettgeri | reverse complement strand
CGTGAGGATATCGGGTTCTTGGTGCGTGAGAGTATCGGGTCTTTGTGCGTGAGGAGTATCGGTCTTGGTGCGTGAGGAGTATCGGGTCTTTGTGCGTGAGTAGTATCGGGTCTTTGGCTGCGTGGAGGAGTATCGGGTCTTTTGCTTGAGGAGTACCGGGTTTGGTGCGTGAGGAGTATCGGGTCTTTGTGCGTGAGGAGTATCGGGTCTTGGTGCGTGAGGAGTATCGGGTCTTTGTGCGTGAGGAGTATCGGGTCTTTGTGCGTGAGGAGTTTTGGGTCTTTGTGTGTGGTGACAATCAGGTCTTGCTGTGTGGGGAATATCCAGTCTTGCTGCTTGGTATAAAGTCTAGCAATGTTTCCATTTAGCTGTTAAGTCTAATTGTATTAGATGTTGATCAACAAAATGAGCTTTACCCTCCCTATTCCCTCCTTAAATCATATTATATTACAAGTTGTGGGGACATGAAATTCTCTATAGGGCCGTCTAGTATAAATCTACAAAACTAAAACAAGAAACAGAGATGACGTTTGTGTTGATTTTTACTCTACTATATCTCGGTAAAGTTAAAAGCCGTATTATTGTCCTCACCATGAGTGACACCATATCGTTCCACTCGGATGTGTCCAGGCTAAAACGAGCAAGTCCTTCATCATCTGTCCTTAAGGTATAATTAGTGTCTACCTCATCGACATTCACTGTGAGGTAGATTTCTTCATCTTGTTTCGCCTCTCCTCTTTGGTTAATTATTTTTATCTAAGGGAGAGAGATGACATGGATTTAGGATCTCACCACAGTAGCCTAACCAGATGGGCAAACATCAAGCCCACAGGTAACTAATCACAAACCAGAGTGGAGATCCACATGGTCTTCACACCGCCATGATACAGGGAAAGCAAACGGGCAGCACTTCCAGGATTAATGAAACCTTTATTCATGCAACAAGTTTTAGAGCATCCACAAGCGTTTCGGGGACAGCCATTCAGGACTATGGGGAAGGTCTCCGATGATGATTGGATGATGCTTTTAAACTTGTGTGTTGTGTTTTCATCAATTCCGGATGTGCTGTCTATTTGCTTTTTCAGTTATTGTGAATAAAAAAATGCAACATTGCCAATATTTTCACAGAAATTGCCAGCGTTCAGTCGAACCGACGCTTCCCAATTGGTTAGGGTTAAAGGCTCCTTGACACAATGCCTATGAGGAAGGGCGCATGCCTGAAACGCGCTAGGCAGTTATAGCCTGAGTGCTGCTCTTTTAGATAATACATTTTAAGCCCAGAAGGTGTGGAATCCTCCTTCATGTTTGCTGCAATATATGTATAAATTAAGAAGAAATGCTCGAGGTACCTCCCAGGCGTCCAATTCCTTCTGGCCACCTCACTGCCAGACAGACAATACTAAGAAATGAAAAGAATAGGACTGTCCAGTCGCTTATATTTTACAAGGGGTAATCCCTCTTTATTGCAGTTACACCAACACACGACGTTTTGGCCGCTAGGCCTTTATCAAGTGTTGATAACACTTGATAACAGTTGATAAAGACCTAGCGGCCAACACGTTGTGTGTTGGTATAACTGCAATAAAGAGAGATTACCACTTGTAAAATATAAGCGACTGGACAGTCCTATTCTTTTCATTTCTTTATAATATATGTATGTTGGGCACGAGCTCCGATAGATTCTGGACGATCATTCAGAGGAGCGGGGATATCTTGCGAGTTCCGAGACTGAGGCGGAGTCGTGGCCTGATTGAAGTGGGGGCGTTTGGAGGCTGGAGTGATCCCAACTTTTCTGTGTTGCATTAAAGGCTCCTTGACCCCTGCACTAGAGCTTCTAATAGTGCAACATGGTGTTATTATTGGTGGCTGGAGGACTTTATTGTAAATGCACTACAAACTTAGATTGCTAATAAGCAGAGTAGGACTCGCATTAAAGGAATAGTTCACTCTCAAAGTGAACTATTCCTTTAATATATTGATTGAAGCCCGGTGCGTAATGCCTGCTATAGCTGTACAGAGTGAAGCGGTCGGAGATTACAGCTTGGCTGCGGTGGATCGCGTAAAAGGTAAGGTCTTTGGTATCTTCGTTCCCGGACCCTGCAATATTGATTGAAGATCGGGAGGTAAGACATAGCTCCTTAACCTCCCGGGCTTCAATCAATATATTAAAGGAACAGTTCACTTTAAGAGTGAACTATTCCTTTAAATAAGGGGTCTTGACGTGGCATACCAGCTTACATGTTTTGGCCAAAATGTGCTACTAACACCTCATTGTTGTTTTAATTATTTTAAAGGCAAACTGTGCCCTGGCAATGTTCCCTTTTTTGTGTATGTTTATAAATAATGGCTTTTTATTGTTTCTAGCAGCTGGTCAACTCCAGGATGTGGCTTAGACCGAGCGCTGGCACTAGGGTGCTCCTAGCAGATGGTCAACTCCAGAATGTGGGTTAGACCGAGCGCTGGCACTAGGTGTGCTCTACAATGTCAACTCCAGAATTGGGGTTAGACCGGCGCTGGCACTAGGGCTCTAGTTCCTCGTAGGTGGTGTTCGAGTGACTGGTGCACAGATGTCAATCCAGATGTGGGTAGACCGAGCGCTGGCACTAGGTGGCTCCTAGAGCTGGTCAACTCCAGGATTGGCTTAGACCGAGCTCGATGGCACTAGGGTGCTCCTACAGATGGTCAGACTCCAGTATGTGGGTTAGACCGAGCGCTGGCACTGGGTGCTTCTAGGAGCGAGTCACTACTCCAGGATGTGGTTAGACCGAGCGCTGGGCACTAGGGTGCTTCTAGGATCTTGGTCAACTCCAGGATTGGGTTAGACCAAGCGCTGGCACTAGGGTGCCCTACAGATGGTCACTCAGGATGTGGGTTAGACCAAGCGCGGCACTAGGTGCTCCTAGACTTGGTCAACTCCAGGATGTGGGTTGACCGTAGCGCTGGCACTAGGGTGTTTCAGGATCTGGTCCAACTCCAGGATGTGGGTTAGACCAAGCGCTGGCACTAGGGTGCTCCTAGGCAGATGGTCAACTCCAGATGTTGGTTAGATCGACGGCTGGCCCTAGGGTGCTCCTAGAGCTGGTCAACTCCAGATGTGGCTTAGACCTGAGCGCTTGCACTAGGGTGCTCCTAGGCAGATGGTCAACTCCAGATATGTGGCTGACCATCGGCTGGCACTAGTGCTCCTAGCAGATGGTCAACTCCAGGATGTGGGTTAGACCAACGCTGGCACTAGGGTGCTCCAGAGATGGTCAACTCCAGGATGGGGTTGAGCCGAGCGCTGGCCACTAGGGTGCTCCTAGCAGATGGTCAACTCCAGGATGTGGGTTAGACCCGAGCGCTGGCACTAGGGGCTCCTAGGAGCTGGATCAACTCCAGGCAATGTTGCTAGACCGCGCGCTGGCACTAGGGTCTCCTAGCAGATGGTCAACTCCAGGATGTGGTTAGACGAGCGCTGGCACTAGGGTGCTCTAGAGCTGGTCAACTCCAGGATGTGGGTTAGACCGAGCGCTGGCACTAGGGTGCTTCTAGGTGCAGTCTCACTCAGGTTGGGTTAGACGCAGCGCTGGCCACTAGGTGCTTCTAGACTGGTCAACTCAGATGTGGGTTAGACCAAGCGCTGGCACTAGGTGCTCTAGACAGATGGTCAACTCCAATGTGGGTTAGACCAAGCGCTGGCACTAGGGTGCTCCTAGCAGATGGTCAACTCCAGGATGTGGGTTAGGACCGGCGCTGGCACTAGGGTGCTCCTAGGAGCTGGTCCACCTCCAGGATGTGGCTTAGACCTGCGCTGGGGCCTAGTCGCTCCTGGAGCAACCGAGATTGCGCGTGTCAACTCCAGGATGTGGCTTAGACGAGCGCTGGCACTAGGTGCTCCTAGCAATGGTCAACTCCAGGATGTGGGCTTGATCCAAGCGCTGGCACTAGGTGCTGCTAGGGATTGTCTACTCCAGATGTGGGCTTAGACCGAGCGCTGGCACTAGGGTGCTCTAGGATTGGTAAACTCCAGGATGTGGCTTAGACCGAGCACTGGCACTAGGGTGCTCTAGCAGATGGTCAACTCCAGGAGTGGTTAGACCGAGCGCTGGCACTAGGGTGCTCCTAGAAGCTGGTCAACTCCGATGTTGGGTTAGACCGAGCGGCGGCACTAGTGGTCTCTAGGAGCTTGGTCACTCCCAGTATGTGTGTTAGACCGAGCGCTGCACTAGGGTGCTCTGGAGCTGGTCAACTCCAAGATGTTGGGTTTAGACCGAGCGCTGTCAACTAGGGTTGCTTCTTCATGACTAGGTCAACTCCAGGATGGTGGGTTAGACCGACGCTGGCACTAGGTGCTTCTAGAGTCTGTCAACTCCAGGATGTGGTTAGACCGAGCGCCTGCACTGAGGAGGCTCTAGGCATGGTCACTCAGTATGTGGTTACGACGCGACGCTGGCATAGGGCTCTAGTCTGTCACTAAGGTGCCAACGATGCACTAGGTCTTAGCAGATGGTCAACTCCAGAATGTGGGTTAGACCGAGCGCTGGCACTAGGGTGCTTCTAGGAGCTGGTCAACTCCAGAATGTGGGTTAGACCAAGCGCTGGCACTAGGGTGCTCCTAGCAGATGGTAAACTCCAGGATGTGGCTTAGACTGAGCGCTGGCACTAGGGTGCTCCTAGGAGCTGGTCAACTCCAGGATGTGGGTTAGACCGAGATCGAGGCTGGCACTAGGGTGCTCCCTCTACAGATGGTCAACTCCAGTATTGGGTGTTAGACCGAGCGTGGCACTGGTGCTCTAGTCGATGTCCCTAACTCCAGTATGGTGGTGTTAGACCGAGCGCTGGCACTAGGGTGCTTCTAGGAGCTTGGGTCAACATCCAAGATGTGGGTTAGACCAAGCGCTGGCACTAGGTGCTCTGAGCTCAACTAGATTTGCTAGACCTCGGTGTGCATAAGGCGTTCAGGATGTGGGTTAGACCAAGACGCTGGCACTAGGGTCTTCTAGGAGGTCAACTCCAGGATGTGGGGGTTGACCGTAGCGCTGGCACTAGGGTGTCTTCTAGGATACTTGGTCCAACGTCAGGATGGTGGGTTAGACCAAGCGCTGGCACTAGGGTGCTTCCTAGCAGATGGTCACTCCATGGATTTGGGTAATCGACGAGCTGCGCCTAGGTGCTCCTAGAGCGTGGTCAACTCCAAGGATGTGGGTTATCCTAGCGCTGCACTAGGGTGTCCTAGGAGTGGTCCCTCCAGTATTGGCTTAGACCAAGCTCTGGCACTAGTGCTCTACAGATGGTCACTCCAGATGTGGTTAGATCATCGCTGGCACTAGGTGCTCCTAGATGGTCCAGGACGTGCCGAGGCTGGCTGGGTGCCAAGATGCCCAGAGCTGTCTAGAGTCGCCTAGGCCTGGGTGCTTCCTAGCAGATGGGTCAACTCCAGGATGTGGGTTAGACCGAGCGCTGGCACTAGGGGCTCCTAGCAGTGGTCAACTCCAGGAATGTGTGTAGACCGGCGCTGGCACTAGGGTCTCCTAGCAGATGGTCAACTCCAGGATGTGGTTAGACCGAGCGCTGGCACTAGGGTGCTCCTAGACTGGTCAACTCCAGGATGTGGGTTAGACCGCGGCGCTGGCACTAGGGTGCTCTGGTGCAGGTCCACTCCAGGATGGGTTAGACGAGCGCTGGCACTAGGTGCTTCTAGACTGGTCAACTCCAGATTGGGTTAGACAGCGCTGGCACTAGGGTGCTTCTAGGCAGGAGGTTCAACTCCATATGTGGGTTTAACCGCGCCTGGCAACTAGGGTGCTCTAAGCAGTGGTCAACTCCAGTGTGGGTTAGACCGAGCGCTGGCACTAGGGTGCTCCTAGGAGCTGGTCACCTCCAGGATGTGGTTAGACCAGCGCTGGCACTAGTCGCTCCTAGCAATGGTCAACTCCAGGATGTGGTTAGACCGAGCGCTGGCCTATGGTGCTCCTAAAGTGGTCAACTCCAGGATGTGGGCTTAGACCAAGCGGCTGGCACTAGGTGCTCCTAGGCGATGTCACTCCAGATGTGGCTTAGACCGAGCGCTGGCACTAGGGTGCTCTAGGAGTTGGTCAACTCCAGGATGTGGCTTAGACCGAGCGCTGGCACTAGGGTGCTCCTAGCAGATGGTCAACTCCAGGATGTGGCTTAGACCGAGCGCTGGCACTAGGGTGCTCCTAGCAGATGGTCAACTCCAGGATGTGGGTTAGACCGAGCGCGGCACTATGTCCCTAGGAGCTGTCCAACTCCGATGTGTTAGACCGAGCGCTGCCACTAGGGTGGCTCTGAGCTGGTCAACTTCCATGATGTTGGTTAGACCGAGCGCGTGCACTAGGGTTGCTTCTTCATGAGCTGGTCAACTCCCAGATGTGGGTTAGACCGAGCGCTGGCACTAGGGTGCTCTCTAGAGTCGTCAACTCCAGATGTGGTTAGACCGAGCCTGGCACTAGGGTGCTTCTAGGAGCTGGTCAACTCGAGATGTGGTTATACCGAGCGCTGTGCACTAGGTGCTCCTAGAGATGGTCAACTCCAGAATGTGGGTTAGACCAGCGCTGGCACTAGGTTGCTTCTAGGACTGGTCAACTCCAAATGTGGGTTAAACCAAGCGCTGGCACTAGGGTGTCCCTAGCAGATGGTCAACTCCGGATGTGGGTTAGACCGAGCGCTGGCACTAGGGTGCTTCTAGGGATCTGGTCAACTCCGAATGTGGGTTAGACCAACGCGATGCAACTAGGGTGCTCCTAGCAGATGGACAACTCCAGGATGTGGCTTAGACTGAGCGCTGGCACTAGGGTGCTCCTAGGAGCTGGTCAACTCCAGGATGTGGGTTAGACCAAGCGCTGGCACTAGGGTGCTCCTTGCAGATGGTCAGTTTTCAGCTCATTTTTCTTAAAGACACCTCAGCTCCAAATGTGCTACCTCTGTAATAATCATAAGGGGAACAGTAACCACTAATGTTGCTCCAAATATAAGTCCCCGGATTCCTGAAGCGTATGTATTCCTCCCTGTGGTAAGTATCGGGAATTGTGAGAACAGCTGAAGGAGATGGGGAAAGTTACTTGGACAGTGGAAGGTCTGAATCTATTACCTACCTACCAACCCTCATTTGCAGGTCTAATGCTTGTGAAGGTTCTCATTCATCCAGGTCATGGTATATCTGTTGTATTCAATTAGATCAACTGGACTTGAAATGTAGTTCTTGAAGACGTTTCGCCTAGTATGCCGAGGCTTTCTCAATTCAGAAGACTTGTCAAGAATCTGTGGCAATTATAACCCTGGAAAAGTCCCAAAGCATATCACAGGCACAGTGTTAAGGGACGTGATACATAGTGGCTAAGAGGTGTTATAGAACGCCCAGAGTAAGGTGTTAAAACGCATTGGTACAGCGACAGTTGGTGTCGACCCCCCCCTCTATTTCTAGGCTTGGTTTCTTTTTTCACAACTGGCCGAAGGAACGTTGACTGGTTCAAGAGAGGTTGTTTAGGGCCATTATTGTGAAGTAATAAGAAACCAAGCCTTAATAGAGGTGGGGGGTCGACAACACAACTGTCTTGCCATGTACAATGCTGTTTTGACACCTTACTCTGGGCGTTCCTATAAACACCTCTTAGCCCACTATCTAATCAAACACTTAACACCTGGCTGTGATATGCTAATTGGATTTTCCAGGGTACGCATAATTGCACAGATTCTTGTGACAATGTCATTCTGAATGTGAAGAAAGCCAGTCGGTGACTGCGAAACGTCTTCAAGAACTACACTTCAATCCAGTTGATCTATTGAATACAAACAGATATTGCAGGTCAATTGTATTCATGGCAAAAAATAAACACACATAAACACCAAGAGGCACAGTATGGACATTGATGGTGATGGTTGCTGGGATGACTTCTGTACCTTAATTTTTTTTTTTAAATGTTCTTATTAAATGTTTAGTAGTTCATGTTTTTTTTAGTTCACAGATTTCTGCAACAGATTGTCTGTTTAGCTTCCTCTATATGTACATTTGGGTTGAGGTCTATTTCGAAGGTGGGGTTAGAACACCAAGCTTTTTGCACCTATAAATTCCTGGGATGTACGCTTTAACACCAGACAGTTTTTTACTGGTTCTCCTAGCTGCCAGTCATGGTGTGAATGAAGATTCTCTATTGGAGGTCCTAGCTGATAACCACAATGACATTAGTGTAAGGAAGACATATTTGTGATGGCTCCTATTCATTCAGGTCATGGTCTAATGTGATTGTTTTGAAAAGTAGCGTATTTATGCCCAGTTTGGTGGCTTATAACAAAACTGTATGTGCCATATATGTTCCCTTGGGGAATTGTTTTCTCACGTGACATGCACAAGTAGAATTACCACTATCTTTCTATGGCATATTGCAACAATAACTAATAATCTACAAAGCAACTGTCTCTTCTCTTAGGAAAGTGCAGTCTCTTGTCACTTACCACCCCAGTTAAGGGAATCCCTTTTTGGTAGTAAACTGTCCATGTCAAGAATTTCCATTAAGGTAATAGTGGAGAACTCAATAGTGGCAGTAGATATCTCCTCCAGACCTGTGGGAAGACAAAGTGAGAGTAGCTCTCGGCATTAGAGATGTTTGGTTTGCTCTGTCGGTAATTATTTAAGATTTCTTCCCTGTCACACACAGCAATCTTTATATTGTCATAATTAAATAAGGACATAAATCCATGTCAAGTTATACCATACCTATAATACCTAACCCTATTCACCTATAAACCTCCCATTTGTCTGTTAAACAGGTACATAGTACCATAAGTATGTGGTGGGTTTTTAAAGACATACGTCCCTGTCCAACCTCTATACCCTACCCATATTTGTCTGTCTAACAGTAACATAGTAAAATAGTATTGGGTGGTTATAAGACATCGAACATCTAGTCACCACCTTTATACCCTAACCCTAATGTCTGTATAACGTTATATAGTAACAGTAGTATTGGAGGTGTATAAAGCACATACTCCATCTAGTCCAAACCTTTATTACCCTACCCATATGTCTGTTCGAACATTACATAGTAACATAGTATTTGAGGTTGTATAAAGACTACCTCCACCTAGTCGCCACCTTATAATACCCTCCCATATGTCTGTTATAACAGTAATAGTAACATAGTATTGGAGGTTGTAGTAAAGACATCGTTAATCTAGTCAAACCTTATTACCCTACCCATAAATGTCCCCCCTGGTATAACAGTTTTACATAGTAACATATATTGAGGTTGTTATAAAGACATACGTCCACCTAGTCGACCTATTCTAACCTACCATAATGTCTGTAAAAAGTTTAACATAGTAACATAAGTATTGGAGGTTGTATAAAGACATACGTCCATCTAGTCCAACTTTCTACTCCTACCCATAATGTCTGTATAACACGTTACATCACATTAGTATGGAGGTTGTATAAAGAATACGTACATTAGTCACCCTTTACATCCTACCCATAAGTGTCCTGTCTAACAGTTGCATAGTACATAGTATTGGAAGGTTGTAAAAGACATAGCTCACCTAGGTCCGACCATTTCTATCCTACCTACCCTAATGTCTGTATAACACGTTACCATAGTAACAGATCTGTATTGGAGTTGTTGGTATAAAGACATACGTCCCTCTAGTTTCCAACCTTCTACCCTACCATAATGTCTGTATTTAACAGTTATAGTAACCATAGTATTGGAGGTTGTATAAAGGTACATACGTCCACCTAGTCCGACCTTCTACCCTACCCTAATGTCTGTATACATTTACATAGTAACATAGTTAGTGGAAGGTTGATAAAAGACAGTACGTCCATCTAGTCAAACCTTTATCCCTACCTATAATGTCTGTCTAACCAGTTACTAGTACATAGTATGGAGGTGGTATAAGAGAACATTATGTCCAATCTAGTCCAACTTTAATAACCTACCCCTAATTCTTGTCTAACGTTACATAGTAACATGAGTACTTGGAGATGGTATAAGACATAGGTCCATCTAGTCAACCTTATACTCTACCCATAATGTGCTGTATAACAGTTGCCAACATAGTAACATCGTATTGGAGGTTGTATAAAGACTATACATCCCATCTAGTCCACCTTTATCCCCACCCCTAATGTCTGTCTAACATTACATAGTAAGAAAATTGGAAGTTGTATTAGAGATAACGTCCATCTATCCAAACCTTTATATCCTACCATAATGTCTATCTAACACGTTACATAGTACCAATATTATTGGAAGGTTGTATAACAGATACGTCCATCTAGTCCAACCTTTATACCCTACCATAATGTCTGTATAACAGTTCACATAGTAACAATAGTATGGAGGTTGTATAAAGACATTTGTCCATCTGATCCAACCTTTATACCTCCCCACCTTAACCCAAGACTAATGTCTGTACAACAGTCTACTAGTAACATAGTTATTGGCGGTTGTATAAAGACATACGGTCCATTTAAGCCACCTTTATACCCTAAGCAAATGTCTTTATAACTTTACATAGTAAACATAGTATTGGAGGTTGTGAATAGAACGACACATGTACATCTAGTCCAACCTTTTATTCAACAACCCATAATTTCCTGTCTAACAGTACATAGTAAACATATAGTATTAGAGGTTGTATAAAAAACATATGTCCCATCTTCGTCCAACCGTTTTATACCCTACCCATATGTCTGTATAACATTGTACATAGGTAACAAAGTAGTGGAGGTGTATAAAGGACCTAATGTCCATTCTATTCCAAACCTTTGTACTCTACATAATGTTGTATACAGTTTACCTAGTAACATAGTATTGGAGGCGTTTATAAAGGCATATGTCCATCTAGTCCACCTGTTATAACCCTACCCATAAGGTCGGTATAACATTTACATACCAGTAACATGGTATATGGAGGTGTGATAAAAACATACGTAATTTAGTCCCCTTTATACCACACCATAAGGTCGTTAAACTTACATGTACATAGTATTGGAGGTTATATAAAGATATACGTCCTCTAGTCCAAACCTTTATACTCTACCCATAATGTCTGTATAACAGTTACATAGTAAACTAGTCATTGGGAGGTTGTTGTTATAAAGACATGTCCATCTAGCCAAACTTGTAATACCCTACCATAATGTCTGTCTAACATTACATTAGTAACATAGTATGTGGGAGGTTTGTACTAAGACATTGTCCATCTAGTCCAACCTTTAATCCACCCTAACACCCATAAGTCTGTATAAACAGTGTTACATAGTAGAACATAGTATGGGGTTGTATCAAGACATTTGCCATTATCAACCTTTTAACCCTACACAATAATGTATCTGTACAACAGTTACTAGTAACTAGATATTGGAGGTTGGATATACAGACATACGTCCATTTCAGCCCAGCCTTATACCTAAGCATAATGTCTGTAATAACAGTTTACATGGTAAACATAGTATTGGAGGTTTGTATAAACCATATGTCCATCTAGTCCAACCTTTGTACTCTACCATAATGTCCTGTACACAGTTACATGTAAATCAGTATTGGAGGCTGTATAAAGACAAATGTCCATCTAGTCCAACCTTTATACCCTACCCATATGTCTGTATAACATTTGACATAGTAACATAGTAATTGAGGTTGTATAAAGACATAGTTAATCTAGTCCAACCTTTATACCCTACCCCATAATGTCTGTATAACATTACATAGTAACATAGTATTGGAGGTGATATAAAGATATACGTCCATCTAGTCCAACCTTTAACTTCTACCCATAATGTCTGTATAAAGTTACATGTAACATAGTATTGGAGGTTGTATAAAGACATAGTCATCTAGTCTAACTTTATACCCCCCATAATGTTGTCTAACAGTTACATAGAACATCAGAATTGGAGGTGTATAAACACATATGTCCATCTAGTCCAACCTTTTACCCAACCCATAATGTCTGTTAACAGTTACATAGTACATAGTATTGGATGTTGTATAAAACATATGTCCAATCTAGTCCAACCTTTATACCCTACCCATAATGTCTGTATCAAGTTACATAGTAACATAGTATTGGAGGTTGATAAAGACATTGTCCATCTAGTCCAACCTTTAACCCTACACATAATGTCGTACAACAGTTTACATAGTACATAGTATTGGAGGTGTATAAAGCATACGTCCATCAGCCCAACCTTTATACCCTAAGCACATAATGTCTGTATAACAGTTACTAGTACATAGTATTGGAGGTTGTAGAAAGAACATGTCATCTAGTCCAACCTTTATACCCTACCATAATGTCTGTCTAACAGTTACATAGTAACATAGTATTAGAGGTGTGTAAAGACATATGACCATCTAGTCCAACCTTTATACCCTAACCCATAATGTCTGTATAACATTACATAGTAACATAGTATTGGAGGTTGTATAAAGACATATGTCCATCTAGTCCAACCTTTGTACTCTACCCATAATTCTGTATAACAGTTACATAGTAACATAGTATGGAGGCTGATAAGACTATGTCCATCTAGTCCAACCTTTATACCCTACCCATAATGTCTGTATAACATTTACATAGTAACATAGTATTGGAGGTTGTTAAAGACATACGTTAATCCTTAGTCCAAACCTTTAACCCTACCCATAATGTCTGTATACAGTTACATAGTAACATAGTATTGAGGTTTTATAAAGATATCGTCATCTACCCCAACCTTATACTCTACCCATAAGTCTGTTAACAGTTCATAGTAACATAGTATTGGAGGTTGTATAAAGACATACGTCCATCTAGCCCAACTTTATACCCTAAGCATAATGTCTGTATAACAGTTACATAGTAACATAGTATTGGAGGTTGTAGAAAGACACATGTCATCTAGTCCAACCTTTATACCCTACCCTAAGGTCCTGTATAACAGTTACATCAGTAACATAGTATTAGAGGTTGTATAAAGACATATGTCCACATAGTCCAACCTTATACCCTACCCATAATGTCTGTATAACATTTACATGTAACATAGTATGGAGGTTGTATAAAAACATATGTCCATCTAGTCCAACCTTGTACTCTACCCATAATGGTCTGTAATAACAGTTACATAGTACATAGTATTGGAGGTGTATAAAGACATATGTCCATCTAGTCAACCTTTATACCCTCCCATAATGTCTGTTAAACATTTACATGTAACATAGTATGGAGGGCTGTATAAAGAACATACGTTAATCTAGTCCAACCTTTATACCCTAACCCATAATGTCTGTCTAACAGTTTACATAGTAACATAGTATTGGAGGTGTATAAAAGACATATGCCATCTAGTCCAACCTTTATACCCTACCCATAATGTCTGTATAACAGTTACATAGTACATAGTATTGGAGGTTGTATAAGACATACGTCCATCTAGTCCAACCTTTATACCCTACCCATAATGTCTGTATAACAGTTACATAGAACATCAGTATTTAGGTTGTATAAAGACATACGTCCATCTAGTCCAACCCTTTATACCCTACCCAAATGTGTTATAACAGTTACATAGTTAACATAGTATTGGAGGTTGTATAAAGACATACATCCTCTAGTCCAACCTTTATACCCTACCCATAATGTCTGTATAACAGTTACATAGTAACATAGTATGGATGGTTGTATAAAGACATATGTCAATCTAGTCCAACCTTTATACCCTACCATAATGTCTGTATAACAGTTACATAGTAACATAGTATTGGATGTTGTATAAAGACATTGTCATCTAGTCCACTTTATACCCTACACTAATGTCTGTAAACAGTTACATAGTAACATGTATTGAGGTTGTATAAGACATACGTCCATCTAGTCCCACTTTATACCTAAGCATAATGTCTGTATCACAGTTACATAGTAACATAGTATTGGAGGTTGTAGAAAGACACATGTCATCTAGTCCAACCTTATACCCTACCCTAATGTCTGTCTAACAGTTACATAGTAACCTAGTATTAGAGGTTGTATAAAGACATAGTCCATCTAGTCCAACCTTTATACCCTACCATAATGTCTGTAAACATTTACATAGTAACATAGTATTGGAGGTTGTATAAAAACATATGTCCATCTGTCCAACCTTTGTATTACCCATAATGTCTGTATAACAGTTACATAAGTAACATAGTATTGGAGGCGTTTATAAAGACATATGTCCATCTAGTCCACCTTATACCCTACCCTAATGTCTGTATAAACATTTAACTGTAACATAGTATTGGAGGTTGTAAAGACCATACGTTATCTAGTCCAACCTTATACCCTACCCATAATGTCTGTCAACAGTTACATAGAAACATAGTATTGGAGTTGTATAAAGCATATGTCCATCTAGTCAACACTTTATACCCTACCCATAATGTCTGTATAACAGTACATAGTAACATAGTATTGGAGGTGTATAAAGACATACGTCCATCTATGTCCAACCTTTATACCCTACCCATAATGTTGTATAACAGTTACATAGTAACATAGTATTAGGTTGTATAAGACATACGTACATCTCTAGTCCAACCTTATACCCTACCCATAATGTTCTGTATAACAGTTTACATAGTAACATAGATTTTGGAGGTTGTTAAAGACATACATCATCTAGATCAACCTTTATACCCTACCCATAATGTTGTATAACAGTTACATAGAAACTAGATTGGAGGTTGTATAAAGACATACGTCCATCTAGTCCAACCTTTTACCCTACCCATAATGGTCATGTATAACAGTTACATGTAACATAGTATTTAGGTTGTATAAGACATAGTCATCTAGGCCAACCTGTGTTATACCTACCATAATGTAGCTTATAACAGTTACATAGTACAAAGTATTGGAGGTTGTATAAAGACATACCATCATCTAGTCCAACCTTTATACCCTAACCAATAATGTACTGTATTATAACCGTTACATAGTAACATAGTATTGGAGGTTGTATAACAGAAGACGTCCACTAAGTCGAACCTTTCTACCCTACCCATAATGTCTGTATATCATTACATAGTAACATAGTATTGGAGGTGTATAAAGAACTACGTCATCTAGTCCACCTTTATACCATACCCATATGTCTGTATAACAGTTACATAGTAACATTAATTGGAGGGTATAAAGACATACTCCATCTAGTCCACCTTTATACCCTACCATAATTTCTGTATAACAGTATAGTAACATCGTATTGAGGTGGTATAAACCGACGTCCCATTCTAGTCCAACCTTATACCCTCACCATAATGTTCCTGTATAACAGTTACATAGTAACATAGTATTGGAGGTTGTATAAAACATATTCCATATAGTCCAACTTATACCCTACCATAATGTCTGAAACATTACATAGATAACATAGTATTGGATGGTTGTATAAACATACGTCCATACTAGTCAACTTTATACCTACCCATAAGGTTGTATAAAGTTACATAGTACTAGGATTGGATGTTGTATAAAGACATACATCAATATCTAGTCAACCTTTACTAACCTACCATAAGCTGTATACAGTTACATAGTAACATAGTAATTGGAGGTTGTAAAAGACATACATCCATCTCGGATATCAAAATTTTATACCCTACCCATAATTGTCGGATAACGTTACATAGTAATATAGTATTGGAGGTTGTATAAAGACATACGTCCATCTAGTCCAACCTTTATACACCATATCACGGTCTGATATCTAATATCATGCATCCAGGTCATGGTATCTGTAAATTCATTCCATCCAGGTCATGGTATATCTGTAATATTCATCCATCCAGGTCGGAATATCTGTAAGTTCTCCATTCATTCGAATTCATCACGGTCATGGTATATCTGTAATATTATCCTCCAGTCGGTATATATCTGTAATATTCATCCATCCAGGTCACGTATATCTGTATATTCATCATCCAGGTCATGGTATATCTGTTAATATTCATTCATCCAGTCATGGTATACTCTGTAATATTCATCATCCAGGTCATGTATATCTGGTTTAATATTCATACATTACCAGGTCATGGTATATCTGAATATTCATTCATCCAGGTCATGGTATATCTGTAATATTAATCATTCAGGTCATGGTATATCTGTATATTCATCCATCCAGGTTCTGGTCTATCTGTAATATTCATCCATCCAGGTCACGGTATATCTGTAATATTCATCCATCCTGTCAGGTATATCTGTAATATTATCCTCCAGGTCAGGTATATCTGTATATTCATCCATCCAGGTCACGGTATATCTCTTAATATTCATTCATCCAGGTACTGGTATATCTGTATTTATTCATCCAGGTCACGTCTATCTGTAATATTCATCATCAGGTCTGGTATATCTGTAATATTTTATCCATCCGGGTAAATGTATATCAGTAATTATCATCATCAAGGTCCGGTATATACTGTAATATTCATTAATCCAGGTCATGGTTATAATTCAGTATATATTCATTCACCTGGTCATGGTATATCGTAATATTTCATTACATCCAGGTCATGGTATATCTGTAATATTCATTATCAACTGGTCATGGTCGTATCGTTACTATTCATTCATCCAGGGGTCATGCTAGAAATCAGTAAATATTCATTCCAGCCGGTCATGTTATATCTGTATATTCTATCATCCAGGTCACGATGTAATCTGTATATTATTTCCATCGCAGGTTTCATCGGTATTCATCTGTAAATATTTCACATCCATCAGGTCACGGTAATCTTGTAATTCATTCAATCCAGGTCATCCGGTTATATCTGTAATATTCATCCATCCAGGTCATGGTATATCAGTATATTCATTCATCCAGGTATGGTTACATCTGGTAATATTATTCATTCCAGGTCATGGTATATCTGTAATATTCACCATCCAGGTACGGATATTCTGTAATATTCATCATCCAGGTCATGGTATATCTGAATATCCATCCATCCAGGTATGGTATATCTGTAATAATATTCATTACAGGTCATGGTATATCTGTAAGTATTCATTGTATCCAGGTCACGGTATATCTGTAATATTCATCACATCCCGTCATGGTATATCTGTATATTCATTCATCCAGTCATGGTATATCTGTATATTAATCCATCCATGTCACGGTATATCTGTTATATTCATTCATCCAGGTCACGGTATATCTGTAATATTCATCCTCCAGGTCACGGTATATCTGTAATATTCATTTCACCAGGTCATGCTATACCTGCTAATATTTATCCATCCAGGTTACGGATATCAGTAATATTTATCCATCCAGGTCATGGATATTCTGTAATATCCATCCATCAGGTCATGGTATATCTGTAATAATTATTCATACAGGTCATGGTATATCTGTAATATTCATTCATCCAGGTCTCAGGTATATCTGCAATATTCATCCATCCCGGTCATGGTATATTGTATATTCATTCATCCAGGCTCCTGGTATATCTGTAATATTAATCCATCCATGTCACGGTATATCTGTTATATTCATTCATCCAGGTCACGGTATATCTGTAATATTATATCCATCCAGGTCACGGTATATCTGTCATATTCATTCATCCAGGTATGGTATACCGTAATATTCATCCCTCCAGGTTAGGTATATCTGTAAATCATCATCCAGGTCATGGTATAGGTAATATCATTCCATCCAGGTCATGGTATATCTGTAAATAATTATTCCATACAGGTCACGGGATTTCTGTAAATTCAACATCCAGGTCACGGTTATATCTGTAATATTCATCCATCCAGGTCACGTAATCTGTAATATTTCATGCTATCATGAACGGTTCTGATCGATCTGTAATATTCATCTCCAGTGTCACCGGTATATCGTAATATTATCCATCAGGTCATGGTGTATGTCATGGTCACGGTATATCGTAATTCATCATCCAGGTCATGGTATATCTGTAATATTCATCCACCAGGTCATGGTATATCGTAATATTCATCTCACGGTACTGGTTATATCTGTACTATTCATCCATCCAGGTCACGGTAGAATCTGTAATATTCATCCCACGGTCAGGTATATCTGTAAATTCATTCATCCCGGTCATGGTAATCTGTAATTATTCATAATCAGTCATGGTATATCTGTATTTATTCATCCATCAGCCTGTCATGGTATATCTGTAATATCCATCCATCCAGGTCAGGTATATCTGTAATATTCATTACATTTACCAGGTTCATGGTACATATCGTATATATTTATTCATCCAGGTCAGGTTTATCTGTAATATTCATTCATCCAGGTATCGGTAATCTGTAATCCATCCATCAGGTCACGGTATACTCTGTAATATTCATCATCCAGGGTCACGGTATATCGGTAATATTATCCATCCATGTCACGGATATCGAATATTCATCAATCAGGTCCAGAGTAATCTGTTAATATTCATTCATCCAGGTCACGGTATATCTGTAATATTCATCCATCCAAGGTCACGGGTATATCTGTATATATTTATTATACAGGTTGTAATCTGTAATATTCATTCATCCAGTTTCATTATATCTGTAATATTCTCATCCAAGGTCCGGTAGTTATCCTGTAATATTCTCATCCAGGTCACGGTATATCTGTAATATTCATCCATCCAGGTCACGGTATATCTGTAATATTCTCATCCAGGAACGGTATATCTGTAATATTCATTTAATCTCAGGTCATGGTATATCTGTAATATTCATTCATATGTATATCTTATCACTACCAGGTCACGGTTTGTAATATCATCCATCCAGGTAGGTATCTTTATATCATTCATCTAGGTCACGTATATCTGTAATATTCATCCATTCAGGTCATGGTATATCTGTAATATTCAATCCATCCAGGTCATGGTCATCTGTAATATTCATCCATCCAGGTCACCGTATATCTGTAATATTCATTCATCCAGTCAGGTACTATCTGTATATTCATCCATCCAGGTCACGGTATATCTGTAATATCATTCAATCAGGTCAGGTATATCTGTAATATTTCATCCATCCAGGTCAGGTTATCTGTAATATTCATCCATCCAGGTCATGGTTATCTGTAATTTCATCCATCAGTGTTCATGGTATATCTGTAATATTCATCATCAGGTCACGGTACATCTGTAATATCATTCCATCCAGGTCACGGTATATCTGTAATATTCATTCATCAGGTCACGGTATATCTGTAATTATTTCATCCAGGTCATGGTATAATCTGTAATATTCATCCATCACAGGTCACGGTATATCTGTATATTCATTCATCCAGGTCAGGTATATCTGTAATATTCATCCATCCAGGTCCCGGTATATACTGTATATTCATCCATCCAGTCAATGTATATCGTAATATTATCATCGGTCACGGTTATCTGTAATATTCATCCACCCAGGTCAGGTATATCTGTAATATTCATCCATCCAGGTCACGGATATTATGTAAGTATTCGTATTCATCCAGGTCACGGTATATCTGAATATTCATTCATCCAGGTATGAGTATATCTGTAATATTCACCATCCAGGTCCGGATATAATCTGTAATATTCATTCACTCAGGTCACGTATTCTGTAATATTCATTCATCACGGTCATTGCTATATCTGTAATATTTCACTATCCAGGTCATGGTATATCTGTAATATTCATCCAACAGTCAGGTATATCTGTAATATTCATCCATCCAGGTCATGGTATATCTGTAATATTCATTCATCCAGGTCACGGTATATCTGTAATATAGTTCCAATTCCATCAGGTCATGATATTGTAATATTCATCCATCCAGGTTCAGGTTATATCTGTAATATTCATCCATCCAGGTCAGTATATCTGTAATATTCATTCATCCAGGTCACGTTATCTGTAAATTCATCCATCCAGGTCACGGTATATCTGTAATATATCATACTTATCAGGTCATGTTCACGGTTATCTGTAATATTCATCCATCCAGGTCATGGTATATCTGTATCATCCTCCATTCCCGGTCATGGTATATCTGTAATATTCATCCATTCCAGGTCATGGTAATCTGAATATTCATCCATCCAGGTCATGGCAATCTGTATATTCAGCCATCCAGGTACGGTATATCTGTAATATTATCCATCCAGGTCAGGTATCTGTAATTCATCATCAGGTACGGTTTATCTGTAAATCATTCCCAGGTCGGTAAGCTGTAATATTCATCCAGGTCACGGTATATCTGTAATATTATCATCCAGGTCAACGGATATCTGTAATATTATACAATCCAGGGGTGTGGTATATCTGTAAATATTATCCATCCAGGTCACGGTATATCTGTAATATCATTCACTCAGGTCCGGTATATCTGAATATTCATCCATCCAGGTCACGGTATATCTGTTAATATTCATATTCCAGGTCATGGTATATCTGTAATTTCATCCATCAGGTCAGGTATATCTGTAATATTCTTCAATCCAGGTCATGGTATATCTGTAATAATTCATCATCCAGGTCACGGTATATGTAATATTCATCATCCAGGTCATGGATATCTGTATTTCATCTCAGTATGATATCTGTAATATTCATCCATCCAGGTCATGGTATATCTGTAATATTAATTCATCCAGGTCGGTTCTCTGTATATTCATCTCAGGTCACGGATTATCGTAATATATCCATCCAGGTCAAGGTAATCTGTAATTTCATCCATCCAGGTCACGGTATATCTGTAATATTCATTCCATCCAGTCACGGTATATCTGTAAATATTCCATTCCATCCAGGGTCACGGTATATCTGTAATAATTACAATCCAGGTCACGGTATATTGTAAATATTCATCATCCAGGTCATGGTATATCTGTAATATACATGGTAATATCATTCAATCCAGGTCACGGTATATCTGTAATATTCATCTCATTCAGGTCATGGTATATCTGTAATATTCATTCATCAGGTCACGGTATATCTGTTATATTATCCATCCAGGTCATGGTATATCGTAGTATCTGTAATATATTCATTCATCATCCAGGTTCATGATATCTGTAAATATTCATTAACCAGGTCAGGTATATCGTAATATTCATCATCCAGGTCATTGATATCTGTAAATTCATCCATCAGGTCAGGTATATCTGTTATATTCATCATCCAGGTCATGGTATATCTGTAATATTCATGCATCCATCACGGTATTCTGTAATTCATCCATCGGTCAGGTATACTGTAATATTCATCCATCCAGGTCAGATGTAGTATCTCGTGTTAATATTCATTCATCCAGGTCATGGTATATCTGTAATATTCATCCATCCAGGTCATCGGTATATCTGTAATATTCATCTCATACAAGGTTCACGGTCATCTGTAATATTCATTCACTCAGCCCGTCACTGGTATATCGAAATATTCATCTATCCAGGTCATGGTATATCTGTAATATATCCCATCCAAGTCGGTATTCTGTAATTATTTCCCATCCAGGTACATGGTATAGCCTGTAATTCATTATCCAGGTCACGGTATATCTGATATTCATTCATCCAGGTCATTGTATATCTGGTAATATTACATTCAGGTCATGTATATCTGTAATATTCATCCTCCAGGTCATCGGTATATCGTTAATATTATTCATCCAGGTCACGGATAATCGTAATATTATTCCATCCAGGTCATCGGTATACTGTAATATTTCATCATACAGGTTAACTGATATTCTTCATCTCAGTAATCTGTAATTTCTCTCCGCCCATTGTAACTGTACTCATTCATCATCCAGGTCATGGATATCTGTATATTCACCATCAGGTCATGGAATCTGTTAATATTTATCATCCAGGTCACGGTATATCTGTAATATTCATCCATCACGGTCATGTTTTATCTGTAATATTCATCCATCCCGGTCATGGTATATCTGTAATATTCATCCATCCCGGTCATGGTATATCTGTAATATTCATCCATCCAGGTCATGGTATATCTGTAATATTCATCCATCCAGGTCATGGTATATCTGTAATATTCATCCATCCAGGTCATGGTATATCTGTAATATTCATCCATCCAGGTCATGGTATATCTGTAATATTCATTCATCCAGGTCATGGTATATCTGTTGTATTTAGTTAGACCAATTGGACTTGAAGTTTAGTTCTTGAAGACGTTTCACTAGACATCCAACTGGACCTCTCATTCAGAATGACTTGTACAAGAATCTGTTATACCCCTATATTAACCATCTCTCTTACCGGTCTTGTCTTCTGTTAGTTTAGCAAAGATAAGTAACCCATTGTCTGTTTCTGACATGTTGAACACGTGAAGTTTAATGTCTTTGGAAAAGCAGCCTTGATTGTCGGTCTGCAAAACGAGAAAGGAAAAAAGCAGTGAGAATGAGAACACCAATCAGTAGGACTGTTAAAATACCTTCAGAACTGCCGCTTTATCTTTTCCCAAACGTTGTTCTTCTTTAGGATTTTGATTTTTTTAAAGATTTTCGTGTTATTTGCATGTTGAACACTATTGATTTATGCCTTTGGTTTATTAGGGGGGTCTATACTTCTCTTTAATCCTCATATCTACTTACATGTCCTTCATCTGAGACAGCATTGTCCCCAAGATCAGATTCTTCAACATCATTTGAAAACATCATTAGAAAGATGCCTTCTGGTTTAGCGACAGTGAATTTCACCGATCCTCGTACAGGTTTCCCATAAGAATATCTGCAAATTGATCAAATAAAGGATTATGTATTAATCCCCTTCATATGGTGCAAGAATGTAGCACAGAAGGGGTTAGTAGCATAATGTAATTTTGTGCAAAGCCCTCTAACATCCAGCCATGACCTCAACCAGTGGTAATTGCTCAGTTTACTTAACCCATTAAAAGAAGATCTCCGCAGTGAGCTGCTTCTTCTCCCCCTATATAAAGGTGTCAAAGTCAATGGTCAAGTGACTGGATTGACAGGTTCAAATACCATTATCATATACCAAAACTGCAATAGTTGAATTCTGAGAGATGTGAGACTAACCTAAAATGCTACTTGATGTCCTGTTACCCCACTTTCTGATACTTCTGGTTAGCAACTGTCATGGATGGGATAGGTGACATCACAGCCAATGGCTGAATAGATTTGCATAAATTGATGAAAGTAATAGTTTGGGACGTATTTATAAAAGATCACTATCGGTAATGTCCAGGAGCGATCCTTTATAATGGTAAAAAAACAATATAGCTAGTATTAGCATTTTTTTTTGGGACCGTGGTGAAAATTATTGCTGTGGCCAAACAGCTGATACTGGCCAGTATCTATGTCCAGATAATGAACGCTATTGAAATACTGGCTGGTTGAAAACATTACTAGCGAATTAACATTAGCGTAATATAGCACTATGCTTCTACCAACATTCCCATTGAAGGCGATGTCCTATGCAATACAATGGGAATTACTGGCCAAAGCCACATTAATGAAGAGTTTACTACACAGTACTAGTGGTGAACGCGCGCGTTTATACATTAGTAATATTGTATATGTATAGCAAAGGGCACTGATAACTCCTGGATAGTGACGGTAACCCACTGTGTATGCCAGGCATTGCTGATAATTAAACATGGAATGCACTGGGCACTGGTAATACTGTGTTTGTACAGGGCACTAGCTATAATGTGTGTATAGACATATACACATTATGTATATTGGATCATCTTACTCTCCTCCAAAAGAGAACCCACAACCCTGATACTTCAGTCCATAGGGTGGCTTCCCATCAAACATATTCAACACCAACCTTTACATCAATTCATAAATCTTCTCCACAGACCCCCAACTAACACTGCTGTCTCCCACCTTAAACCGTTCTCTCTTGCTGTTCCCTACCTTTATAACTCTCTCCCTCTCTCGCTTCACCTGGTGACATTTCTCTCTTTTAAATCTAAACTGCTATCCTACATTTCTGAAAACCAGTACTATTAATGATTGATAGCTGTCTGAGAACTTTATCCCTCCCCCCACTTGTATCTGTATGTTGTCCCATACAGATACAAGTATGTCCAGATTGTAAGCTCTTTGGGGCAGGGATCTCATTCCTAATATGTCAAAGCACACCTCACTCATTATATATAAATGTATTAAACTTTTGAAACTTTATTTATGTAAATTTAATTTATAATGACTTGCACTTATCCCCGTTTGTATACTCTGTATTTTATAATGTACAGCGCTGCGTACCCAACTGGCGCTTTATATATAAAATAACACATACATACATACACACACATAAGATATGTATATATACCCCTGTATGATAGAGCCATGTACCCACCTTCCACAGATTTCCAAGTGAAAAGAATCATCTTGTGGTGAGACTTTTTCTGGCACTTTAAGGTTTATTTCAAATCTCTTAAGAACTGGAAGAAAAGAAAAAAAAGATCCAACTCTACTGTTCTGTCAATCATCCCCACAAAAAAGATCCAACTCTACTGTTCTGTCAATCATCCCCACAAAAAAGATCCAACTCTACTGTTCTGTCAATCATCCCCACAAAAAAGATCCAACTCTACTGTTCTGTCAATCATCCCCACAAAAAAGATCCAAACTCTACTGTTCTGTCAATCAATCCCCCCAAAAAGATCAACTCTACTGTTCTGTCAATCATCCCCAAGCTCTTTTCCCCACCAAGCCTGTATTGCAGGGATTGTAATATCCGGACTTCCCACAACGTACCATATTCTTCTACATTAACGTTACACGGCTGTGAGGAATAGAGGAATCGATGACGTTTGTCCTAGGGGCAGATCTTGAGACAACGGGAAGGAAAAGTCTGCGATTCCATCGGACAGAGCAACTTTAACCACTGGCCAATACGATCTCATTGGAGTCCTATTGATGGAAAAGGGACAGTGGAGTCTTAAAGGTGGCCATAGATGCAATGATGTGTAGATGTGATTTGGGTGCCACTTTTTTCGGAATAGGAAAATGTTACATAATCATGGCCGATCGCCGATACACCGTTTTCCCAAACAATAGGGGTGTTCCAACCTATAGAAATTAGCCAGGTAATTGTCTAAAGGAATTGTACACTTTCATATTACCTTGCCTCATTTCAATTTAATAAATGAATACATGTGAGCACGCACTTACTCTGATGTGTTTTGTGTTGCTGCTGACTTAATTCAGTACTTGTTTTGCTCAACCTCAGTCCCTCAGCCTCAACTATGTGATTCCTCTGTGAGGCAAGCATCTCAGTAAATCCCTATGAGGTGAGGGATTTCCACCATGCAGTTACTATACCAACTGTCCCTATCGCTCCAGCGCTGCTGACAGCCTCCGACTACACTGACATATCCCCGACGGATC
This sequence comes from Hymenochirus boettgeri, assembly GCA_019447015.1. Lineage (NCBI taxonomy): Eukaryota > Metazoa > Chordata > Amphibia > Anura > Pipidae > Hymenochirus > Hymenochirus boettgeri. The sequence continues at coordinate 8,158,764 of CM033475.1, read as the reverse complement.
CACAGTCTTTGCTCTATGGTGCGTGACGCGGCAGGAGACTGTCGTATAGTCGGCGATAGAGCGATAGGCGGTAAGTTCTTCTGCTGTCCTTTAAGTTTTACTGAAGGACAGGAGGTAGGACATAGCGCATTTACCTACCTCCGGTCCTTCCAGTTTAAACGGGGGGGAATTAACATCAGGTGGACATACCCTTGAGCTTTCGACTAAAACATAGTTTAAATTAACTTCGTAAACAATCGAAAATTAATGATCGTTTAGGGTTTCGCTAAAAATGAATATGGCCCAAGTGTCCTGTTCCACATGCACCCATTAGTAGGAGAACACAGACGAAGCCACACAACACAGACAGCTTTACAAGTTCTTTACTGTTTCATCATGTTTCTTGCCAAGTTAAATGAGATTTCTTACCTTTAACACCACCCACTGGATACTGAACAGATAAAAATATATTTAAAAAATGTTCTGACCTTATTCATATACTGAGGTTACACAATTACAATTGTAAACCAGCACCTTTACCCATAGGCCTGTGCCTCTTACACCTTTTCACATACACCAAATCCATGTGCAGTAACAGCTAAATAACCATCTCCTACCCACACGTAACTGACTATATCCTCCAACTGTATGTAAGCCAAATCCAACAACACACAGAAACACAGTGGCTTTTAATTCTCATGCTACTGATACTATCAATATCATAAATATTGTTCCATATGTATCTCCTGATAATCATTCTGGCAATACAATGTGAAGAAAAAGGGGAAGGTGAAAGAGAAGAAGGAAAAAGAAGGAAGAGGAAGAAAAAGGAGAAGAAGAAAGAAAAGATATAAAAGAAGAAGTAAGAAGAAGGACGCGAAGAAGAAGAAGAACAAGAGAAGGTTAAAAGGGTGCAAGTCCAGCCCTAAAATGAAAAACTTACAGGTAAAATCACCCCCCAAAACCCTAAACGGTAAAGTTTGAAAATGTGAAATATATAAGTCTACCCTGAAATCCTGCCGAATGTCCTGTTTCCCTGTTCTACTTCTGGTTTCTTCCAGTTAGTAAGCTGTCCAGTTATGGATTTGTTAGTTACATCACAGCCAATGACTGAATTTAATGCCCCCTGTCTGCCTCTTCTGAGCATGGCCCAGCTCAGTAACAGGCTCAGTACAGGTTTTTCTAAATTGCTCAGTTTTCCATGAGGCCTCCAGAAGCATAGCAGGCATACAGATGAATTCTAGGACAACCTAGGATATATTCAACATATTTTACAGGGAGTCCATTCTTTTTCTAAAAGAGTTTCTTATGAGGTGTGGAGTTGTCCTTTAAGGGCATGTTCACACACCTCAAATGAATATGGGTTTATCATTCATTCCCCGTAAACCCCCTACTACAATTAGGTAGAAAGAGCTGTCAGTATAGCAAAATGCTCTTCATTCATATAATATAAATCCCCACAAAAAAGATCCAACTCTACTGTTCTGTCAATCATCCCCAAGCTCTTTCCCACAAGCCTGTATTGCAGGGATTGTAATATCCTGACTTCCCACAACGTACCATATTCTTCTACATTAAACGTTACACGGCTGTGAGGAATAGAAGGAATATCGATGACGTATTGTCCTAGGGGCAGATCTTGAGACAACGGGAAGGAAAAGTCTGCGATTCCACGGACAGGAGCAACGTTTAACCACTGGCCAATACGATTCTCATTGGAGTCCTATTGATGGAAAAGGGACAAGTGGAGTCTTAAGGTGGCCATAGATGCAATGATGTGAGATTGAATTTGGTGCCAATTTTTTCGGAATAGGAAAATTTATCATACAATCAGTGGCCGATCGCCGATACACAGTTTTCCCAAAACAATAGGGGTGTCAACCTAGAGAAATTAGCCAAGGTAATTGTCTAAAGGAATTGTACACTTTCAATATTACCTTGCCTCATTTCAATTTATAAATGAATACATGTGAGCAGCACTTACTCTGATGTGTTTGTGTTGCTGCATGACTTTAATTCAGTACTTGTTTTGCTCAACCTCAGTCCCTCAGCCTCAGACTATGTGATTCTCTGTGAGGGCAAGCATGCTCAGTAATCCCTATGAGGTGAGGGAATTTCCCACCATGCAGTTACTATACCAACTGTCCTATCGCTCCAGCGCTGCTGACAGCCTCCGACTACACTGACATTCCCCGACGGATCCACAGTCTTTGCTCTATGTGTGCGTGGACGCGGCAGAGACTGTCAGTATAGTCGGCGATAGAGCGATAGGCGGTAAGTTTCTTCTGCTGTCCTTTAAGTTTTACTGAAGGACAGGAGGTAGGACATAGCGCATTTACCTCCTGTCCTTCAGTTAAACGGGGGGGAAATTAACAATCACGGTGGACATACCCTTTAGCTTTCGATAACGATAGTAAATTAACGTTCGCTAAACCAATCGAAAATTAATGATCGGTTAGGGTTTCGCTAAAATGAATATGGCCCAAAGTGTCCTGTTCCACATGCACCCATTAGTATGGAGAACACAGACGAAAGCCACACAAGCACAGACAGCTTTACAAGTTCTTTACTGTTCAATCAATGTTCTTTGCCAAGTTAAAATGAAGATTTCTTACCTTTAACACCACCACTGGATACTGAAACAGAATAAAAATATATTTAAAAAATGTTCTGACCTGTATTCATATACTGAGGTTACACAATTACAATTGTAAACCAGCACCTTTACCCATAAGGACTGTGCCTCTTACACCTTTTCCACATACACCAAATCCATGTGCAGTACAGCTAAAATAACCAGCTCCCTACCCACACCTGTCTACTGACATATATCCTCCAACTGTATGTAAAGCCAAATCATCCAACAACACACAGAACACAAGTGGCTTTTAATTCTCATGCTACTGATACTATCAAATATCATAATATTGTTCCATATGTATCTCCTGATGATCATTCTGGCAAATACAATGTGAAGAAGAAAGGGGAAGGTGAAAGAGAAGAAGGAAAAAAAGGAGAGGAAGAAAAAGGAGAAGAAGAAAGAAAAGATATAAAAGAAGAAGTAAGAAAGGAGAAGCTGAAGAAGAAAGAAGAACAAGAGAAGGTTAAAAGGGAAAGTCCAGCCCTAAAATGAAAACTTACATACAGGTAAATCACCCCCCAAAACCCTAAACGGTAATAGTTTGAAATGTGAAATATATAAGTCTAACCTGAAATCCTGCACAATGTCCTGTTTCCCCTGTTTCTACTTCCTGGTTCTTCCAGTTAGTAACTGTCAGTTATGGATTTGACAGTTGACATCACAGCCAATGACTGAATGTTAATCCCCTGTCTGCCTCTTCTGAGCATGCCCAGGCTCAGTACAGGCTCAGTACAGGTTTCTAAATTGCTCAGTTTCCATGAGGCCTCCAGAAGCATAGCAGGCATACAGTAATGAATTCATAGGACAAACTAGGATATATCAACATATTTTAAAGAGGCCATTCTTTCTAAAAGATGTTCTTATGAGGGTGGAGTTGTCCTTTAAAGGGCATGTTCACCCCTCAAATGAATATGGGTTTATCATTCCCCTAAACCCCCTACTACAATAGCTAGAAAGCTGTCAGGTATAGCAAAATGCTCTTCATCCCCTTTTCTCTGGTTTCATTTCTTACCATTGCCTGAAGCTTTTTGCTATATCCAATCAGGACATTAGAAAAAACACTCAACCAGTCAATATTGAACCAGGTCTAATTACATGGAAGAAATTATCCCAGGGACAGGAATTATGAACAACCCAAAGGAAATCAATCTCACCTTGTCATCCAGAGCATGAAAAGTCTTATCCAAGGTAACCACTCGAAATTGCACTAAACAAATAAAAAAATATAAGAATAAATGATTGCTTAGTGATGTCCCACTTTCTGTACATCCGTCTTAAAGTTACATTAGAGTGAACGAACAAGACGTGATTGCAAAACTTTCATGCACATTTTTAACCTCAGCACATACTGTAGTTAGCGTTCAAGTCATGCAAAAGACATTACACTCTACAAAGGCAGATGTAGATAAAATAATGCACACTGTCATCAATATATCAATAATTAGGAACTAATGGAGAAAATTATTTTATTGTGAGATGGCTGTGATCCCTGTACAAAGAAGATTACATCAATTACCATTTGAAGGAGCTTTATACTCTGCACAGAAAATACTTGTGAAGGTTCTCATCCATCCAAGTCATGATATATCTGTAATATTCATCCATCCAGGTCATGGTATATCTGTAATATTCATCCATCCAGGTCATGGTATATCTGTAATAATCATTCATCCAGGTCAATGTATATCTGTAATATTCATTCATCCAGGTCATTGTATATCTGTAATATTCATTCATCCAGGTCATGGTATATCTGTAATATTCATCCATCCAGGTCATGGATCTGTAATATTAATCCACCAGGTCATGGTTATATCTGTAATATTCATTCATCCAGGTGTAATATTCATATCATCCAGGTCATTGTATATCTGTAATATTCATCCTCCGGTCATGGTATATCTGTAATTTCATTATCCCGGTCATGGATATCTGTAATATTCATCCATCCAGGTCATGGTAATCTGTAAATTTCTCCATCCAGTCATGGTATATCTGTAATATTCATCATCCAGGTCAGAGATATCGTAATATTCACATCCGGTCATGGTATCTGTACACTTCATTCATCATAGGTCATGGTATATCTGTAATATTCATCCATCCAGGTCATGGTATATCTGTAATATTTATCCATCCAGGTCCTGGTATATCTGTAATAATTACATTCTCAGGTCATGGTAGTATCGCGTAATATTTATTCATCCAGGTCCGGAGAAATCTGTAATATTCATTCACCAGGTAGATGGTATATCTGTAATATTCATCCATCCAGGCTGTCATGGTATATCTGTAATATTCATTCACAGGTCCGGTATATCTGTAATATTCATCCATCCAGGTCCATGTATAATCTGTAATATTCATTATCCAGGTCATGGTATATCTGTAATATTCATCCATCCAGGTCATGGTATTATATCGTAATATTCATTCTCAGGTCATGGTATATCTGTATATTCATCAATCAAGGTCATGGTATATCTGTAAAATGTTCATTCATCCAGGCATGGTATAATCTAATATTTCATGTCATCCAGGTCATGGTATATCTGTAATATTCATTCATCCAGGTCATGGTATATCTGTAATATTTATTCATCCAGGTCCCTGGTATATCTGAATATTCATTCATCCCAGTCATGGTATCTGTAATATTCATCCATCCAGTCATGGTATATCTGTATTCATTCATCCATTCCATGGTATATGTAATATTCATCATCATGAGGTCTATCTGTAATAGTCATTCATAAGGTCATGGTAATCTGTAATATTCATCCATCCAGGTCAGTATGGTTATATCGTAATATCACCATTCCAGGTCAGGTATATCTGAATATTATTCATCCAGGTCAGGTATATCTGTAATATTCATTTATCCAGGTTCACGGTATATCTGTATTAAGCCATGGTATATCGGTAATATTCAGATCCAGGTCATGGTCATATCAGTAATAATTCATTCAACCAGGTCACAGTATATCGTAAGATTCATCATCCAGGGCATGGTATATATCGTAATATTCAAGTTCATCAATAGTCATGGTTATATATCTGTAAATTCATTTATCCAGGTCATGGTATATCTTTAATATATCCCATCCAGGTCACGGTATATCGTATTTCAATCCAGGTCACGGTATATCTGTAAATATTTACCCATCCAGGTCATGGTATATCTGTAATATTTCATTTATCCAGGTCATCGGTTTATATCGTAATATTCATTCATCCATTGGTCATGGTATTCATCTGTAATATTAATCCATCCGTCATGGTATATCTGTAATATTCATTCATCCAGGTCATGGTCTATATCTGTAATATTATTCCATCCAGGTCACGGTATCTGTAATATTCATCCAATCCAGGTCAAGGTATATCTGTAATTATCATCCAGGTCATGGTATATCTGTAATATTATCCATCAGGTCATGGTATATCTGTAATATTCATCCACCAGGTCATGGTATATCTGTAATATTCATATCCAGGTCATGTATATCTGAGTAATATTCATTCCATTACCAGGTCATTGGTATATCTGTAATATTCATCATCCAGGTCATGGTATCATCGTAATATTCATCCATCCAGAGTCATGGTATATCTGTATATATCATCCAGGTCATGTATATCTGTAATATTCATTCATCCAGGTCTCGGTTATATCTGTAATATTCATCAATCCAGGTCATGGTATATCTGTAATATTCATCCATCCAGGTCAGGTATATCTGTAATATTCATCATCAGGTCAGGTAATCTGTAATATTCATCCATCCAGGTCATGGTATATCTGTAATATTCATCCATCCAGGTCACGGTATATCTGTAATATTCATTCAACCAGGTCATGGTAAATCTGTAATATTCATTCATCCAGTTCATGGTATATCTGTTGTATTCAGTTGGATCAACTGGACTTAAAGTTTAGTTCTTCAAGACGTTTTGCTAGTCATCTGACTGGATCTTTCCATTCCCAATTAGCATATGACAGCCAGGTGTTAGGGAACTTCTGAATGCAAGGCGTGAGTTATCGAAGAGTTGTTATCGAAACAACATTGTACATGGCAGGGAAAAAGATATACCTTTGAAGATTGTAATGTCAGCATCTTGGCAAAGGAACGTGACTGGTTCAAGAGAGGTGTCAATGAGGCCATTTATGAGAAAATAAAGAAACCAAGCCTGAATAGAGGTATGTGTGGGGGGGGAGGGTATTCAGAAGGTCCCTAACACTTGGCTGTGATATGCTAATTGGGATTTTCCAGGGTACATAATTGCCACAGATTCTTGTACAAGTCATTCTGAATTGAGAAAGCCAGTCGGATGACTAGCGAAACGTCTTCAAGAACTAAACTTCAAGTCCAGTTGATGTAACTGAATACAACAGATATACCATGACCTGGATGGATGATTACAACAGATATAATTGTATAGAAAAGCAAGACATTGTAGATTACAGTGACAGCACAATTAAACATGTGCCCGTCTTTCTCAAGAAGTCCTTTTGTTGTTGACAGTACTGATTTGTTCGCTAGTCTTACCTGTTTCCCCTGGCTTGTACATGGGTTTATCTGTCTGGATCAGGGTTCCATGCTTTGCAGGTGTGATTAGAATTTTTTTGGTTTGGTTTATGTTGATATTTTCTCCTTCTATAACTACATGAAAGAGCCAGATTGCTAAACGATCTTCCACAAATGGGACCTACCAAGGTATAAGGGAACATTCATTGTTAGGGAAACCAGACACAGTCTCATTTAACGAAACCTGTAGGCGCAGAGCTGTGATTTTAGATTGCGTGTCTCAGGTTAAATCTGCCCAATTTGTACAGTAGCAATGTTCAGATTACGGATGTGATATTTAATCTAAATCCAAGATCATTATACTTACCTTAATTTTATAACGTTCCCAATGTATAGCAGACTCAGTAAGATAATCATAATGCGCTGGTTTATTATTTACAAACTGGAATTACACTTCTTTGCATCTGCAATATTACAATTCATTATTCGGACACCAGGATACAGTATTTACAGTATGCACTGGTTACGCTATTGATTACTGTACTGGATATTGTACTAGTCACTGCACTGGTCACTTGTACTGGATATTGTACTAGTCACTGCACTGGTCACTGCACTGGATATTGTACTAGTCGCTGCACTGGTCACTGTACTGGATATTATACTAGTCACTGCACTGGTCACTGTACTGGATATTGTACTGGTCACTGCACTTGATATTGTACTAGTCACTGAACTGGATATTGTACTAGTCACTGTACTGGATATTGTACTAATCACTGCACTGGTCAATGTACTGGATATTATACTAGTCACTGCACTGGTCACTGTACTGGATATTGTACTAGTCACTACTGGTCACACTGAGATATTGGACTGTTGGAAAACACGATGGTCACTGCATTGGTCATATATTGGATAGTGACTGATGGTAATGTACTGGATATGGTACTAGTACTGGCACTGGGCACTGTACTGGATATTGTACGTGTCACCTGTACTGGATTGGTACTGTTTCCACTGACGGATATTGTACTTTGTCACTGCACTGGTCCCTGTACTGGATATGTACTAGTCACTGCAATGGTACTGTAAATGGACTATATATGGTACTAGTCACTGTAATGGACTATTGTACTAGTCAAGCTGTCACTGAGTCAAGGTGATGACGGGATATTGGTAATAGTCACTGTAATTGGAATTGTACTAGTCACTGCACTGGTCACTGTACTGGATATTGTAGTGGTCACTGCACTTGATATTGTACTAGTCACTGAACTGGATATTGTACTAGTCACTGTACTGGATATTGTACTAGTCACTGCACTGGTCAATGTACTGGATATTGTACTAGTCACTGTACTGGATATTGTACTAGTCACTGCACTGGTCATTGTCCTGGATATTGTACTGGTCACTGCACTGGTCACTGTACTGGATATTGTACTAGTCAATGTACTGGATATTGTACTAGTCACTGCACTGGTCACTATGGATATTGTACTTGTCACTGCACTGGTCACTGTACTGGATATTGTACTAGTCACTGTACTGGATATTGTACTAGTTACTGCACTGGTCACTCTTCTGGATATTGTACTAGTCACTGTACTGGATAGACTGTCCTGAGGCACTGTCATCTGGTCACTGTACTGGCATATTGTTACTTGTCCACTTAACTGGATATTGTATTAGTCATTGCACTGGTCACTGTCCTGGATATTGTACTAGTCACTGCACTGGTCACTTTACTGGATATTGTACTAGTCACTGTACTGGTCACTGCATAGTTTATCGTACTAGTCACTGCACTGGTCACTGTACTGGATATTGTTCACTGTACTGGATTTGTACTATCACTGCTGGATATTGTACTAGTCACTGCACTGGTCACTACTGGATATTGTACTTGTCACTGCACTGGTCACTGTACTGGATATTGTACTAGTCACTGTACTGGATATTGTACTAGTTACTGCACTGGTCACTCTTCTGGATATTGTACTAGTCCTGTACTGGATATTGTACTAGTCACTGCACTGGTCACTGTACTGGATATGTGACTGGTGCACTGTACTGGATATTGTTACTTTTCACTGTACTGGATATTGTACTTGTCACTGCACTGGTCACTGTACGGATATTGTACTGGTCACTGCAATGGTCACTTACGGATAATGTCTAGTCACTGTACTGGATATTGTATTAGTCATTGCACTGGTCACTGTCCTGGATATTGTACTAGTCACTGCACTGGTCACTTTACTGGATATTGTACTAGTCACTGTACTGGTCACTGCATAGTTTATCGTACTAGTCACTGCACTGGTCACTGTACTGGATATTGTGCTAGTGACTATACTGGTTACTGTACTGATCACAGTTATTTAATCCATTGACAGGACCTGCCCCGAAGAGATGAAATTCGAAACACCCCTATCCCACACACACATAGCCCTTTAATATGTCTGTATGATTGTGGGGAAAGTGTAATACCAAGAGGAAACCCACCCAAGCACAGGGGAAAATACAAACTCCTTGTGCAAGGTTCATACCTCCCACCCTTTCATTGGTGGCTTAGAAAGGCGTGCACTGGGAAACCCAATCAATCATTGGCTGTGACATCAGCACTTAGATTAATGCGTGAGGTGGCGGTGGGAGGAGAGTAACATCTTTGTTTTGGAGGTGCAGGTTTGTGGTATTGTCAAGTGCAGATCACGTGATAAGATATTACTATGGGTGGGTGGACATACCCTTTAAGATGTTGGTTTACAGACCTTTATACCTTTCCTCATATGCTCAATGGATGTGGGATTTGCTCTAAGGTCCATTGCTCTGCCCCCTATGACCTTGAACAGAGTTTGCTTCATCTTTGCTTGTTTTGTAATTGTCTGTCCTGACAGTTTGCAAAATTTTAGTTTATTATTAACATAACCAGTTGGGAGCCTAATCTGGAATCTGGAGCTTTTCCCTCATTGAACCTTTACTGGCAATAGAGGAGAAACAACAACGTTTTTTTAAAAAAAACTGATTGGTTGGCCCTTTAACTTATTTTGAGACTTATCCCTCTGAGGAAAAATTATATATACCGGTAAGTAAATCAGCCACCAAACCACAATAATTAGAAATCTAAGAGATGTAAGTCTAACCTGCAATGCAGTAAAATGTTCTTCTCCCCCTTCTCACTTCCTCTCAAAAGGTTTCAACCAACTCTCCAAACTCTTTCACATGCTCAGAGGAGGCAGCTAGGGAATTAGCATTTAGTTATTGGCTGTGGTGTTAAGGCCACATCCCTAACTGACAGCTCTTAACCGAAATAACCAGAAAGCAGAGGGGTTACAGAACATTGGGCATCTTTTCAGGTTAGTCTTACATCTCTCAAATTTCCAACTATTGCAGTTTTGGGAGATCATTTTTCATATGAGGGGTGGACTTACCCTTTAAAGGGTCCTCACCTGTAATGGGTAACAATGGGTAAAGCTGGGAGTAGTGATCCTGTCCTCAGCCACCACCTGACGATGGTCATCCTTGTGCATGTCCATGTGGAGGGACACTGGCCCCTTGAGTTGAAGTAAGGTCACACAAGCTCTTTCAATGGTAAGGTACATCATCTGAGCAGGCACTGTGACCACATAATAACTGTGTAAACACAATGAGGAATGTTAGGGGTCAAGTATTTAGAAAAAGTTTTAAATTGAGAAAAATAATTTTGCATTTCCCACACTGGGGCCCATTTCTTATTTTGCATAAGACTGGTGCAAACTGAACCCCCATAGTGGATCTCAATCACTGAACTTAATAACTGAAATGAACACAGAATGTTCCCTCTTCTAAATATGGACGCAAACACAATGCAACGGTTTTAGTAAATGAATTAATGAAACTTGGACATTATCACCAATAAGAAACAAACTGTCTTATGTTCAAGGTAATGGACTGACGGGGACATACAATTTCCATGTTTCCCATTTCCTTGTTATTAGTCTATGCTTAGCAGAATGTGGACGCAGCGCTCTTTTTTAGGCGTACAATCGCGCTAACCGATTCAATATCAGTTAACGTGACTTTAATACCTAAGTTGCAGTGGGAGTATCGGAAGAGACGCTTGTGTAGCTGCCACAAGCCTATTTACCAGAGGTTGCGCAACTCCTTTATCGTATTTAACGCCAGCTAATAGCTGCTGGTAAATACTTGCCCGAGGGTAAGATTCATTCTGGTAAATATCTTCTGGGAGTGACTCTTCCTATATGACTACTATGCATAGGGTTAGGGGTGGATATGAGAGGGTGGGAGAGGGATATTTTTAAATTTGCAGATAAGGGAATGGAAGAAGCATCCACCGTCTCTGTGGAGTGATGTAAATGAGAGAGAAAGACCCCCATGTGTAATGCTGTAAGGTTTCCATAACCAGTTGGTGGATGTTTCTTAGCAAGGGAACGACATTAGGTAGGTACCAGGAAAGAAGCAAAGCCCAAACATTACAGACATGAAAACACCTAAAAAGCAGTAGATGGAGGAGACAGAATGATGCAGAGAGTGATAAATAGATATCATAATAGACTGAATGTGAGAAAAGGATTTGGGCTGGTGTTGACAGAGGTGTTTCAAATTAAAGGACAACTACAGCCAAACAAAACATTTTTAGATGTAAGTACTTCTATAGAAATTTATCTTGTATAGTAATGAAGACTTTTGGGGCTACAGCTGCCCTTTGTTAGAAGGAATTACATTCTGTAGCAGTTGATGAAGTGTATCATTGATAATTAGTGTATCATTGATAATTAGTGTAGCATTGATAATTAGTGTAGCATTGATAATTAGTGTAGCATTGATAATTAGTGTATCATCGATAATTAGTGTAGCATTGATAATTAGTGTATCATTGATGATTAGTGTAGCATTGATAATTAGTGTAGCATTGATAATTACTGTAGCATTGATAATTACTGTAGCATTGATAATTAGTGTAGCATTGATAATTAGTGTAGCATCGATAATTAGTGTAGCATTGATAATTAGTGTATCATTGATGATTAGTGTATCATCGATAATTAGTGTAGCATTGATAATTAGTGTAGCATTGATAATTAGTGTAGCATTGATAATTACTGTAGCATTGATAATTACTGAATCATTGATAATTAGTGTAGCATTGATAATTACTGTAGCATTGATAATTCGTGTAGCATTGATAATTAGTGTAGCATTGATAATTACTGTATCATTGATAATTAGTGTAGCATTGATAATTAGTGTAGCATTGATAGTGTAGCATTGATAGTGTAGCATTGATAATTAGTGTAGCATTGATAATTAGTGTAGCATTGATAATTACTATAGCATTGATAATTAGTGTAGCATTGATAATTAGTGTAGCATTGATAATTACTGTATCATTGATAATTAGTGTAGCATTGATAATTACTGTAGCATTGATAATTAGTGTAACATTGATAATTACTGTATCATTGACAATTAGTGTAGCATTGATAATTACTGTAGCATTGATAATTAGTGTAGCATTGATAATTACTGTATCATTGATAATTAGTGTAGCATTGATAATTAGTGTAGCATTGATAATTACTGTAGCATTGATAATTAGTGTAGCATTGATAATTACTGTATCATTGATAATTAATGTAGCATTGATAATTAGTGTAGCATTGATAATTAGTGTAGCATTGATAATTACTGTATCATTGATAATTAGTGTAGCATTGATAATTAGTGTAGCATTGATAATTAGATGGCAGCAGAGAGGCAGAGACTGGTTCTGTAGGTTATCGTATTTTACATCAGACTGTTCCTGACATTGATGGACAAACAAAGGCTAAAAACTATCAGGGAGATTCAATAAAGTTATTATCAGTAAAAATGGTGGCAACTTTGCCCCAACCAATCAGATATTATATAACATTTGAAAGCCAACATCTGATTGGTTGGGGCGAAATTAGCACCATTTATAACAATAAGAACTTTTATTGAATAACCCTGTATATGTTACAGTATATAGCTAAAACACATTATTTGTATCTCCAAATACTCTTGTATTTATCTGAATAAATGACGGGATGGATACTGCAATCATTTCTGCCACGTACCACGAAACTTAACGACCTTTGAATGGACGCTTATCTTCTCTGTCTGTGATGTCACGATGCACTAAATCTTGCAAATGGATTGTAGGAAGGTAAGAAGCACCGGGCTCCTTATAACATATGTAGCACATGGAGCATTACAAGCTTCCCAGGACCTTCCATGAACAAACTACTTAGATGTGTTAAGTTATTGATACCAGTAGACTAGTAATTCTGCTCTCTGGTGTGGTAGGGAATGTATAGTGGGAATGGCTACACTGCAGGTTGTCCACTGAATGTGTGCTGTTATGGTTCCTTGCTTGCTCTTGGGGGTATGGCTAGGTATTGCTTTTAACCCTAACCATACAGACCAAGCACAAGCAAGAAACCTTTAAAGATGTTAAGTTATTGGTAAAATATTCACATTCTGCATCACCTATTACATTATTAACAAACATTTCCCCACCTCCCTCCACAATAAACAAAACCTCTTACGGTTGAGCTTTATCTGCAGTGGTCCATCCCAGGATAGAGAGGCAAACCGACACCAGGAGAAACTTCATGGTAGGACCTACAAGACCACTTCCTCTGAACTGGTGGCTTCTTGTTAGATTGAACCCGATCTTATACCATAGTGGGCTAGAAGTGGGCTTGGTCTTCACAGAGAGAGCTGAGGGCAAGAGGTAGAGGTCTCCCTACTGTGGAACACTTATCCAGGGAGCTTGACACAAGGTTCATCATTGATTAATGAGTTCAATATCCCAGAGTACAGAGTATTAAAAAAAAAAAGTAAGCACAGTTATTCCAAAGCCCTGATAATGGACTGTACTCCCAGAGCTCCAAATATGTCAAAACCGAGATTGAAATGCTAATTATTATTATCATTATTATCATCTTCCGTAGCGCTTTACAATTACATGTATACATTCACATCAGGCCCTGCCCCGAAGAGCTTACAATCTAAGCACATTTATTTGACACATACAACCTATCAGTATGTCATGTGGGGGAAACTGGAGTGCCCGGAGGAAACCCACGCAAGCACGGGGAGAACATACAAACTCCTTGCAGATGTGTCCAAGGGTGGAATCGAACTCAGGGCTTCAGCGCTGCAAGACATCAGTGATAACCACTGAGCCACCGTGCTGCCTTATGAGATTTAATTTTGTGCCTTCACATCACATAACCTCAACCTAAATATCCCCTTTTCGTTCTAGGTTTACCTGCCAAAACTACATATATTACTGCAGGGTGTTTGACTAGGTTGAGGTATTTTTATGAACTGGTCACCAGACCCTTTGAAGTTTACTTTATTTAACAAGGAAAGCTACCACACAGCAACTACCACACACCAGAAATGAATAAATCTCAGGTAGGCACTGACTTCTTTTAGTTTTTATGCCAACATACACTCACTGGCCACTTTATAGCTAATCAGCCAATCACATGGCAGCAATTCAGGATCTCAATGTTGTGTAGGCTAGTTTCTGAAGTAGAAACATTGCATCAGGGATGAGAGGGACTTTAAATGTGACATGGTTTTTGGTGCTAGAAGGGCCATTCTGATTTACTGGGATGTTCATGTACAACCATCTCTAGGGTTTACAGAGAATGGTCTGAAAAAGAGAAAATACCCTGTGAGCCTTATTAATGTTAGAGGTCAGAGGAGAAAGATCAGAATGGTTCGAGAGGACAGTGTCGTGATATGGATCCTGCTGTAAGCAGATCTAGTATAGTTATTAATTATATAATGTCTGTAATAGTAGGATCCCATTTGTTTATTTATTTGTACATTGTGTTTTCCCCCTTTTCTTTTGTACTTCTCTACCATTTGGCCGAGGTGCCATGAAACCCAGCAGGATGCCAAGGATTGTTATTCCTTATACCTTACTTCTAAAGGATACAGTAGACTTGAGTCTCCTGATCTCAGCAGGAGGTCAAACAGACCTGGGAATGTGACCTTTGACAATCCCTCTTTCTATAAAATATACATAACTCTGCCTATGTAATATAATATGGCAAGCCGATATGGAATATGGTTCCAGGTAGGTGAGACCAGTCGGTACAACCCAAACATCATGTATGTAGGCCTTAGCAGAGGCTGGGAACCTACCTTATGTCGTTCTGGTCAACTATATTTTCCATATCTGTCATGTTTGGTGTCTATCAACTGGTAAATTCATGACAATAACTAATTTAGTGATTTCCAGTTGGTAGCACCTTGGGCCACAGAGATATGAATTCTCTAATACATAATGTCACTGCGGGTGTGCCTTCCATAGGTAATCACATATCTGACACACCCTCAGTCCAGCCTACACCTGTTGGTGATTGGTTGGGGTAAATCATTTGCCCTCCTTTTGCCTGGGGGTAGATAAGAAGCTACACAGCTACTGGAGAGGATCTCCTGATTTTACATCTTATGAAACATCAAAGTGGATTACAGCGAGTTACCTTTTTGGAGCCAAGGAACTCTTTTACCATCTATGGACTTGAATTCTTTTAAGGACTTGGACTTGGACCACCATATAAGTATTTTTCCCTTTTATCCCTTTATTTTACTGTTGCTTGTCTTTATGTCTGTTTGTTAATTATTTTTGTAACCATTATTGCACCGTTTTTGTTTTTCTTTTATTAAACGATATTCTATAAAATCGTTTAGCTGATTCTCCTAGTGCTCTAACAGAACTAAGTAAGAATCCTGTCCTCTGAGACGCTACGCATAGTAATTGTGTTATCTGGTACTATTCCTGCCTGAGTGTGGCAGCGAGTGATACAGGTATTTAGTATTATTTTACATTTATAGCCGTTAAGGCTGGTATTGGTTTCCACGGCCGTTAGTAAGTGGGTTATTGTAGTAGTTTATATACCTGGTAAGGGGTATATGTTAGTGAGGACAACCTTCAACCTGGTTTTGACCCGGTGAGCTGGGAAAGCTCTGTTTGGTCTGAGGTTGAGAGTTGTGGTATCATCACTGGTATTGGTTCCCACAGCCGTTAGTGTGTGGGTGGTGGCAGTGTTTTATATACCTGGTAAGTGGTATATGGTAAGTGACGGCAGCCCTCAACCTGGTTTTGACCCTGTGAGCTGGGAAAGCTGTTTGTTCTGAGGTTGAGAACTGTAGTTCCATCACAGACAGTAGCTC
Organism: Hymenochirus boettgeri; assembly: GCA_019447015.1. Taxonomy (NCBI): domain Eukaryota; kingdom Metazoa; phylum Chordata; class Amphibia; order Anura; family Pipidae; genus Hymenochirus; species Hymenochirus boettgeri. The sequence goes on along the minus strand of CM033475.1, from coordinate 8,142,390 downwards.
AATTAACCACTGGCTACAACCAAGGTATGTAGAATATAATCAACACCTTGAACCTTAAAATGGGCTACAGCAGCAGAAGACCACACAGTGTACCGCTTCTGTCAACTAATTTTTTTTTTTTTTTTATTGAAAGCCCGGGGTACGTGCTTTCTGTGATCGTCACCACAGTGCAACAAGCGTGCAAGTGGATCGGGATCCTGTCAACTAATAACAGATTCACACCTAATAACAGGTTCCTATGCAGTAGATGTTGTGGTAATTCACACCAGTGGGTTGTGTAGACATGGTAATTCCTATCAGAGAGAGGGTGGTGAATATGGTAATTCACATCAGTGGGTTGTGTAGACTTGGTAATTCCTATCAGAGAGAGGGTGTGAATATGGTAATTCACATCAGTGGTTTTGTATACTTGGTAATCCTATAGAGAGGGTGTGAATATGGTAATTCACATCAGTGGGTTGTGTAGACATGGTAATTCCTATCAGAGAGAGGGTGTGACTATGGGTAATTCACATCAGTGGGTTGTGCAGACATGGTAATTCCTATCAGAGAGAGGGTGTGAATATGGTAATTCACATCAGTGGGAAAAGGTGTGGATATGGTAATTTAATATTTGACTGGCAGGTCCACACAAATAGTGGAAAATATCCCAAGGATATGGAAAAGAGAGGCATATTAGAAGATGGGGGAGATTGTATTTTTAGTGTATGGTGTTTTTAAATCACTGGTCACACAAAGATACAATGTAACTATTTGGTTAAAGAACACTGAGCATTTCTGAATCACTGGCTTCAGAGGGAGGATGGATTAGAAATGACTCGAGAGCTTGACTTATATAGAAATGAATATCTAGCAGTTCTCTGCATTAAACAAAGGTTTTGTCTTACTGCTTTATCAGCCCTTTGTTGTAGACATACGGTGGTTCAATCGATAATTAAAATTTGCAAAGTAAAGGTTCAAAGAATCAATGCCAAAGATACTTTTGTCCTTCTAGCTCTCTCTTCTATTTATTTGCTTCTCTTGCCACAGACTTTTCCAATAGTCAAACATTGGACTTTGATAATCAGATGGAACATTATCCAAAATAAAGATTGCGCTAACCCTCATTAAATTACTCTTTTCAGTCCGTTTATCTTTTATTATTTGTATAAACTAACACAGCATCTCTGAAGTTTCTTGAACAATTCGAATTGGATAAAAAAAAGCTCCATATTGCAATACTTGTCTTTCCCGGTGTTAAATGGTATCTATATAAAGATACCACTACTTGTTTCAGATTTTAATTCTGAGCTGTAGATTATGCTATGTGTCCCATCCCTGACCTCTTACTAGGATCTTTGTGCTGGCAGGCAGACACTTTCTGCAACATTTAAGAGAATCAGCAGAGAAAAGAAAGAAGGGGGAGGGAGGGGAGATGTGTAAGCAGAGCAGTGTCTATGGTGAGGCTGTGCAGAACGTATAAGTGTCGCAGACACTACAATGACAAGCACAGATAAATATTTTAGTATTACCATTTTACTTCTCTCAAATTGTAGTTACAGATAATGTAAAGTTGAGTATAGTGACCATTTAAGTGAGCATGCTTAACTCCCTGAGGAAAGGGGAGGAGCAGGTCAGACAGGGTTGCTGAAATTCACTATTTGATGGGATGCTCCGACTGCAGGAACATAATCCTGTGTCCCACAGTCAATTTGGCAGCCCGTTATGCCCCTAACGACACCTTATGCTGTTGTGACATCACTTGGCGGGCACAGAATATCTGGCAACCCTGGGGTCAGGTGATGTCTCACACAGACAAACACAAATTCACACACACATTCACATAACACAGAGACACAAACTCACACAGATACAGACACACACACTCAAACAGATACACATACACACACACACTCTCATATACACTCAAACATACACACTTAGAAAGACACACACTCCCATATACACTCAGACACACACACACTCACAGAGACAGGCACACTCCCATATACACTCAGACACTCACACTTAGACAGGCACACTCCCATATAAACTCAGACACACTCATACACACACCCACAGAGACAGACACTCACAAGCTCCCAAAGACAGACACTCACAAGCTCCCAAAGACAGACACACACTCACACACGTGTCCCCGGTAAGCCCAGTAGAGTCTGTGGGCGATATAAACCCGGAATGTATAGGTAAACCGAGCAGGACATGCAGTATTACTCAGCTCCAGCCTGCACGGACCAGCCAGGGACACGATCTGTATAGGAATGAACCAATAGAACCCTCCACCCAGACCCACGTGGAAATAGTCACAATGTATGAGCAGAACCATGAGAAAACTACAACTTCAAGCATGCCTTGCGCTCTGGTTCCTCCCACTTCCGCTCATTGGTTTCGCCCAACTTCCTACTCGCGGTGGCTTGTCTCGTGACTATGCGGAAAGGTGATTGGACGCTAAGTCTCCCCTGTTGTTTTCTGATTCGTCGTATCATTTCCTTTTTTATGCTGATTGGTCAGCTCTCTATGTTCCTTCCCATTCTATATCCCTTGCAAGGCTTGAACTTCCGGTGGGTTTCCGGCTTCCTGAGACTGTGAAGAGAGAGAGAGGTGACAGAGAAGGGAAGGGAAGTGAGATCCAACCAGACAGACTGATCCACAAACTCATTGTAACAGTAACTTGTATAGAGGGTGGAGATCCTTAAAGTCATTTAAAGTCACAGTAACCATATGGAATATGAAGGACCATGGGAAGCTGTGTTTATAGTTCCATAGATTAGTTTCCCTCCTTCTTCTATTTCATTTTATTCATAGTGACTACTAAGTCGTGATTGTGACTAACAAGTCGTGATTGTGACTACTAAGTCCCCCCATCATTTCCTGTGTTTGTGGATTTCATTACAACAAGGCCAATAACTTAATTTCTGAATATTTATTACTGAAAGGTGAAGGTATTACTATGTGTAGTTGGCCTGGGTGGGTCATTGAAGTAGTGGAAGAGTTTGGTGCGGTTGACCGTTCATTTCAAAATTATTCCACTCATTGTATTGGTCACTACCTGGGATATTTACCGTAGTGGCTCAGTCTGCGTTGCGATGAGCATTGCATGATTTCTAAAAGATTTTTTTAGTTAAAGTCGAAAATTCAAAAAAAAATCTAAGCAAACGTGAGGAAGAGGAACCTTCAAATTAAACTGAAACGAGAAACATCCAGGTAATCTGTGTGTAAATGTTAACCTGTCAATAGCAAATGCTTTATGGAAAAATAACGCTCAGAAATGCAATTAAATGATTATCTCATTCTATCCACTACGGAACTAGTCAAATTATAATGTATTTCAAATAAGTGTTGCCTGTTAAATATTACCGGGGAGATTCAATATTGAAGCCTCTTGTACTTACCTTAGCCCGATTCCGCCCTACAATACCTGACGTAAACAAGATTACGTCAGGTATTGCATCGCGGGATCGGGCTAAGGTAAGAAGCGTGACTTTAAAGCCCCATTCAAAGTGCCCTTAAGTTTCATGCAAAGTAGCGCAAAACTTAACGGAAGGGGTTTTGGATCGCTAGTACATTTGGAAATGGCACTGTGCTCTAAAACCCATCTAAAATTTGCAATATCCCGATATTTCATCGGATTAACGTGGGTTTTTGATGGATTTGGGCCATATTGAATCTCCCCCTATGTGCTTTAAACAAAAAAAAAAAGGGTCAGGATTTGTAGAATTTATTTCTCAATCTGTGCTGTAGTGCGCAGGTGTGCATTTAAAGAGACGGGTGTGTCTTTAATTTGTATATAAATTTACATTTGGTAGTGGAAATATTTTTGTCAGCCTGTTTTAAGGTGGCCATACACCTGCGATTTACATCGCAATGTGCCAAGAGATCACATTAGTATCTGTCGGCACATTGGGAAGGGAACCTATACACATGGAACTGACCGATCCCCATACCCCATACCCATTGGCCATACACAACACAATCTAAATCGGCTAATGCCGACCGACGGAAAATTCCGTCTTTCCTGATCGATTGGAGTGCTGACTACGGTTGTTCGTCGGCACTCCGATTAGTCGGGAATATCCCCTACACATGAGCGACACAACATCGTTCCACAACGGGATTTACCTATTATCGCTTGTGTGTATGGCCACCTTTATGCTATAAAATTGTATTAACATATGCACAGTAATCATAACGAGGCATGTCCATTCCACATGTAATAATCTATTACTGATCTTTCCCAATACTAAAACTCCCAAGACTGCAATAGTTGCTTATCTGCCCAACGTTCATTAAAAAATATATTCCTCACTGGTCATTCTGGTTTTGGGGGGGATAAAACACTTCTGGGGGATGGACAGAGTAAAAAATCACCCACTCCCCCCCGAAAGCTGTACCTGGGGTCAGGGTCTTAAATGCTTGGTGCGTGACCGTTGGGGGTTACAGCTGGTACTTTAAAAATGTATCTTTTGAGTGCCCTTGTTCATCAAGAATAGTACAATATTTGAGGTAAAAAAACAAATGTCCATCCCATCCAACCTGCTCAGCAATACCTACATTTCCTGCCTAATTGTTGACTTGGAGGAAGGCAATCCATTTTTTCAAATAATAAAACAATGTTGGGCAATAACAGTTTGGCTCTTGTCTGACCGAGGGGGTCTTCCCCGGTTGTTCTTTCTGGAATATTGTTGGAAACTATTATAAACAAAATGTTTAGCACGGCCATTATCTGGTATATGTCATTTTAAATAATTCTCATTGAGGCTTTAGAGTTTGTAATTGCTGCAGAAGTATAGCTATGTTTGCAATATTTGTCCTTTAAAAACCAAAAAGATATTAAGCTATAATAATGTGATGTGAAATCCACTCTCCTTCCCCCCAGACGTGCTGACAGAATTAACTGTATAATTTAGGGGCATGTTCTTCTCCAGTCATTGTGTCTACAAACTAGTGTAACTTGTGAAAAATGGTTTGTTCACCCGTGTGTAGGGCAACTGTGGTCTCAAAACAAGTTAGAGTTAAATGAAAGCCTGCAGTATTTCATTTAAAATGAGTCGACAATCACTCAAATTTCCTGCTTCCAGTAGGTTGTGTGACATCAACAGACCTCTGTCCCTCCCCTCCACCCCCTGGGGCGAAGCATGCTCAGTTAAGACTTAGGGTTAGGCCACACTGCTGCGTTTTTTTTTGCGCTTGCGTTTTTAAAAAATCATTGAAAACGCGGCAACGCAGAAAAAAAAGCACGTTTTTGGGCGCGTTGCGATTTGCGTTCTGCATTTTTAATCGCAATCGCATGCGTTTTCCTATACCTATTGAAGACATCGCATGCGCAAACGCAACGAAAATCGCACATGAAATTGCATGCAATTGCGTTTGCGTTGCAGTGTGGCCTTGCCCTTAATGCTGGGGAAAACAGGAAGTGCTGGGGGGGGGGGAATGACATTTAAGAAAGGGAGCCTATTAATGCAGGCAGAGACCGGTCACATGGCTAAAAAGAGCATGTGTTCAAGCAGGAAGTAATATTGCTAAACCTTTCCTGCAATAACTTCTTCTTTTTTTATCTCGAGACGTGATGTAAGTTTTATTTGAATCTACGATGGAATGTTTTTTTGGTTTTTTTTTTTTACAATCCTTACTAGTTTGGAAGAATTGGAGACCATAGTTACCCTTTAAATGAGGTGTTACATGTGTTCTGGTGGTTTCTGAGGGGTGGGGGTTAAAAAAAGGGGAACCTCCATAGCAAAGAGTGTTAACAATCCGAGCAGAAGCCATTTCCTGGATGTATTTTGCTGATTCATGACTGGCTAATAAGACGTGGGCCTCTGTTCAGCTTTTCACTTGCCCTGCGTGTGTCCCTGCCCTCTACTGTTAGAAGCCCAAATTGTTGACATATAACACATATGTTTGTTTATTATTCATCAATTAGCCATTGCATGGAGAGCTGTAATATACAAAGGAACGGTCCCACAGCCATAGACTACCAGGGCTAAAGGTTATACATTCAGAGCCCAGCCAGGCACCCTATCTCTTACAGGTCTTTTACAATGCTCAATAAATGCTGATCTAGGCATTCTTACTGTTTTATAGTGTCCCCTAAACACCCCCCCAATCTGAAACAAATCTTAAATCCAATTGGTTCTTGGATCTTGAACCAATCATATTTTAGGGGTGTGTCTAGGAGACGCTATAAAATAAAGTTCCCCAGCAAAACTTTAAACAGTTCTAGCAACGGAGATTGTAGGTTATGTGGCATGCGATCTGTAAGGAGCATGGGGCTTGGCTGAGCTGTCTGAATGGGCAGTTGGGTACAGGGTCCTTGTGAGTGCTGTTTGGTAGCTCTCTCTACTAAACACAGCTTCATAATAGTTACTGGTCAGTGCCTATAAATAGATAATATAAATAGCTGCTTTGATCAAGTAGCAGATTTGAATAATGCTATTACAGATATAGTAGAACTAATACTCGCATTATTCCTCACAATACTCAACATCAGACCTTGGTGAACCCCAGGTTAATCAGAGGAAACACATGTAGCAAGACTGAGTCTAAATCATCACAGTTTATATACAATCAGTTTGTAATGAATGCAGCCCTGCTAATTACATTATCTGTCTGTCAGTCTCTGTGTAATACAAGGTTTATTACCATAAAACTTTTATTTATGGCTTTTACATGTGTGTGGGAGAGATGGCATAAAAACAGTTTTTTTTATTACTGAGTTTCTGGGAGTTTTATTCACATTTGTAATAATTGTAACATGGGACTAGCGGAGATGACTTGGAACTTCCTGATCTGCCAATACACGTGTGTCCTACTTTTACACATGGTGGCAGATTCTGTACTGTTTATAGTTAGAGGGATGTGGATATGGTCATTTACTTTATAGGGAGGACCGGGGATATGGTAATTCCCATCAGTAGAAGGGCATAACTATACCGTACTTACTGATTGATACATTGTAAAAACTGATAAAGCTAATATCTGCAAAATGGATTTGGAAAAGAAAGAAATGTTGGGGGGAATTAAAGTTCAATGGTATGAGGTTTATAATAGATTGAATTTAGTACGGATACCCTTTAATGTTTTTTTGCTTTGAATTTAGGATGCAGGTTCAACTGTGGTGTGTCTGTATCGTGACTGTCCTAACCATTGTTACCGGTGATAATTTAGTGGACGACTGCCAGCTGGTTGGAGATAAAAAATCGTTTAATGAGCAAGCTGTCCTGAAAAGGCTTGCACCGCTAAAGAATAAAAGGTAATGCGCTGTGCACATTACACAAAGCTCTAAATGCACATTCTGTTTCTACTTAAATGGCATGTCCATCCCTTCTACTACAATTTAACAATCTATAGGGCACCCCCCAAAATCCTAGTTCCGTCTTACTTACAATGTCCAATTGTGCTCCCTAGCTGAAAAAAATGAAACTTCTTTAGTAGACAATAGTATAGAATAGTAGCTAATTTCTCTCTGTGTCTGTCTCTTATTCTTTCCTTTCTCCCCTCCCTCTCTCTCTCCCATGTCTCTCTATCTCCCAGCATATATGCAGAATCATGGGTAAGATGTTAGTAAGTCCATATTAAATTTTACTCCTAATGTATTTTTAGATTTGAAGCAGAGACTCAGGAAGGCACAGAAACGTATAAGTACACTTTTGTAGTATGTGGCCGTGTGGACAACAGTTCGGAAAGTACTAATGAAGGTCTAGTGCAGTCCAAGAAAGTAAAAGATACTACTGAGACCACTGTGATTGGCCGTATCACAGAAACGCACATCATTAATGGAAGTAAGAATGGATACAATTATTTTATTGGTTCTTTAAACATATAAAACCTGGAGTGGAATTTATACCATCTTACATGCTATTAATCTATACAGTTTTTTTCTTAAAGAAGCAGAGAATACATTTCCAGTCCTAAATTTATTTTTATTAAAGGGACACTGTACTCATGCAGTAGTTGACTGCTCTCTATCCTCCTCTTCATGTCAGGAACGCTGATGGAGGACTAGTCAGTTACTTCATGTCCCTTTTTAAATGGGAACTGCGCTCTCCAAACAAGTTGATTTTAAATGAAAGATCATTAAAATGAGCCATCAACCACCTCTCTATGTGCAGGTTGGCATGAAGCATATGAGCTGCAAGAACTTGCTTATGTCTAACTCCTTCTAATTTAAAACACAGCGGACTGGATCCTGTTAATCTATGGGAATGGAGAGAAGTACGACCGTCACTGCAATCAGGAAGCAAGGAAAGCAATGGTCATGATTTCGTGTAACAAGAATACGCAAGGGGTGAGTGAGCAGAGATTTAAAAACATTTCAGGATGATTTGCTGTTTAATGCATCGTCACACTTTATGCAGTTATCTTTAAAGGGTAACTAGTTATTGCTGGAAAGGTTCAGCAATTTTCTTTCCTGCTTGAACACTTCCTCTTTTCAGCCATGTGACCAGCTTGTAATCATGTGACCAGCCTCTGTCTGCATTAATAGGCTCCCCTTCTCAACTGTCACTTTTCCCCCCCAGGTACTTCCTGTTTTCCCCAGCATAAAGTCTTAACAGGGCATGCTTCTCCCCCCGGGGTGGAGGGGTGGGGCAGAGGTCAGATGATGTCACTCAACCACCTGGAAACAGGAAATTTTAACATTCAACCCAATATAATTTCTCGCAGGCTGTGGCCTTGGGCTCATTTTAAGGAAAGTCTGTAGGCTTTCATTTAACCCTAACTTGTTTGGACGCCACAGTTGCCCTTTAATGGGGAACATGTTGACTTTCTGAGTAATTCCTAAACTGATCCGCCTATGTAAAGTGTAAAATCTTTCAGATTAGGAGTTCTACGATTATTTCCTCCCAGCCACTGGTTGTAGGCATGCACAGTAGGCTTACCACATATACTCGAGTACAAGTCAATCCGAGAATAAGCCGAGGTATTTTTCCTAAAAAAAACAAGTAAAATCGATTGACCCAATTATAAGCCAAGGGTAGAAATGGCTTATTTCTACACCCCCCCCCATGACCACTTGTGGTATAGCTTTATTTAAAAGGGGTGTGTATCACTTTAAGATTTTTTTGTAAGTGCATTTCACTTTATTTTTTTTTTGTTATTCCCAAAGATAATGATCAGATGATCTTGGGGAATGATAACGAACTTGGAATACAGGCACAAATCACGTACAGATCCGATCGGAAAAATCACTTCCTGGAACAAATTTTCCAGGAAGTGATTTTTTTCCAAGATCAATAATTAGTTTATTAGAGCTGATCACCTAATATCGATCTCTGCCCCCATTTCTTTCCTAAGTATTTGGCAAGTAGCAAAGACTTGGCTAAAATCCTATTTGTGAATGGAACTCCTAAGCTCCATTCACAAATACCATAGTAAGCTTTCTTCCACTGACAGCTTTCAAGAGCCTGTACTGCACTACAATCTGAATGGAGATCACAGTGCAGTACCTCAACTAGACCACCAGGGCAGCACAGGAAGCCCAAGGGAAGACCCAGGTGAAGAATGAAGTCCTGTGACATCATCAGGGTCTCCCTTATCGCGGAACTCCTCTTGGTGGGACGAGCTTCCATTATGCGGTTACGTCTTCTAAGGCTGTTAGCTCCCAATCCCCACATAGAATTTGGAACAAACTGATAGGGGATCTAGTGGGGCACTTGAATGCTGCCGCCCGATTGCCCTTATCTGCCGAGTTTAGCATTTCAGGTTCATTTTAAAAAATAAAAACCTCTGCTTGTACTCGAGTATATACGGTACACAGGGAGAGAGCAGTGGCCCAATTAGCTGAACTTTCACACTCTGTGCTAAGGGCAATGAAAAAGTGATAGCACTGCCTACTGTACTGAAAAAATGCAGTTAATATGGAGTTGTTTAAAATCTCTATGATCTATAGTTACAAGTTAGTTTAAAGACCATATTAGCCATTTAAATATTGGTAATATAAACCCTGCAAATACAACAGCAGCAGGAAAATATAGTTTGGTCTGACATGGAAATCTTTTGCCCTATTATTAGAAATCAGTAGGTAGATTGTTTATTACAGCCACATATTTATCAGCCATTTGATTGGTCGATTGTCAAATCTATCCAATGTCTAAAGAATAACTAAGTTTCCATTGGTTTTACCTCCTGGTGTTCACATGAGGTTCCACAGGGACCTAGCGGTTGTCTTATCACTGAAATAGCCGGAAGGTAAGTTGGTAATGTGTGGCCAGCTTTAGTCTCTGGATATCATCATAGTAAACACTGGTATCTGGGAACAGGGAAGTCTCCCAATGCTGTATATGTTCAAATGTTTCTGTTGCTTTGATATTAAATGTGTCCCCTCGTTCCTTTCCAGGGCGCCTTCACAGTTATAAGTGAAGAGAGAAACAAATCAAAGGAGTGTTTTTATCTGTTTGAGATGGACAGCAGCGTCGCCTGTCCCCCAGAGGAGTCCCATCTTAGTGTGGGTTCTATTCTTCTCATTGTGTGAGTTTTCTTTATCATTGATTTCCATGTGATGTCATTTGCTATATTTATTGAATGGATGAACAAAGACTTAAGGTTCCTACAAATGGGCAATGAACACAAGGCCAAATGCACATACGGCCATTCCTCTACTGCTTGATCGAGAATATAAAATGGTGTTGTATGGAGAAGAATAGAATATAGAGCAATATAAGAAGCTAATAGGGAGGTTCAGTGATGCATATTTGTATAATTCACATTATCCTGTTGTAATATTGGGTTTATGTGGGTTTTTTACACTTATTTCTGGGCACTGCACCATTTCCAAATCTTTTTAGAAATAGCATAAACAATGAGATGCAATGTCGGTTCGCTGTAGTTCTTGGTTGATTTATGAAATAAAGCTGTGGGTGCTAGGCGTCTACTCCCATAATTCATCTCTTTGTGTTTGCTGGGAGTCTTCGTGTATGCTGTACAATTTACATGCTCTAGTGCACAGCAGATCAAAACAAGGAAGCTGCAGCTTAGATCCCCTCCTGTTAGTCACAGAACATGTAACTGCAGATTCAGCTTCTCAGACACTGAGATTTAACAGTGTGATATTGTTTGTTAAAATACTTCCCCCCCCCCCCCCCCCCCACACACACACACATTCCTTTGCTATTTATACAAAACACAACAGTAATCGTTGCATTTTTATTTCATATCAAGCACAGAGAAAATAAAAATTCAGCCTGGGGATTTAAACCTGTGACCTCATGGGCTGTATGTTTCTAAAATAAGTGCTGTAGAGCCACTGCACCATACACAAGTAAAACAGGTACATTAAGAAACGTTGGCTAGGAACATAATAGAAGCAAAATCTTTGAATGAGAAGGCTAGCTGTCTGCAATACACGCTGGCTAGAAAAAAGCAGGGAAACAGGTAGTTTTCAAAGTCTTAGCAGGGATTTCCTTATTGGTGGACTGTGAATACTGGGGTCAGGGGGTGTGGCAAATTTGTGTAGATGGTAACAGGGTTCTTTGAAGACTACATGGGCTATGAGTACTGACAACATGGACCCACTAGAGCAGGGATATTCAATTTAACGGGATTTTGATTGTCTTGAAGGGCCGAACGATATAATTCTCATTATAGAGAATTTTATAAAAATAATAAATTAATATCCCTGGTTCATTGGATGTTTTTTTTTAATTAGTTGCAATTTTTAATAGGCATGTAATATTTTAGATCCATTCCATCAAACTCAATCTATTTTATTTTATTATTATTAAAATAAAGTAAATAAAAAATAAATCAATTATCCAGCCTGAGACAATCAATGCATATTAAGATATTTTGGGTACAGGTCTAGTAGTCCGGGGCAGCCAAAGGGCCGCATGTGGCCTATGGTTTGCCCAGGTCTGTACTAGAGAATCTAACAATGTATAGGTGTTTTGGGGAGAAAAGCGTTTTCATTGCGATTTAAAAGTTTAGTTCCCCTTTAATAGGAGGTGCATATTTTTTCCCATCATTTTTATTATTCTACATCAGCAGTAAACATCTGATTGTTTGCTAAATTAATAACAGAGGAAACAGTTTTGCACCATTAATGAAATAGTGTCCACCCCCTACCACTAATTATAATTACTACTTACCACGGAGAGGTAATTATAATGATCTTGGGATTTGGTGTATTGGGGAAGGTAAGTATGCATTTCATGAGCCCAGTAATGTGCGTATTCTCCTGGAAATCTTGTGTAAATATTCCCATAAATAGGAATAGAACAGGAATGTTTTGTTTTATGGGAATGTGACTGGAATGTGCTGTTTGGATTAGTATGCGTGTACGTGTTGTTTACTGATTGGTTAGGAACAATCCACCAACTTTGTCTCAAAGGAAATTCATTGCTACAGATTGTCACGAACAGGAGGGGCATTTAAACTCCTATAGGTAATATCTATAATGGCAGCTGTAATTTCCCATTGATTTCACTTTATAAGCATTGTCAATAAATATGGCAGCTCCCACCTATTTTAACGGTTCTTACACACATGCGATCGCGGGTGGTTAAATATAAAAGGGAGAGCAGATCAATCGTTTTGTTTATGTTTGTCTAGCACAAGATGCACGTCTGTGCATTATATTGTATTTATTACTGGGTTTTATGTTTTTTATATTACATTTACATGTTTGGTGGTCCTATCTGGTGGGAAATTTTGGTCGGTTTTAAATTATTGCCCAGAATTGGTAACACAACCAATATTTTTCCACAAGCTTTTACATAACGACTTAAAAAAAAAGTTTAGTTCTCCCTTAAAGCTTTTGGCCATACAATCATACAAAGTGCCTTATAGAGGGAGAAATGTATCACAGGTTGCTTTAGAGGTCTTTAACCAATTAAAGCTGGGCATACAAGATGCAATATTTTGGCTTGATCGACAGATAGTTGTGTATTGGTCGAGGGGGCCAAAATAATTGAATGGGTTTTTTTTTTTTTGCATGGGTTTTCAGCCACAAACAACCGGACACATCCGAAATCCACATCTGATCGTGCGGCCCTCTATGGACCTGCGGTGAACTGTCAGTCCTTCGTTCTGGCCAGTCAGAAGTGGCAAATGATTGGCCAGAACAAAGAAGAATCTCATCATGTGTACCCTGGTTAAAGTACTGTATATACTCGCTCAGTTGTGTGAATAGGGTACACCAAATCCACAAGCTTGTTAATTATAGATAATAAAGCTACACAAGAGTCCAGTAGCAGTGCTCACAGTGATTTATTGGAGATACAGAACATGTTTCGATAAGTGACTTCCTGTCTGTCATTTTATTGGTTGTTAATATAAATCGATTGTTCCTTGACACTTATATCCACTTCCTTATTTCCTAATTGTGTGTCCTTTCCAATCTATTCTGTTTGGACCATTTGAGACTACAAAGCATCACATTACACACTCTTACAGCAATAATGACCTTTCCTTCTTGTATTGGTACCAATAAAGCTTGCCAAGTATTGTTTTCCAAAGCAGCTCTTCGGATTAGTTTAATGGCTTTAGAAAAGCAAATTATGTCCAGATGCCTTTTAAGCTGCAGGCTGACATCAACACTTCTCCCTCTGTCTAGTTACATTTGACCAATCGTTTTATTCCTGGCGTTGATTACAATTTGGTTAAATTCTGACTGTGTTTTTAAAAGATGGATTCAGGTTTGAAAACAAACATGAGCAATATGTAAATGAATGTTTATTTGTTTTTAGTTCCACATTTGAATAAGAGAATTTATTGTAATCTCTTACCTGGGGCAAGGAGGTAGGAATGGCAATAACACCTCCCAATATCGTTTCTGTGAGTATAAAGAAAGCTGCTTCTGCCAGGCTTTCTCTGTGCTTCTACACTATCTGTTATACAGGAAAGTCCAGGACACTAACCTGGCAGTTGAAAACTCAACAAAATTTTATTGGGAGGTAAAAATAATCCCTTCTACTGCCCCAGGTACTTTTTATTTTTAATGGGTCAATTTTTACAGTGAAATTGTCCTTTTAATGGAATAGTTCACTCCCAAAGTAAACTATTCCTTTAACGTATTGATTGAAGCCCGGAGATTAAAGGGCATGTCCACCCCCAAAACCATAATTTCTCCCACTACTGGCCCCACTGTGTAGTGTAATAAAATCCTTACCTTACATCCCAGCTCCAAATGGTTCTCCTGTAAAGTCCCTCCAAAGTCCCCAAAACTGGCCACCAGGAGCAGTGCAGGGAGGGAAATTGTTTCCGCCTCTGAGGCTTCCTTAGAGGTTTTTGGCTTGCTCAGAGCAGCCCCCCCCCCATCTCCCATTTTCCTCTCCCTCCCCCTTGTGTAAAATCCCCTTGGGGTATTCCTCCCCCAGCCGGGGTAAAGAGGGAAGGTAAGTAAAGATCAGGGGAGTATCTGGACATAAGAATAATGTGGTTGGGGCTGGGGGAGGAAGCCCTACACTATATAGAAAGTTACAACAAGGGGTGGACATGCCCTCTAAGGAGCGATGCCTTATCTCCCATTCTTCAATCAATAGCTCAGGATCTGGGAACAAAGATTCAAGAAATTTACCTTTTGCGCGATCCACATTGGATAAAGTGACAGCTCCCGACTGCTTCCTGGTTCTTTACAGCTATAGTGCGATAATGCACGCTATAGTTAGACAGAACAAGGAAGCGGTTGGGTATTTCACCGTGGACGCACAAAAGGTAGGTTTCTTGAATCTTCATTCCCGGATCTTGAACTATTGATTGAAAAACAGGAGGTAGGGGGTAGCACCTTAACCTCCCGGGCTTCAATCAATACATTAAAGGAATATTTCACTTTTCCTTTAAGTCCTCTGGGCACAGTGTAAATGGAATGTTCTTAGTGTTGCTTGTGCTATTTTTGACCCTGATCAACTTGGGGACATTTAATTACATTCTTATCCCTGTTCCATCCCATAGGTTTGCAGTTCTTGTTGCTGTTTACATAATCGGTGGGTTCCTTTACCAGCGTTTTGTGGTTGGCGCCAAAGGAATGGAGCAGTTTCCAAATTTCACCTTCTGGCAAGAGCTTGGAAATCTGATGGCTGTGAGTACTGAATTATTGGTATTACAGTATGAACTTTGAGTATGGTATACATGTTTCATGACTGAGTACTGAAGTCTTGTTATTACAGTATGAATCCATTGTTTATGGACTGAGTAATGAATTATTGGTATTACAGTATGACTGTGGGGATGGTATCCATGTTTCATGACTGAGTACTGAATTATTGGTATACAGTATGAACTGGGGGGGATGTATCCATGTTTCATGACTGAGTACTGAATTATTGGTATTACAGTATGAACTGTGGGGATGGTATCCATGTTTCATGACTGAGTACTGAATTATTGGTATTACAGTATGACTGTGGGGATGGTATCCATGTTTCATGACTGAGTACTGAATTATTTGGATTACAGTATGAACTGTGGGATGGTATCATGTTTCATGACTGAGTACTGAATTATTGGTATTACAGTATGAACTGTGGGGATGGTATCCATGTTTCATGACTGAGTACTGAATTATTGGTATTACAGTATGAACTGTGGGGATGGTATCCATGTTTCATGACTGAGTACTGAATTATTGGTATTACAGTATGAACTGTGGGGATGGTATCCATGTTTCATGAAGAGTACTGAATTATTGGTATTACAGTATGAACTGTGGGGATGGTATCCATGTTTCATGACGAGTACTGAATTATTGGTATTACAGTATGAACTGTGGGATGGTATCCATGTTTTATGACTGAGTACTGAATTATTGGTATTACAGTATGAACTGTGGGATGGTATCCATGTTTCATGACTGAGTACTGAATTATTGGTATTACAGTATGAACTGTGGGATGGTATCCATGTTCAGATGAGTACTGAATTATTGGTATTACAGTATGGACTGTGGGGATGCCATGTTTCATGACTGAGTACTGAATTATTGTATTACAGTATGAACTGTGGGGATGGTATCCAGTTTTATGACTGAGTACTGAATTATGGTATTACAGTTGAACGTGGGGATGGTGATCCATGTGAGTGAGTACTGAATTATTGGTATTACAGTATGAACTGTGGGGATGGTATCCATGTTTCATGACTGAGTACTGAATTATTGGTATTACAGTATGAACTGTGGGGATGGTATCCATGTTTCATGACTGAGTACTGAATTATTGGTTTTACAGTATGAACTTGTGGATGGATACCATGTTTCATGAATGAGTACTGAAATTGGTATTACAAGTATGAACTGTGGGGATGGTATCCATGTTTCATGACTGAGTACTGAATTATTGGTATTACAGTATGAACTGTGGGATGGGATCCATGTTTCATGACTGAGAGTACTGAATTTTGGTATTACAGTATGGACTGTGGGATGGTATCCATGTTTCATGACTGAGTACTGAATTTTGGTATTACAGTATGAACTGTGGGGGATGGTATCCATGTTTCATGACTGAGTACTGAATTATTGGTATTACAGTATGAACTGTGATGGGGATGGTATCCATGTTTCATGACTGAGTACTGAATTATTGGTTATCAGTATGAACTGTGGGGATGGTATCCATGTTCATGACTGAGTACTGAATTTTGGTATTTCAGTATGAACTGTGGGGATGGTATCCATGTTTCATGACGAGTACTGAATTATTGGTATTACAGTATGAACTGTGGGGATGGTATCCATGTTTCATGACTGAGTACTGAATTATTGGTATACAGTATGAACTTGTGGATGGTATCATGTTTCATGACTGAGTACTGAATTATGGTATACAGTATGGATCCATGTTTTATGGTGAGTACTGAATTATGGTATTACAGTATGAACTGTGGGGATGGTATCCAGTTTCATGACTGGTACTGAATTATGGTATTACAGTAGACTTGGGGATGTGTATCCATGTTTTCAGACTGGTACTGATATTGGTATTACAGTATGAAATGTGGGATGTATCCATGTTTCATGACTGAGTACTGAATTATTGGTATACAGTATGAACTGTGGGGATGGTATCCATGTTTCATGACTGAGTACTGAATTATTGGTATTACAGTATGGACTGGAGGATGGTATCCATGTTATGACTGAGTACTGAATTATTGGTATTACAGTATGAACTGTGGGGATGGTATCCATGGTTATGACTGAGTACTGAATTATGGTTATTACAGTATGAACTGTGGGGATGGTATCCATGTTTCATGACTGAGTACTGAATTATTGGTATTACAGTATGAATGTGGGGATGGTATCCATGTTTCGACTGAGTACTGAATTATTGGTATACAGTATGAACTTGGGGATGGTATCCATGTTTTATGACGAGTACTGAATTATTGGTATTACAGATGAACTGTGGGGATGGTATCATGTTTCATGACTGAGTACTGAATTATTGGTATTACAGTATGGAATCCATGTTTATGGCTGAGTACTGAATTATTGGTATTACAGTATGAACTGTGGGGATGGTATCCATGTTTCATGACTGAGTACTGAATTATTGGTATTACAGTATGGACTGTGGGGATGGTATCCATGTTTCATGACTGAGTACTGAATTATTGGTATTACAGTATG
This sequence comes from Hymenochirus boettgeri, assembly GCA_019447015.1. Lineage (NCBI taxonomy): Eukaryota > Metazoa > Chordata > Amphibia > Anura > Pipidae > Hymenochirus > Hymenochirus boettgeri. The sequence goes on along the minus strand of CM033475.1, from coordinate 8,124,827 downwards.
AACTGTGGGGATGGTATCCATGTTTTATGACTGAGTACTGAATTATTGGTATTACAGTATGAACTGTGGGGATGGTGTCCATGTTTTATGGCTGAGTACTGAATTATTGGTATTACAGTATGAACTGTGGGGATGGTATCCATGTTTTATGGCTGAGTACTGGATTATTGGTATTACAGTATGGACTGTGAGGATGGTATCCATGTTTCATGACGGAGTACTGAATTATTGGTATTACAGTATGAACTGTGGGGATGGTATCCATGTTTTATGACTGAGTACTGAATTATTAGTATTACAGTATGAACTGTGGGGATGGTATCCATGTTTTATGACTGAGTACTGAATTATTGGTATTACAGTATGGAATCCATGTTTTATGGCTGAGTACTGAATTATTGGTATTACAGTATGAACTGTGGGGATGGTATCCATGTTTTATGACTGAGTACTGAATTATTGGTATTACAGTATGAACTGTGGGGATGGTATCCATGTTTTATGACCGAGTACTGAATTATTGGTATTACAGTATGAACTGTGGGGATGGTATCCATGTTTCATGACTGAGTACTGAATTATTGGTATTACAGTATGGACTGTGGGGATGTTATATTTTCTCTCTAATCTAGTTCAGACTCTCCTCCACCCCCTCTCTCAGAAACATGTTGACGCTAAACATAGTGTCACTTCAGGTTCCTCACTTCTAATCCAGTTGTTTTTGTTTCTATAAAAGTTGCCCATCTGGTCTGTATTGCCAAAAGGCCATCAATCTCTTGTAGCCGTTTGCTATCACTACATACTGTACACAACTTGAAGCCGTTTGACTAAAGATATTGATCACAGAATGTAACTTAAACTTGTGCTATTTGCCTAACTGGGTAAAAGGGGATACTTATGGTTGACTGCTTTAGTTCTGTCATTCATTGTACATATATAAATATCTTATCATGTTGGGTAAACACTGTACTGATAATAGACCGGTCTGTCAGGTTTGGTGGAAAACGTTAAATCCCATGACCAATGAACTGCTGCACTTTGCTGCTAGTTTGATCGATGTGCTACAAATTGGAGGACTTAATTTGAATGTCTGGCATGTGAAGGGGTGGGGCCATACCAGAACAAAACAACCTGTGCGGGCACCTACAAGGAACCCTCGGGGTGAGGACCAAGTGTTTTAGGTCCTAACTCTGGGAGGGGGTGTTTAATGTGATCATGTTACTTTAAATAAAGCCTTTAGTTTAAAATGTAGACATGTCTTCAATGTTCTAAAGTTGCTCCTTGCACTGGTTCATAAAAATGTTGTTATTACAGGATGGCTGTGATTTTGTTTGCCGCTCTCGGCCTCGTACATCAGAAACTGCTTATCGAGGAGTCGGAGATGATCAACTAGGGGAGGAACCAGAAGAACGAGATGATCACTTACTACCTATGTGATGAGTTCTAAGACTGCATAGCAGCTGGGAGCAGCACAGCCCTGTGGTCCCTCCCATCTCTGTACTCTCCCTTCTGCTTTGTGCCACTGTCTTAACTTTGTGCTTTTTTGCAAGGCTGAGGTCCAACTACCCAAAAATCCTATTTTATGGTGTTACTGATGGCGTAGGTATGAACCTGTACCGGAAAATCGCCCCTAGAATGAAGCAAACACAAAAAATGATTAACGTCATCAGATGAAAACTAAACTGTGTGGTTGGTATTTATGTACCTGTTGAATGATTCTGACATACAAGTGGGCAGAGCGCAAAACAGGAAGCAGCCAGATGTCACTGAAGGTTCTAGGTTCATTAGGAGGGTGCCCAAAGCAGCCTATAGCAATTCTTAGTTCTGCAGTTAACTAGCAAAAACGTTTGGGTTGCGAGTCCCCCGTTTAAAAATGTAAATAGCAAAGGTTTCCAAGTGTGTTATCCCGTAGTGGGTCCAAGGAGTCTAAGCACTATTCACTGGCCATTATTTTTGTTCTGTTAAGAAGTTTGCAGGATTTCCACACCCAATGTTCCAGGCCATACTAAAGGTGTAATAAGTGAAGATTAGAGATTTCTTTACAACTAGGCACCTCACAAACCACTTTTACTTATTGAAGGTCAAGCTTCTAGTACAGCACCGAACATGCCTTTCATCCCCCACTCCCTCTATTACGGTCACTGGTTTTTCTTTGGGTGTTTATATTCTGTGGTTTACTGGGGTTCTTCTCTGGGATTTGTTTTGTATATATAAAAAAAAAAAAAAAAGGTCCTGGAATAAATTGTCCCGTGGTACTTCTATGCAATAGTTTGTTTTTTTTCTTTCCTTTTTAAAAAAACTGTCAATAAGAAATGGAACATTTCTTTAATTAAAGTCTTTAAAGGGAAACTTCTGGGGTGTTTTGCCTTGGACAACAAGAAGATCCATTAGTTGAATTTGTAAGCAATTTTCCACTTATTCTGTGCAAATGTTTGCTTGAGTTTTGAGTATTAAGCATAAGTGTTACAAGTGTGGCTACGGTGTGGAACTATATACTACAGCTGGCTGTATCCCTTTGTCACATTGCAATTATTTTGCGTCCTTCTTGGGGTATAAACAAGTGGAAGTCCCTTGAAATTCAACACTGGGTGGTAAAATTGTAATTACCGTATATACTCGAATATAAGTCGACCCGAGTATAAGTCGAGGTACCTATTTTTACCCAAAAAAATTGTGAAAACTGATTGACTCGAGTATAAGTCGAGGGTGGAAATTATGACCACTGCTTTCTTATGATTCTGTATTGTTTTCAGTCTTTCATCATGTGTATTGTGGGTTAGTTACCCTTTAGATCCCACACAGTAACCTCCAATACCTTGGCACTCCAGATGTTTGGAAACTACAATTCCCAGCATGCTTTAGTAGCTGGGAGTTTTAGTTTACAAACATCTGCAGTGGAACTGCACACACCCTCCCCCCTCCCAGCCAGGATGATCAATGTCACTTTAAAGCATAACTTTAAATATATTAGCCACAAATGAGTCCAACACATGAGCAATACATTACATGAGCAACATACTGTACTACCTTGGAAATAGGAATCCGGCTGCCTCCACTAATATACCACCTGAAGGCTCAGTCACTAACTTGAATGAGGAATCTGGCTGCCGCATCCACTGATGGTCGCATCCACTGACGTCATTACTCAGCGCCGGTCTCATTTCCCGGCGCCGAGTAATGACGTCAGTGGATGCGGCAGCCAGATTCCTCATTCAAGTAAGTGACTGACCTGAGTATAAGTCGAGGTTCAGTTTTCAGGCTGATTTTACAGCCTGAAAACCTCGACTTATACTCGAGTATATACGGTATGTTAGAATAAGACAACCCAAAGCTTCAAATTGGATATTGATACGTTACAAGCTGTGCACATGCACCCACTTTGTAGGCCTGCACCCAGAGGTTAAAGTGACGTGCACACAGTCTGCTAGAATATAAGCTATAGTGTGTAGTTTACAAATTTCCATTTTGTATGATCACAGAAAATCTATCTGGCAATATATACAGGTTACCTTGCCTGCATATAATCCACTTGTAAAGCTAAGTACATGTGTTGTGTCTGCCGACGCACGGTTTGTTTAGGGCGGCAGTTGCTTGTGTGTTGATTTAACGGCTAGCATGACTTTCCCTCCAGCTAGAAGTCACACTTAAATGACTGCAAATTGGTTACGCCTCTATTCCGATCGTAAAGCCACAAGAATACTCAAATGAATTGGGCCCTTGTTTCGGACAGACAGTGATACTTCCCTGCCAGGAAGGGGAGAACCTACAGAGGCGTCTGCACCCATAGTTGGGTAGAGTGCACCTCCAACATTGTTTATCCTGCTTGATACTTCCCTGCCAACCTAGCTGGAGGTTTGACCTTTAAAGATATTGTAATTAGTCAAAGATCTCCTCGGTTTGGTTGAACTTTCTTAGCCATAGACCTCAGACTCCAAAGAAATGTCATTTTATTGTCATTAAGTGCTAACAAAAATGTAACAAAACAGAATAATTGCAAATTACTCCCTGCTCTTTCTTTAACTCGTGACATAATGCCACTGCGTCCTGAGGTCAGCGAGCAAGGGGTCCAGACGCCAAGGAGAGAGGATCCATCAGGGGGTAAAAAGCTGTAGATAAATGTCTTTTAGAAACATAAGGGGGAGACAATTAAAAGCTTATCATGGAACCAGAATTAACCCAATTAAAGGAGCAGAATGTAAACGAGGCGTTTATAAAAATCCTATGGCGAGATGGGAATGATTTCTGTTACAGTTCATCTATTCCAGCCCACTAGTCTATCTTACTTGGATGAAGAATTTTCAGAATAATTCACTAGCCCAAAGATGCTGGTAATTAAAAGGGAGTGTAACATGGCAGTAGTTACACAATATAGATTACTATATGGCCAAACTACTCATGCCTAAAAGTGCGCTGGTACTTTTGTGCTCTATTGGTGGGTTCGGTAGTGGATACGCCTGAATGTTTACATATGCAAGTATCGTTGTGCCTCTTACTGGGAAAATAAAGCAGGGGAGCTTTGGTAAAGAAAAAAAGATTTTCAGTTACAAAAAGTAAAGCGTTAGGATATTTTCGTAAGAAAACTGTACGGATCTAAGGTTCCTGGAGGTTTTCACCTCCATAAGAATATACTTAGGAAACTGAACTATCCAGACACAGGATGGACGCATGAACTATCATCCATTGTAACAAGTCAAACATCAAGCTCTATCCCTATTTACATTGACAGATAAGGAAATATGTGTAGAACATCACATACAATGCAGAGATCCATGTAGCCTTCCACTGCATAGGCTACCTAGAAGGGTCTCCTTCATATATGCAGATAAGGGATATACTCCCAATTACTAGTGCATAGTCTATGAGCAGACAGTCTACTGCAAGTGTTAACCCATTTCAAGAAGATACAGCTACATTATTTGCAGCAAGATGGCTGCACCAGCTGGAACAAACAAATGATGATGTATCCCAGCTATTCTGGGAGAAAAAAAACAGTTCCAAGGCATGCAAACCGCCGACTATGCTGGTTGGAGTCAATGGGTTAAAAACTCTACTTGAAGATGGTTATATGTAGGAATATGGCAGCATCTCTACATATAAACCCAACAATAGGTCTGCATAAAACCAAACCAACTATAGTAGACCAATGACTGGTCTGTGACTTTTCTTTCAGGAATGACCCTCATGGCTGCCCAGAGAACATATATACATATGCAGACAAACCTCCTTCATCCGTCTAACATGGAAGAGCTTCCTAAGGCAAACAATCTGCTTTACAGAGAACCTTCCTCTTGGCCTGGAGAAGCAAGGCACATTATATTTTTCCCATAATGTTCATTGGCCTGTAACTTTATCTGATGCAGGTATCATGCCTCACCGAAGACACGTGTAGATGAAGAGATACAGACATAACAGAAGATATAGGTATATATTTAGAGTATTAACAAGGAGATAATAAACCGAGAGTCCACATAGCAGGTACAAGATGGCCAGTTGAAAATTAGTCACCAGTTGACTCTATAAGGTTATTGAACGCGTCTTTCTGTCGTCCTCCCTATAATATCAACATATTTTTCTCCTCTTGTAAGATCACAAGGGGCTGTGCTGCTTCTCCTTTCCTCTACCACTTTGTGCCTGGAGGGGTTATGGGTAGTTAGGTTTCCTTGAGCAAATTGATTTTGGCGCAGATTTTCAGCGCAGGTCCAAGTTTAATATTAAGGGCGCTCATGAGATGTTCTTCTTTCAGCAGTAATAACGCCTGCCCGTCTATCTCCTGAGATCGGAAATCTTCTGCCAGGTCTTGACATCCTGCAAGACAAAGATGAATATATTATGCTGGGTGAGGGGTGAAAGTGAAGCATCAATCTAGTTCAAACATGATTCTATCATTAGGAAACTGCAATATAGCTAGACTAATGCTCTTTATAATGAATTTACTATATAGGACAAATGCCTCGAGGCAGTAAAGGTTTTAAATAACTATTTCCTTAGGTGAAGGAGCTATAACTTACCCGTGAGCGCTATCCAATGCTGGTTCAACATTTACTGACTGTCCAGCCTTATCTAAACTATAGCGTGGATTAGCGTACACACGCGCTACAGTTTGGTTAAAGCCGGCGGAGGAGCCAGCGGTGGATCACGCTCGCGAGTAAGTTTACTATCTTAGCTCCTGGTTTAATTTAATTAATGATTAATTAAATCCAGGCCTCTGCCTGGTTCAGGTCCCTTATAAGAGGTAGCAGCTGATGATGTATGCATACACCTGTCAGCACGCCTCCATGTGACGTGTAATCACCGCTACCAACCCCTTTGCTCTTTGAACAAATAGGACACACAATGCATTGTAGCACTTTTGATACTTGCAACCAAGCTATTAATTATTATTTAAGGAACAAAAAAAAATATACATTGCTATATAGTGGATAAAGAATCCATTTAGATAAGACGGAAAAAAAATACAATTGAAAGCAATAAGGAGGGTGCTAGAAAGGCTTGCTACAATTCTTAAAGAAAAAAAATAAATAAAGGTCAAGTTTTCCCCCAAATAAAAAATGGTATACATGTAAACACCCCCCCCCAAATCTTTAGTTAAAAGCAGAGAGAAATGCTGCCTAATGTTCTGTTAGCCCTTCTGCTTCCTAGTTCTTCCAGTTAGCAGCTGTCAGTCATGGATGTAACATGACATCACAGCCAATGACTGAATGCTATTCCCCCTTGCTGCTTCCTCTGAGAATATAAAAGCTTGTAAAGTTTTAGGGGGAACATTAGGTTCTGGGGACAGAAGCTCCAGTTAGACATCTTGGCTTCCTTACTTTGTTTTATTTTGCTAATTGTGAAAAACTGGGAATATCCAATCATTTCGACCAGGAATGTTAAGCTAATGTGTGAATTAGCACCAAAAAATACCCTGATGGCACTTTACGGTTCCAGGACAGAAAATGTCATAAGAGACACTTGCTTGAAATCTGACAGTTTGTATTTCTGCAGAATTTATCACACTTGAGAAAACCTGCGATAAATATAGCTCCTCCTGGGCTTCAGTCAATACATTAAAGGGGAACTGTGGTCTCCAAACAAGTTTAAATGAAAGGCCAGTTCCCTACCTTTAAAACGAGCCATCAACCACCTCTCTACGTGCTCCACAGCCCAAGATATAAAGAAATGACTGACCAGAAAAGTTAATGGGTGGGAGGCTGATGTGACATTCCTACGGCTGCTCCTCCACCTCGCCGCCGGCAAGCACAGCCTCAAACTTCAGTGACAAGACAGGAAGTGTGTCCGTCCCCCCCCTGCTGTGTGAAGATCCCAACAAGAAAAGGTAAGGGAATCTACAGCCCGACTCTCCCACTTCACACAGTTTTCTGTAGGGGGTGTGGTGGGTCTGAGTGCCCCACAGAACCCCTGAGTGGGCGGGGCCACGTGGGGCTGTAAGGGAACAGGTCAAGGGGGGCCTGCAAATGGAGGGGCCATGGGGTTTATGAGTGGGAGGGACCAGGGGGGCTTGCAAGGGGAGGAGGAGATGCAGAGCAGATTGACCATCATACACTGACGGTTTCAGAGCAGGAAGTGCAGGGGACCTGGTGATGCTGCTGCCACATTACACACAAAAATGTAAATATCTTCAAAACTATGCAAAATAAACAATGACAATAAATTGCAAAAGTTCTCAGGAGAGCAATTCCTATCAATTTACCTAAAATCATTTTTGGACCACAGTTCCCCTTTAAAGGAATAGTTCACTTTTTGGGTGAAGTATTCCTTTAAAGCAGTATAATTTTTTTCTTCCATAAGGTGTCTATAGGCAGAACAAAGGATAGAGAATGGTTGCAGGCCTGTAACAAGCTTTAGAAAAGACAGATCTTTTTGTGTGGGTGAGTGTGTGTGGGGGGTGTTTTGGAGCTTATGACAGGAAGTGTAAACTTACAAGCCTGGAACTTTGGATTGACAATGGCTAGAGAGATCATCCTGTTTGAAAGGTATGGCAGAGCTCATTTCAGTGCTTGTCCTTGTATGGAGACACATTTTCCCTTTAAGTTTCATGTTATCATTAACTATTCTGCCATTATATTAAAGTTCCACTGTGTTTGCTGTGCACTGTTTCCTCCAAATGTGGAGAGTGGCACTGAACCATTTCTTACATTACTAGCTTGGCAACCAAACAAATACAGAAATGACTTCAGTCTGCCAATGTGAAAAATAAATAAAAATGATTGAAGGAGCTATGCTTTACCTCCCATTCTTCAATCTATTGAGCAGGAGCCAGGGATGAAGGTAAGTATATTTACCTTTCGCGCGATCCACCGCTGCAGAGATGAAAATCTTGGAACCCTAGAAGCATGATGTTATCCTGGTTGCATTTTAAAGGTAGTAGCCTGCTCTTTTTTTAAAAGAGGGACATGTCTGGGGACCACCGTTCCCTATAATATAGCAAGTCCTAGAGCCTTCCTTGACTGCATTCTGTTGGTTTAGTGTAAAGGCACCAGGAGTGCACAGATAAAGCCAACATGGCAGAGCAGTACAGAGAGGACAATTATACTGCCACGGCCAGTCCTAGATAAGGCTCTCCTTGCTGGGAATGGTTTTACCCACTAACCTGGATGGAGGTGGATCCAGATGTGCAGGCTAACTCTCTTTATATTTATTTGACTGACAGCCTTTAATTAATATGGAAACTACAAAAGCCTTTCATGTAGGACACAGATCTATATTACGGATGTTTCATTTTGATAATATCCATTACAACCATTTCCCAATGACCAGTTACCTTGCAATGAAGATATAAATTCATACACCTCCTCCACGCTCCATCTGCTTGGATTGCTTGATAGAAACATTGGGTTAATCCCTAGAAGATCAGAGTTTGATGGTCCACTTGTTGGAGTGCTCCCATCTCGCTCCCCGTGGGGCGTTCTGCAAGAGGCAGGAGCAGGGGAGTTGGGAGAAAAGGCTTCGTCATAACTGGAGTTGTCAGACCCTCTGCTGGAATCCTCCTGTAGAAAATAGCAGTTAGTTGGGTATCTACGTCATTGTGTATCTAATAGCAAAGAGTCCAATTAATCTGAACTCAAGTTATAAAGATGATGTTTCACTACTCATCCAAGTGGCTTAAAATAGCAGAATATCCATTGAGAAATACATCAAAAATAACATAATCCAGTCAACACTGTCCTTGGTCCAAAATGTGCACCTGTCTCTTTGTGTATTCTCTCTACTGTAGGTATGCTTTCCAGCCCTTATTCCCTCGGCTGTCTTCTGCTGCTGCTCAGTGCCTAGCCACGCAATCTCTCAGCCAATCACTGACACTGCAGGCGGGCCGACCCCTTCTGCTGGTGCTGCGCATGGAAAAGGCACTGACCTGCAGCAGATAACAGCCAAGGGAGTGAGGAATGGGAAGTAATACCATTACCATGGGCGATGATTAGCTTACATTTGAGTCATGGACATTCCCTTTAAAGTGGGGGGGAGAGTAACTGTATTTTCATTTGAGGTGGATATGCCCTTTCAGTCTCTGCGTGAGCAGGTCCATGCATTCCTCAGCAGATTGGGCTACATATAACAACACTGACTTGAATATATACAATGATGGGGAATGTCCCAACAACCTAAACTGTATATGAACTGTACATGTATATTACAACAAACAAAGCCTAAAAGAACACTAGGCTAGTATGTATAACCAAAGCTCTCTTCAGCGTACTGTCTTTTCTGTACACTAGGTGGCACACTTTGTCTATTTAAACCTTAACCCATTCCCTTGTTAAGTTGGTGTGCGCCATCCAGATCGTACGTACATTACATCCACTTACCCGCATCAATTTGCCCTGGATCTTTGCTCGCGCAATCTCTGAGCTGTTCCTGCGGGGCCCGCGCCTCCGTGCTCTTACTCCTCCGCTTTCCTGAAGCTCCTTCAGTTTCTTTCGTTTTAGCCGGAACTGATGACTACAGCTGACATTGTATCTTAAAAGGGGTGATGGAGGGATTTTTATTTTCATTACTGTTCTATACATTTTGCTTATATCCAAACATTAAAAAGAAAGTGTTACAACCTCCCATGAAATGTTCCTCTAGACTGAGTTTGGGCCTGTCCTTTATCACCCACCTCGTTTGCAATTAAGGACAAGTGAAGATAAATGGGAAACCTTGACATGTGCGTGGTAACTAAAAAGAATGAAAGGTCCCCCCACTCTGTGATGGGGAGAATTTATTTACTAACAGTGGCAAATGGAGAATTTCAACATGGAGATTCCACCCTTAAGGCCGAGGACACACTACAGCACATAAAAGTGCGTGCGTTGGCGTGCAAAATTGTACACGTTACCAGCATGATTGTGCATGATGCAGAGTGAGGCGGCAGCGCAATGCTGTACAATTGGGGTAATGCATGCGAATCAAGTGCGCATCGATTAACGGAATGCATGCATAGCAATGCATTAGTGTGGCCACATCAATAGGACCACACAAGCAATTGGATTGCGCTCAAAAGCGCATTAGTGTGGCCTAGCCTTAAAAAACTGTTTTTACTTATTTAAGGTGACACAACAAACTCACCTTTTGGCACATGTCATGGAACAGAACCTTTTGGATCCACGGAATTGGTCCGCAGGGGCAAACTTTCCACAGTATTCACATTTTAAGAGCTTGGAGCTACCAGAGTCTGTTTCAACGATATAAAGGACTAAAATGTCATAGGAATAAACACCGGGAAGAAAAGAAAATCGAGTTTAGGAGAAATAAAAACAAAATGGATTCACAAGGACAGAGAGGCAGGAGGTTGACAATGTAGAGGAAGGGGGTGTTAAGAATGTACCACCTGCAGCCATATCTCCAGAAGGTTGTGGAGGTGGACTTTCTGCTGATGACAAAACAGCATCTGATGAAGGAATCTTCTCAGGGTCCTTTAGCAATTGAGGGCTGCCAATCTGTAGAAATAAATACACTACGTGAACGTATGAGAACAAAGGATGGAAAGAACCATAACCTTGACCTTTATCCTAGACAGTAGATGACATTATACAAGGTAGAGATAAAGAATACTTACAGGAAAGGGTTCTGCACCTTCTTGGATTACAAAGCCCTCAATGATGTGAGTAAGTATTTGAGGCTTCACGATCGCTTGTGGAGGCTTTGAGTCGCTATGTTGCCTAGAGGTTATGGAAAGTGCTGGGGCGGATGGGGGAGCTGAACCTGCAAGTGACGGGGAAACTTGCGAGACGGCATCTGCGCGATCTGTGGGGGAAAAACGAATGCGAATAAAAAATGAATCTGACTGCATTCGGCTTGACGATAAAACACGCACAATGAAAAAGGAAGCTTGTATGGAAGAAAAAAAAAAGACAAAGCTCAAGTAATACAAATTATGGGGCGTCTCTCTCACCAGCTGGGGTGCTGGTCTCCTCAACAGTCGGGGGAATGTCTGTGGGTGGAGATGCTTTCACAGGCAGCACAGAGGAATCCTCTCTGTCCTCCTCTGCCTTCCTCTTCCCTGGCCCAGATAATTTTCCCTAAGTGCCAAAGACCAGTCTGTTAGTTTGGCCAAGTTGGAAAGCAATGAATAATCCGTAGCCCACTTATTTTTGTCCATTAAATCGACTCACCTGCAGAACTCCATAAAAACCAGCTTGGCTTTCCTGCACAGGACCAGCTACAACAGAGGGAACGGGGGCAGAAGAGGGTAGCGTCAACTGTGTGAGAGATGATGCTTGAGATGGGACCTGAGGGGTACCCAAGGCTAATGCCTGGGCAGGACCTTGCTGCCTGGCACCCACCAGCTGTACAGGAATGTGTGGCTGATTAGGGGAAGGTGGTATGGGAAGTGTTCTAGAACCATGGGAAGCTTTAGCCCCCAAATGACCGTGAAGGTTTAATGGAGGGATGCCTTTGCTTGGTTGTTTGGGTTGTATGGGTATAGGAGCTTTAGAAGGGACTGTAGTCTCAGAAGTCGTCTGAAGCATTGGTTGTACAACGAGAGTCTGCTGGGTAGGAGGAGTTTGCAAGCTTTGCTGAGTAGTCGCCTGGGACTGAGGTTGGGCAAGCTGTAGGTGAGTAGAAGCATGAAGCAGCTGGGATTGTCGATGCTGATGGATTGCGATCTGCTGCTGAAAGACCACTTGCTTCTGCTGCAGAACTGAGTGCGGCTGGATGTGAGTGTACGTCGCTATGGTGAGAGAGAATTAAATTGCAAGAAATGGAAAGTGTAAATATAAAGAAGGGAGAAATAAAAGGTGAATAAAAAAATAACCAAAAGCAAAAAAAAAAAAGGGCACAGATGTAACGGAAAATAATTTAGACCAGAAACAGTGGAGGGAAGAAGATATGGACAGAAGGAATGGAGAAGAGAGAGAGAGAGAGGGAAAGGAATTGGTTGTATTAATTCTGTAACAAGACCCAATCAACACGCACAGCTTAAACATATAGTCAATGGTATAGGAGAGGGTATACCAATCAATGCCAGATGTATAGGAAACATGAAACCATAACATACAGTCAATGGTATATGGAAGGATATACTAATAAATCCCAGATTTAAAGGGAAAATAATTCAGCACATGTATACAAACTATAACTGGCAAATTTCCTATTTCTATTCATTACTGAACAATCGGCAGCAAGAAATCAGAGACCCTGTTCAATCAGCTGATCCCTTACTGCTCCTATTCCAGCTCCACCAATATAATAAATGTAGGGAGCACACGTAGTGTAAAGTCTCCATTTATTAAAGGGCATGTCCACCCCGAAATTTAACTTTTGATATGTGGTAGGGCATGCTCCCCCAGCCCTAACTGCATTAATATAATTGTTAGAAAGTCCCCCGATTCTTACTTACCTGCTCTCTCTCCTCCACTGCAGTGTACAGGCCCTCTGCTTGCATGGAATTGAAAGCAGGGGGCGGGACCGGCAGCCGCGTCCGTGATTGGCTGAGAGGCAGGGAGGGCTGCACTGAGCATGCCTCAACCTTGATGAGGTTGAGGAAGTCTCAGGCACAGCATGAGTCACACACTGCTCCTACACAGCAGTTTCCTGGACTTTGGAGGGGCACAGCAGGGGAACTATTTTGAGCAGGAATGTAAGGTAAGGATTGTTTTAAACTACTTGATGTGGCCAGTAAGGGGTTAAATTTTAGTTTTGGGGGTGGACATGCCCTTTAAACAACTTGTGCTGACAGACAAAGGCACAAAATTCCATGGGAGAAGCACAGGAACCCTTAACCTTTCAAATGTAGGCTCCAGAATGTCTACGTCCCTCTGGGCTACTGGAGAACATACTATAGCTTTATGGTCATTTTAATTCTGTTTTTTTCTCACAACCTAAATAATAATGGTAATCTCTTTGAAGATGGGGATTTTTTTAAACCTGATCTTAAAAAAAAAAGAAAAACTAAACACAATCACATTTTGGGTGGTTACAAAAAATGAATTTGTACAAACAAAGTGGTTAGTGGGGAAAAGAATTATTTAAATGAACTGACAACATTGAAATCAAAATGATCTGTAAAGGGATGTAACCTCAAAGGGAATCAAAAGTCGTAACTTTAAGGCTAGGCCACACGGCATGTGCGGAGATCGGTTTTCAGAACTAATCAATTGTTTTTGCAAAACAAATTTGCTACATTTATGCAAAATTGCACAATCTCAACGCAAACGGAGATGGCCTCAGCCTTAAGGGTGACATTTGACAAGCGCACTCCCATCTCGGTGTTATAAGGTTTAGGAGATAACTCCGCCCCAGACTTGCTTTATAGTCTTGTAGGTCTTTTTCGCTTTTAAAGGGCAGTCTGCATTGGGGATGGCCTGTTTCCCTCACCTGCTCTATGTAAATAAAAAGGGTCTCAGTTTGGAAAGCACCGATACAGACCTTGCTCAAAAACTAGCACATAGCCCATAACCATATCAGACATGTAGAAATAGGTCGATTGTGCCGACTCTTTGGTATTATTTCTGTTCATGGCTAATCTATCTTGTAAAATGGAATTTAACATGGTCAGGTTAAATATGGCTGTCAGGACAGACTATCATAGACCATCAATAGAGAATTCTTTATTACAGAAAACAATAAGGCCACTAGCTGCCATTATTCTCTTTCTAGACTCACAGGAGCTGATTAGAGTCTGGTTAGGAGCTGGTGTTGCTGCTCTGGTGAGGTTGATTCCAACATTTTGCTGCACTCCTTCTCCATCTGCTTTCCTCCCCTCTGCCTCAGTTTGACTCCCCTGACTCACGGTACCTCCTGCTGGGTTCTTTACAGTTTGTGGCACAGCAGGCAACGGCATTTGCGATGGTGCGGCTGTAGATGCTGGGTGAATGGGAGGTTTGGATGCTAGAGGAGGCTGTGTAATGGTGGGTCCAGCAGCTGAAGAGGTGGCGGTAGAAGTCTGCTGCCCGCGCACTGCTAGATTCTGAACCTACATAAAGAGAACATGTTTGTGAGTAAAGGGTCCATCCCCTTTATCATTTTCATAAACCACTGTCAGCAGAGGAACCCAATACTGAGGATTCAAACAATGGACCAAGTCATTTCATTTTGAATATTTCATTAAGTTCTGACTTCTGATGTGCAGGAAAGAGAGGGCAACAGAGACATGGAACGTACTTGATCAGAGTCCTGGTGCATCCCTTGGTTCTGAGGAGAAGCCACTTCCTGCTGCACTGTGGCCACGGAACCATTTGGCATCAAAATGAGCTGTGAGTTGAGTGGAACCCCACGTCCAAGAGACCGGTTTACTTGTAGGAGGTTGCTCAGCTGCGGCTGCTGTAGGAGGGGGAAGATTTTAAAGAGGGAATCGTATTTGTAATAAATCTATTAAGTTACAAAGGGAGCAAACATAAAAACAGCTGCTCTGCATTATCCGACTGTAGCCAAATGCAGACGAAAGCATTTCAACCCTTACCTTGACAATCATATCTATGTAGGGATACCCACGAGTGCTCCATCTAGGAGCAGAGTTATATGAACGGTAATAAATAAATGCATTCACCAACTAGCCCACTTAGTCTAGCTGCAATGTAAACCAAACTGTAAAGATTGTAAACCAAATGAGTTAAACAATTTGTTCATGGATTAACCTCTTCATTCCTCTTTATAGCACTGTTCCTGTTAAAGGACTGAGAGACCATTACAGACCATTTATTGCCGAAACTGGTCTGTAGTTGGCGCTCTGGTTTTGCGTTTAGCTTGTGGAATGCTGTAAAAACCTTTTTTAATGTATAGCTTTCCTGAGAGCTGCCATGTAAACATTGACATTACCCAGAAGTCTCTGTTCCTTATTTGGACCATTACAGATAAATCAATAGGTAATAGTCCCAAAGAGAATGATACACAAACTGAAACTATCATAGGCAAGTTGGTCAGTAACATTAACACAATAATCCACATCAGTAGCTGTTTATTATTAAATGTTTGTTAAAAACATGGCATTTGAGGTCAGGAACTATAGAACACTCCATAAGAAACATATCAGTTTGTGATGGGCTGAAAAGTATTAACTAGATGCGATGTTATAAATTTTCATTATCTGCAAAGGATGTAACTTACACGCAGGTACAACTGTGCCTGTGATTGGCCAAGAGGAGGTGAGCTTGCATTACTGAGAAGCACCGATTGGGTAAGAGTAGTGGCGCTGGGGGCGGTAACATTCTGAGCACGATTCAGCAGCTGGGCTGAAGAGCTTGTAGAAAGATTGACCTGCTGGAAAAGTATAGAGAAGATTCACACCACAATCAAATAATTCTTCACATATAAACATTTCTAGTTGTGTCTGCAAACACTAAAACAGGAGGAAAGGAGTGAAAAAATGTCACTTACTGATCCCTGGGTGGTGTTAGTCTGCTGGGCAGAGCCTGTGTTAGGGGATGTGGCCTGTCGAGTAGCAGCAATGGTTGCCTGTTTTGTGACAAAACTCTAAATTAATTTTCATATCATTTTGCGGGCTCATTACCTTTCTGAACAAATTACAAAAATGACATTTATGTACAGTGAGTTCTACCACTTATATCTGTGTTGTAAATCTGTCAATTATATATTAAGGACAATTATATATTAGAGCAGAAGACAAGATGGCAGCCAGCTCTTTGCACTAATGTTCCCGCATTAGGAACTTGCTCTTTAGAATTCTTTTCTAACAATCCAACACCATTTCAAAGCAACAAAGTATTTGAGCAGTTCATTAATTATATAAAACAAGCCGATCACACAGGAGAAAGATTTCTAGAATATTCACAAATGTGTATATATTAAGGCGCCCGTACACATGGGCTTTGGGTTGCAAATTTCCAAAAAACGATAGTTCTTTAGCTATATTCCATCCAGAACAATCGTCCACAATGCTGATAGCAGTAGTTCATCTGCATCGTTGTCGGGCGTTTTTGGCCCCCACATGTTAAGTATCGATTATGTGTACAGTCTGCTCTACACTAGTCAATAGAAGCAACCAGCAGTCAGCAGCTGGGCTGTTAACACCTCGCCACTGGAACTGGCCTAGTGGACCAGATTTAAGTTCCGCTATGGTCCTGAATAGATCCTGAAATAAATCAAAAATAAACACTGCCTGACCTAGAACCTATTTGTATTCTAGGTTCCATTCCAGACATTCAATGAATCAGCGTGTTGTTTCTTTCATCCCTGCCTCTTGATATATTGTGCACTAAAAATCCACAATTTACCAGCTCTAAAGAAATGCTGGATCCAATAGGTTTCTTACCTGCTGAACAGCCGCAAGACTATGAAGTTGCGCATTACTCAACTGCTGCTGCAGCATCAACTGGTGGAAATACTGCGCAGCGTTTGGCTGTCTGTGGAGTGCTTGCAAGGCCTATAAAAAGACATACAGGAATAATGAATCCAGAGAAAAGATACATTTCCAGAAACAGAAAATGTTTTCGTCCCGAACGTCAATTTGCAAAAAAATAGCCGCGGCCGACAGTTTGCAGCAGAATTTTCGGCCCAAGCGACCGATACATGGAAATCTGCTTGTGTTTACCCAGCCTTAGTTAGACCCTATTATTCAATGTTTATTTAAATGTAAAATTGTATAAAACAGTAATCTGGGGACCCAGATGTACAATGAAATTGTGTTCAACTAACTACTCTGTTCAAACCTCTGAATAAAACAATCTCTTAAGCGAGGACACATATTAACGATTCCATTGGAAGCTGTCTGTCATCGGCTGTACAATGGCTGCATACATTGTTATGTTCTAACTCAAGGTAGATAATCTATCAACCCACTATCAATTTTCAGTCATGGCCAAATGATCCTGTGGCCAACAGTGGTAATTTGAAGGCCACTGCACCATTTTTTCTCCATAGGTGACCGATAATAGACTAATCCCAATGGTAATGGATATAATAACAGACTGTATCTGACTGCTGACATTCCCTGGATGTTGCTCTGCCTGTTAATTTTGCAACTGAAATGACCCAGCCCCTAAAAATTCTGTATATAATATACTTTAAAGTAGGGATTCCAGAAAGTTTGACATCTATAGATAAGGTGGGTGCATGCAACTGGAGTTTAAAGGGTATGTCCACCGATTTTATAAGTTTCCATTATTCAATTGAACTGAAAAATGGTAGGGAAATGCGTTATGTCTTACTTCCTGTTCTTCCTGTATTCTGCCCGCACAGTGCATGGGAGTGTAAATGCGTTAGAGGCTGTCAGAGAAGACAGCGCTGGGTAAGTATCTCCTCCGCTCTTGCAATTTTAAGTGAAAAATGGGAGGTAAGACATGTCGCATTTACCTCCGGATAAACTGAATACACAAACTTAAAAAAATGGTGGCCATACCCTTTAAAGGATAACTGTATTGCCTCAATGCATTTTTTTTATTGCTTTCAAAAGAGTAAAGGTATGCAGCCCTCCCCATACATTTTTTTCATGATTTCAAGCCTCTCTCTGCCTTCAATTAGCCATGCTGTGAAGGGGGCATAACAATTCTGTCTACCTCTAACTGTCACTCAAAGCTAGCATGCGAGAAAACACTCCTCCACCTTACCCATGATCAGCCTGATCATATAGGCTGTATCCTAGGAATAGGACATTTCAAGTATGTTTAACTGGCAGAGGAGGTGGAGAGCGGTTGTAACAGACATTCCCACCATCCAATGCCAAGTGATATTTTAACAATGGCCCTGGGCCATCTAGGAGGCGAGCTTTTAGCACTCATCTTTGCTGTGTGATATCTAAGAGAGGGTTGTAAATGTAAGTGATTTCAGCTGCTGGAAGTGTGGACAGCTGCTGGAAGTGTGGACATCTAATGGGGTGATGTTTTTTTTTATATTGTTGTCCTTTAAGGTTTTACTTCACTACTGGCCATGTTATCTCTTACAGTTATCTGCTACAGGGTAGCAATGAATAAATCCCCACAACATCGTGTTTTTAAAACTGTCTGGGATAAGGATATAATCTATTTTAGTTGAAGCCTAAACAAGGAGATAATTGAGCAGATCACTGCTAATCTTGATTAACACTTATACAAACTTCCCAACATCTCCCTTTAAAGGATCATACACGCATGTGATCGCAGGGGCCGACCCATGATGCCCAGCCATGTATAGACTCTGTATTCTATGCGTACCACACTTGCGCGTATAGAACAAAGACTGTCAGGACCAGATCTCTTGTGGCGGAGGAGTGAGGGATCGGATAAGTTCCAAATCTTCTCTCCTGGCTCTTGTAGGTTTTGTTGAAAAACAGGAGGTAAGACACAGTACCTTTACCTCCTGTTCTTCAATAAAACTGAATGGGGAAAAATTAATTTACCAATGGAGATACCCTTTAAAGATACAGCTTTGCAATGGACTGAACTCTGTTTTACACAGTATATTTCCTTTAAGTGTCTATAACTTTTGAATGAGAACTCTAGAAATAGTCCTTGTTTTGAGGGCACTTAACTAAAGACAATGGTTCCCCTTTAAAGGGGAACTGTGGGCACCAGCAAGCCCCTGGCTTGAGCATGCCCACTTGTATTCTTCTGTTCAGAGCATCACCAGCTGCATCACAAGTACCATCCTTGAACTTCATCATTTTTAAGCCACAAGCATGTTTTTAAGCAGAGGAAGATACTGAATGAAAGCCTGTAACTAGCTTCAGAAAAGATCTATTTTTGGGAGTGGGGATTATGACACAGCTTTAACACATGCCTGTTACAGAGACACAGTGTAGTGTAGGAAGAGAGACTTTACAAGCCTATAATTTTGGACGGTTGGAAAAGTCCCTTTTATGGAGACCACAGTTCCCTTTTAAGCAGTGAAAAAAAAAATGCTGGGCTGATCAGCAGTTTGGATGAGCACTGCATATCTCATGAAGGAGCCTAAATAATGTCCCACCTGCACAGCCTGTCGTTCATAAAGAGACATCTGTGATATTTGAGGGCGTGTACTGCTCCCTGATGCTGAGCTTCCATTGGTGGAGCTGGAGTTTTGTTCACTCTCTGTTTCCATAGTGAGATGTTAACCTGCAAATCAGGACATGCTTTTATCATAAAAGTGCAGAACATTAGAGCATTGTCTAATATGAATACAATTAGATATTAGTGGATAAATACACCCAGGATTTATTAACAGCTCAGTAACACCAACTACTAGGATAACAACTTCCATTTGTAGCTCTCCCATTTCTTCAGTCCTATGCAGCTGGAAGGGAATCTGTATGACCGAAACATCACAAGCACATATATGGTCCCTTTCAAAACCCAAATAGGTTTACTAAAAAGGTTCAGTTCCTTGATTTTAAGGCTGATTTCACAGCAGACTGTGACAAAATCTAAAAGATTACCAGTCCAGATGGACATACCTAGACTAGTCCATCAGGAGCCCCTAAATGTTATATGCACTACGGGGTACCCAATCAAGCAGGAATAGACAGACATACAGTTCTACCCCTATAATATACAGTGGGGTATAGATATACAGTTTTCATAATCCATATAATGTACAGTGGGGTTTAGATATACAGTTCTATCCCTATAATACAGTGGGGTATGATATACGTTCTATCCCTATAATATACAGTGGGGTATAGATATACAGTTCTATCCCTATAATATACAGTGGGGTATAGATATACAATTATATCCCTGTAATATACAGTGGGGTATAGATATACAGCTCTATCCCTATAATATACAGTGGGGTATAGATATACAGTTCTATCCCTATAATGTACAGTGGGGTATAGATATACAGTTCTATCCCTATAATATACAGTGGGGTATAGATATACAGTTCTATCCCTATAATGTACAGTGGGGTATAGATATACAGTTCTATCCCTATAATGTACAGTGGGGTATGATATACAGTTTCTATCCCTTATATACAGTGGGTTAGATATACAGCTCTATCCCTATAATATACAGTGGGGTATAGATAACAGTTCTATCCCTATAATATACAGTGGGGTATAGATATACAGCTTCCCCTATAATACAGTGGGTATAGATATACAGTTCTATCCCTATAATTACAGTGGGTATAGATATACAGTTCATCCATATAATATACGTGGGGTATAGATATAATATAGTTATATCCCTATAATACAGTGGGGTATAGATATACAGTTCTATCCCTATAATATACAGTGGGGTATAGATATAATATAGTTATATCCCTATAATATACAGTGCGGTATAGATATACAGCTCTATCCCTAAAATATACAGCAGGGTATAGATATACAGTTCTATCCCTACAATATACAGTGGGGTATAGATATACAGTTCTATCCCTATAATATACAGTGGGGTAAACATATACAGATCTATCCCTATAATATACAGTGGGGTATAGATATACAGTTATGTCCCTATAATATACAGTGGGGTATAGATATACAGTTATATCTCTATAATATACAGTGGGGTAAAAATATACAGTTATATCCCTATAATATACAGTGGGGTATAGATATACAGTTATATCTCTATAACAGTGGGGTATAGATATACAGATCTATCCCTATAATATACAATGGGGTATAGATATACAGTTCTATTCATATACTATACAGCGGAGTATAGATATACAGTTATATCCATATAATATACAGTGGGTATAGCTATACAGTTATAATATACAGTGGGGTATATAATATACAGTTATATCCCTATAATGTACAGTGGGGTATATAATATAGTTATATCCATATAATGTACAGTTTAGTGTATAATATAGTTATATCAATATAATGTACAGTGGGGTATATATATATACAGTTATATCCCTAAAAAATACAGTGGGGTATATAATATACAGTTATATTGATATAATATTCAGTGGGGTATAGATATACTGTTATATTCCTATAATATAGTGGGGTATAGATATACAGTTATATCCCTATAATATACAGTGGGGTATAGATATATCGTTATATATACAGTGGGGTATAATTAATATACAGTTCTATCCCTAAATGTACAGTGGGGTATATAATACAGCTAAATCCATATAATATACAGTGGGGAATAGATATACAGTTGTATCCATATAATGTACAGTGGGGTATAGATATACAGTTATAATATACAGTGGGGTTATATAATATACAGTTATATCCCTATAATGTACAGTGGGGTATATATATAGTTTATCCATATATGTACGTGGGTTAGATGCAGTTATAATTACAATGGGGTATATAATATACAGTTTATATCCCTATAATGTACAGTGGGGTATATAATATACAGTTATATCCATATATTGCACATTTGAGTATATATTATACAGTTATATCAACATAATGTACAGTGGGGTATAGCTATACAGTTATATTCCTAGAATATACAGTGGGGTATATAATATACAGTTATATCTATATAATATACAGTGGGGTATAGATATACTGTTATATCCCTATAATATAGTGGGGTACAGATATAGTTATATCCATAAAATGTACAGTGGGTTATAGATATAGCACTATAATATACAGTGGGGTATACAAGATACAGTTATATCCCTAAAATGTACAGTGGGGTATATAATATACAGTTATATCCATATGATGTACAGTAAGGTATATATATATATACAGATCTATACCTATAATATACAGTGGGGTATATAATATACAGTTATACCCCTATAATGTACAGTGTGGTTAAGATATACAGTTATATTAATATAATATCCAGTGGGGTATAGATATACTGTTATTTCCATATAATATAGTGGGGGTATAGATTTAGTTTATACACTATAATTCACTGTGGTATATAATATACAGTTATATCCCTAAAATGTCAGGGGGGTATAATATAAGTTATATCCATATATGTACATTGGGAAATATTACAGTTTATCCATTTTGTACAGTGGGTTTTAGATATACAGATCTATCCCTATAATACAGTGGGGTATAGATATACAGACCTACCCTATAATATACAGTGGGGTATAGATATACAATTCTATCCCTATAATATACAGTGGAGTATAGATATGCAGTTATTCCTACATATACAGTGGGGTATAATATACAGATCTATCCCTATATATACAGTGGGTATAGATTAAAGATCTATCCCTATAATATACAGTGGGGTATAGATATACAGTTATATCCCTATAATATCAATGGGGTACAGATATACATTTTATAATCTTATAATAACAGTGGGGTATAGATATACAGTTCTATCCCTATAATAGACCAGTTGGGTTATATATAGTGTGCTGCGTGTATAATGTAAAATATAGTTGGTGTAATTAGTGGTGTGTGTGTGTATAATGTATATAGTAGTGTGTGTATTGTATAATGTAATATGTGTGTGTATATGTATAATTGTAGATAGTAGTGTGTGCCTGGTATAATGTATATAGTGTGTGTCGTCTGTATAATTGTTATGTATCTTGTGTGTGTGTCTGTATAATGTATATTAGTGTGTGTCTGTATAATGTATATAGTGTGTCGTATAATGATATGATAGCTGTGTGTGTCTGTATAATGTATATATAGTGTGTCTGTATAATGTATATATAGTGTGGGTGTCGGTATAATGTATATATAGTGTGTCTGTATAATGTATATATAGTGTGTGTGTCTGTATAATGTATATATAGTGTGTGCGTTGTATAATGTATATATGTGTGTTGGTCTGTATAATGTATATATTGTGTGTGTCTGATATAATGTATATATATGTAGTGTGTATGATAAGTTGTGCTATAAGGGTGTTGTATACTGTATATATAGGAGTGTGTTGTATAATGTATATATAGTGTGTCTGTATAATGTATATATAGTGTGTGTGTCTGTATATGTATATATAGTGTGTCTGTATAATGTATATATAGTGTGTGTGTCTGTATAATGTATATATAGTGTGTGCCTGTATAATGTATATATAGTGTGTGTGTCTGTATAATGTATATATAGTGTGTGTCTGTATATGTATATATAGTGTGTCTGTATAATGTATATATAGTGTGTGTGTCTGTATATTGATATAGTGTGGTGCTGTATAATGTATAGATAGTGTGTGTGTCTGTATAATGTATATATAGTGGTTTCTGTTAGGACTGTATATATAGTGTGGTCTGTATAATGTATATTAGTGTGTGTGTCTGTATAATGTATATATAGGTGTGTGTGTATAATGTCAATAAGTGTGTGTGTCTGTATAATGTATATATGTGTGTGTGTCTGTATAACTGGTATATATAGTGTGTGTCGTCGTATAAGTATATATAGTGTGTGTCTGTTATAATGTGATATAGTGTGTGTGTCTGTAAATGTTATATATAGTGTGTGTCTGTATAATGTATATATAGTGTGGTGTCTGTATAATGTAATATTAGTGTGTGTGTATTAATGTATATATAGTGTGTGTGTGTATGTATAATGTATATTAATATGTGTGTTCGGTACAATTATAATAGTGTGTGTATCTGTATAATGTATAAATAGTGTGTGTATTTGTTGCCCATTGAGACAGGAGACACATCCGTCTCCTCCACTGTCTATCTATCATCTCACCTTCCTCCCGTTACCATAACAACAGTGTGAACGAGGCGGAGCGCTGGTGTCACGTGAACAGGAAGTCGTCTGGACTTACAGGAAGTGACGCCACGGCCCCGAGAAAGAAGCGGACAGGAGAGTGAGATTTCGGACTGGGTGTGGGCGGAACGGACCTGGTGGATCTCGGGGTTGGGTGAGAGGTCATTAGGTGTTTATAGGGGACGGGAACTATCGGGTCCGTTATACACAGGGCCCAGAATAGAGTCTGTATGTACACCCCTCCCCCACTGTACATTATAACTAAATTATATACCCCATAGTATATAATAGGGGTAGAACTGTATAGCTATACCCCACTGTACATTATAGGAATATAACTGTATATCTATACCCCCACTGTAAATTATAGGAATAGAACTGTATATCTATAGCCCACTGTAATTATAGGGATAGAACTGTATATTTATAGCCCACTGTAAATTATAGGGATAGAACTGTATATCTATACCCCACTGTACATTATAGGGATAGAACTGTATATCTATACCTCACTGTATATTATAGAGATATAACTGTATATTTATACCCCACTGTACATTATATGGATAGAACTGTATATTTATACCCACTGTAATCTTATACTGGATTACGAATGTATATTTATACCCCACTGTACATTATATGGATAGAACTGTATATCTATACCCCACTGTACATTATAGGGATAGAACTGTATATCTATGCCCCACTGTAAATTATAGGGATATAACTGTATATCTATACCTCACTGTATATTATAGAGATATAACTGTATATTTATACCCCACTGTACATTATATGGATAGAACTGTATATTTATACCCCACTGTACATTATATGGATAGAACTGTATATCTATACCCCACTGTACATTATATGAATAGAACTTTATATCTATGCCCCACTGTATATTATATGGATACACCTGTATATCTACCCCATTGTACATTATAGGGATATAACTGTATATTATATTATATACCCCACTGTATATTATAGGTATAGATCTGTATATCTATACCCCACTGTATATTATAGGTATAGATCTGTATATATATACCCCACTGTATATTATAGGTATAGATCTGTATATCTATACCCCACGTATATGATAGTATCGATTGTATTACCCCACTGTATTATAGGGTATAACGTATATTATATTACCCCAATGTATTTATAGGGCATATAACTGTATATTATATCCCCACTGTATATTATAGGGATAGAACGTATATCATAACCCACTGTATTATTGGATAGAACTGTATATCTATACCCACTTTATATTATAGGTATATAACTGTATATCTATACCCCACTGTATATTATAGGGATATAACTGTATATTATGTACCCCACTGTATGCTATAGAGCTATAACTGTATATTCTATACCGTACCCCACTGTCTATTATAGGGATAGAACTGTTATCTTACCCCACTGTTATATATAAGATAAAATGTATATCTATACCCCCATTATAATTATAGGGATATACCAAACTGTATATCTATACCCCACTGTATATTATAGGGATAGATCTTTTAATCTACCTCACTGTTATTAAAGTAAAAATGTATATCTATACCCCATTATATTATAGGGATATAACTGTATATCTATACCCCACTGTATATTATAGGGATAGATCTTTATATCTATACCCCACTGTATATTATAGGGATAGAACAGTATATCTATACCCCACTGTACCATTATATGGATATAAACTATATTATACCCCACTGTATATATAGGTAGAACTGTATATTATACCCCATTGTACATTATAGGGGAAGAACTGTATATTATATACCCCATTGTACATATAGGGATATAACTGTATATTATGTACCCCACTGTACATTTATGATATAACTGTATATTATAGGATAGAATGTATATTTATACCCATTGTACATTATAGGGATAGAACTGTATATTTTACCCCATGTACATTATAGGGATAGAACTGTATATTTATACCCCCATTGTACATTATAGGGATATAACTGTATATATGTACCCCACTGTATTTATAGGGATAATACTGTATATCTATACCCCATGTATACTGTAGTGCTATAACTGTTTTATATACCCCACTGTCTATTATAGGGAAGAACTGTATATCTATACCCCACGTATATATAAGATAAAAAATGTATATCTGTCCCCATTGTATATTATAGGGTATAACTGTATATCTATACCCCACTGTATATTATAGGGATAGATCTTTATATCTATACCCCACTGTATATTATAGGGATAGATCTGTAGATTTATACCCCACTGTATATTGTAGGAATATAACTGCATATCTATACTCCACTGTATATTATAGGGATAGATCTGTATATCTATACCCCACTGTATATTATAGGGATAGGTCTGT
Source organism: Hymenochirus boettgeri (assembly GCA_019447015.1). Lineage (NCBI taxonomy): Eukaryota > Metazoa > Chordata > Amphibia > Anura > Pipidae > Hymenochirus > Hymenochirus boettgeri. Next base: position 8,098,431 of record CM033475.1, on the reverse strand, counting down.
ATATCTATACCCCACTGGATATTATAGGGATAGATCTGTATATCTATAACCCACTGTACATTAAATGGATATAACTGTATATTATATTACCAACTGTACATTATATGGATATAACATGTATATCTATACCCCCCTGTACATTTTAGGGATATAACTGTATATTATATACCACAGTGTATATTATAGTGATATAACTATATATCTATACCCCACTATATTATATGGAAATAACAGTATATCTATACCCCACTGGATATTATATTAATATAACTGTATATCTTAACCACACTGTACATTATAGGGGTATTAACTGTATATTATATACCCCACTGTATATTATAGGATAAGATCTGTATATATATATATATATATATATATACCTTACTGTTACATCATATGGATATAAACTGTATAATTTTATATACCCCACTGGTTTAACATTATTTAGGGATAGAAACTGTATATCTAACCCCACTGTACATTATAGGGATAGAGCTGTATATCTATACCCCACTGTATATTATAGGGATAGAAATGTATATTTACCCCACTGTATTTATAGGGATAGAACTGTATTATCTATACTCCACTGTACATTATAGGGATAGAACTGTATATCTATCCCCACTGTATATTATAGGGATAGAACTGTATATCTATACCCACTGTAGATTACCGGATATAATGTATATCTATACCCCACTGTATATTACAGGGATAGAACTGATATATCTATACCCCACTGTATATTAAGGGATAGAAATGTATATCTATACCCCACTGTAAATTATAGGGATATAACTGTAATCTATACCTCACTGTATATTATAGAGTATAACTGTAGTTTATACCACTGTCATTATATGGAAGAACTGTATATTTATACCCCACTGTACATTATATGGATAGAACTGTATATCTATACCCCACTGTACATTATATGAATAGAACTGTATATCTATGCCCCACTGTATATTATATGGATACACCTGTATATCTATACCCCATGTACATTATAGGGTTAAAAGTATATTATATATATACCACACTGTATATTATAGGTATAGATCTGTATATCTATACCCCACTGTATATTATAGGTATAGATCTGTATATATATACCCCACTGTATATTATAGGTATAGATCTGTATATCTATACCCCACTGTATATTATAGGTATAGATCTGTATATCTATACCCCACTGTATATTATAGGGCTATAACTGTATATTATATACCCCACTGTATATTATAGGGCTATAACTGTATATTATATACCCCACTGTATATTATAGGGATAGAACTGTATATCTATACCCACTGTATATTATATGGATAGAACTGTATATCTATACCCCACTTTATATTATAGGTATATAACTGTATATCTATACCCCACTGTATATTATAGGGATATAACTGTATATTATGTACCCACTGTATGCTATAGAGCTATAACTGTTATTCTTAACGTACCCCACTGTCTATTATAGGTAGAACAATGTATATCTATACCCCACTGTATATTATAAGATAAAATGTATATCTATACCCCATTATATTATAGGGATATAACTGTATATCTATACCCCACTGTATATTATAGGGATAGATCTTTATATCTATACCTCACTGTATATTATAAAGATAAAAATGTATATCTATACCCCCATTATATATTATAGGGATATAACTGTATATCTATACCCCACTGTATATTATAGGGATAGATCTTTATATCTATACCCCACTGTATATTATAGGGATAGAACAGTATATCTATACCCCACTGTACATTATATGGATATAACTATATTTATACCCCACTGTATATTATAGGGATAGAACTGTATATTTATACCCCATTGTACATTATAGGGATAGAACTGTATATTTATACCCCATTGTACATTATAGGGATATAACTGTATATTATGTACCCCACTGTACATTATATGGATATAACTGTATATTTGTACCCCACTGTATATTATAGGGATAGAACTGTATATTATACCCCATTGTACATTATAGGGATAGAACTGTATATTTAACCCCATTGTACATTATAGGGATTATAATGTATATTATGTACCCCACTGTATTTTAGGGATAGATGTATATCTATACCCACTGTATACTGTAGTGCTATAACTGTATATCACTTACTGACCCTGGGTGGTGTTCGTCTGCTGGCAGAGCCTGTTTTAGGGGCTGTGGCCTGCGAGTAGCCAGCAATGGTTTGCCTGTTTGTGACAAAACTCTAAATTTATTTTCATATCATTTTGGCGGTCTCATTACCTTTGCAACAAATTAACAAAAATGCATTTATGTAAGTTAGTTCTACCCACTATATCTGTGTTGTAAATCTGTCACTTATATATTAAGGACAATTATATCTATAGATCAGAAGAAAGATGGGCATCAGCTCTTTGCCCTATTTCCAGATTAGACTGCTCTTAGAATTCTTTCTAACAATCCAACACCATTTCCAAGCAACAAAGTATTGAGCAGTTCATTAATTTAATTAAAACAAGCCTATCACACAGGAGAAAGATTTTAGAATATTCACAATGTTTATATATTAAGGCGCCCGTACACATGGGCTTTGGGTTGCAAATTTCCCAAAAAAACGATTAGTTTCTTTAGCTATATTCCATCCAGAACAATCGTCCACATGCTGATAGCAGTAGTTCATCTGCCATCGTCGTCGGGCGGTGTGTGGCCCCCACATGGTAGTATCGATTCTGTTACATCCTGCTCTACACTATTCATAGAAGCAACCATCAGTCAGCAGCTGGGCTGTGTAACAACCTCGCCCTGGAACTGGCTAGTGGTCACAGATTAAGTTCCGCTTATGGTCCTGAATGACCTGAATAAATAAAATCAAACACTGTCCTGACCTGACCTGATTGTGTATTCTAGGTTGCCATTCCAGACCTTCAATGAATCCAGCGTTTTGTTTCGTTCTTTCATCCCTGCCTCTTGATATATTGTGCACTAAAATCCACAATTACCATCTCTAAAGAAATGCTGGCCCATAGGTTCTTACCTGCTGAAACAGCCGCAAGACTATGAAGTTGCGCATTACTCAACTGCTCTTCAGCATCAACTGGTGGAATACTGCGGGCAGCGTTTGGCTGTCTGTGGAGGCTTGCAAGGCCTATAAAAAGACATACAGGAATAATGAATCCAGAGAAAATATCATTTCCAGAACGAAAATGTTTTCGGTCCTCAACGTCAATTTTGCAAAAAAATGGCCGCGGCCGACATGTTTGCAGCAGGAATTTTCGGCCCAAGCGACCGATACATGGAAATCTGCTTGTGTTTACCCAGCCTTAGTTTAGACCATTATTCAATGTTTATTTAAATGTAAAATTGTATAAAACAGCAATCTGGGGACCCATATACAATGAAATTGTGTTCAACTAATCTACTCTGTTCAAACCTCTGATAAAACAATCTCTTAAGCGAGGACACATATTACGATTCCATTGGAAGCTGTCCTGTCATCGGCTGTACAATGGCTGCAATACATTGTATGTTCTAACTCAAGGTAGATAATCTATCAACCCACTATCAATTTTTCAGTCATGGCCAAATGATCCTGTGGCCAACAGTGGTAATTTGAAGGCCCATCTGCACCATTTTTTCTCCATAGTTGACCGATAATAGACTAATCCCAATGGTAATGGATATAATAACAGACTGTATCTGACTGCTGACATTCCCTGGATGTTGCTCTGCCTGCTGTTAATTTTGCAACTGAATGACCCCAGCCCCTAAAAATTCTGTATATAATATACTTAAAGTAGGGATTCCAGAAAGTTTCACATCTATAGGATAATGGGTGCATTGCAACTGAGTTTAAAGGGTATGTCCACCAATTTTATAAGTTTCCATTATTCAATTGAACTGAAAATGGTAGGGAATGCGTTATGTCGTACTTCCTGTTCTTCCTGTCTTCTGCCCCCCAGTGCATGGGAGTGTAAATGCGTTAGAGGCTGTCAGAGAAGACAGCGCTGGGTAAGTATCGTCCTCCGCTCTTGCATTTTAAGTGAAAAATGGGAGGGAGACATGTCGCATTTACCTCCGGTAAACTGAATACACAACTTAAAAAAATGGTGGCCATACCTTTAAAAGATAACTGTATTGCCTCAATGCATTTTTTTTATTGCTTTCAAAAGAGTAAAGGTATGCAGCCCTCCCCCATAACATTTTTTTCATGATTTCAAGCCTTCATTAGCCATGCTGTTGAAGGGCATAACAATTCGTGTCTACCTCTAACTGTCACTCAAAGCTAGCCATGCGAGAAAACACTCCTCCACCGTTACCCATGATCAGCCTGATCATATAGGCTGTATCCTAGGAATAGACATTTCAAGTATTTTAAAACTGGCAGAGGAGGTGGAGAGCGGTTTGTAACAGACATTCCACATCCATGCCAAGTGCGGTGATATTTTAACAATGGCCCTGGGCCTCTAGGAGGCTTCGACATTAGCACTCATCTTGCTGTGTGATATCTAAGAAGGGTTGTAAATGTAAGTGATTTCGCGTTGCTGGAAGTGTGGACAGCTGCTGGAAGTGGTGGACATCTAATGGGTGATGTTTTTTTTTTTTTTTTTTTTATATTGTTGTCCTTTAAGGTTTTACTTCACTACTGGCTCATGGTTTCTCTTACAGTTATCTTCTACAGGGTAGCAATGATAAATCCCCCACAACATCGTGTTTTTTTTAAAACTGTCTGGATAAAGGATATAATCTATTTTAGTTGAAGCCTAAACAAGGATAATTGAGCAGATCACTGCTATCTTGATTAACTCTTATACAACTTCCCAACATCTCCCTTTAAAGGATCATCACCATGTTGATCGCGGGGCGCCGACCCCGTGATGCGCCCAGCCATGTATAGTACTCTGTATTCCTATGCGTACCACACATGCGCTTATAGACAAAGACTGTCAGGACCAAGTCTCCTTGTGGCGGAGGAGTGAGGGATCGGATAAGTTTCCGAATCTTCTCTCCTGGCTCTTGTAGGTTTTTGTTGAAAAACGGGAGGTAAACACAGTACCGTTACCTCCTGTTCTTCAATAAAACTGAATGGGGAAAAATTAATTTACCAATGGAGATACCTTTAAGATACAGCTTTGCAATGGACTGAACTCTGTTTTCCCAGTAATATTTCCTTTAAGTGTCTATAACTTTTGAATGAGAACTCTAGAAATAGTCCTTGTTTTGAGGGCACTAACTAAAGACAATGGTTTCCCTTTAAAGGGGACTGTGGGCACCACAAGCCCCTGGCTTGAGCATGCCCACTTGTATTCTTCTTTTCATGCAGCATCACCAGCTGCATCACAAGTACCATCCTTGAACTTCTCATTTTTAGCCACAAGCATGTTTTTTAAGCGAGAGCAAGATACTGAATGAAAGCCTGTAACTAGCTTCAGAAAGATCTATTTTGGGAGTGGGGATTGAACCCAGCTTTAACACATGCCTGTTACAGAGACACAGTGTAGTGTAGAAGAGAGACTTTACAAGCCCTATAATTTTGGACGGTTGGAAAGTCCCTTTTATGGAGACCACAGTTCCCTTTTAAGCAGTGAAAAAAAAAATGTGGGCTGGATCAGCAGTTTGGATGAGCCCTGCATATCTCATGAAGGAGCTAAATAATGTCCCACCTGCACAGCCTGTCGTTCATAAAGAGACATCTGTGATATTTGAGGGCGTACTGCTCCCTGTGCTGAGCTTCCATTGGTGGGAGCTGGAGTTTTTTCACTCTCTGCTGTTCCATAGTGAGATGTTAACCCGCGCAATCCGGACATGCTTTTATCTCATAAAGTGCAGAACATTACAGCATTGTCTAATATGAATACAATTAGATATTAGTTGATAAATACACCCAGGATTTATAACAGCTCAGTAACACCAACTACAGCGATAACAACTCCATTTGTAGCTCTCCCATTTCTTCAGTCCTATGCAGCTGGAAGGGAATCTGTATGACCGAAACATCACAAGCACATATATGGTCCCTTTCAAAACCCAAATATTTTACTAAAAAGGTTCGTTCCTTGATTTTAAGGCTGATTTCACAGCAGACTGTGACAAAATCTAAAAGATTACCAGTCCAGATGGCATACCTAGACTAGTCATCAGGAGCCCCTAAATGTTATATGCACTACGGGTACCCAATCAAGCAGGAATAGACAGACATACGTTCTACCCCTATAATATACGTGGGGTATAGATATACAGTTCTAATCCCTGTAATATACAGTGGGGTTGATATACAATTATATCCCTGTAATATACGTGGGGTATAGATATACAGTTTCTATCCCTATAATATACAGTGGGTATAGATATACAGTTCTATCCCTATAATATACAGTGGGGTTAGATTACAGTTCTATCCCTATAATGTACAGGGGTATAGATATGCAGTCTACCCCATAATATACAGTGGGTATAGATTACAGTTCTAATCCCTATATATACAGTGGGGTATAGATATACAGTTCTATCCCTATAATATACCTGGGTATAGATATACAGTTTGCTATCCCTATACATATACAGTGGGGTATAGATATACAGTTCCTCTCCCTATAAAGACAGTGGGGTATATAGATATAAAGATCTATCCCTATAATTACAGTGGGGTATAGATATACAGTTTATATCCATATAATGTACATGGGGTTTAGAATATCAATCTATCCCTATAATATACAGTGGGGTATAGATATACATTTCTCTCCCTATAATATACAGTGGGGTATAGATATAACAGTATATCCATAAATGTCAGTGGGTTTTAGATATACATTCTATCCCTATAATATCAGTGGGTAATAATATACAGTTCTTATCCCTATAATTACAGTGGGGTATAGATATAACTTCTAATCCCTGTAATATACCAGTGGGGTATAGATATACAGTTCTATCCATATAATGTACAGTGGGGTTTAGATATACAGTTCTATCCCTATAATATACAGTGGGTGTAGATATACAGTTCTATCCCTATAATATACAGTGGGGTATAGATATACACGTTCTACATCCCTGTAATTACAGTGGGGTATAGATTACAATTATATCCCTGTAATATACGTGGGTATAGATAACAGTTCTATCCCTATAATATACAGTGGGTAAGATTACAGTTCTATCCCTATAAGTACAAGGGGTATAGATATACAGTTTCTACCCTATAATATCAGTGGGGTATAGATATACGTTCATCCCTATAATATACAGTGGGGTATAGATATACAGTTCTATCCCTATAATTATACAGTGGGGTATAGATTCAGTTATATACATATAATGTACAGTGGGGTTTAGATATACAGTTCTATCCTATATATACGTGGGGTATAGATATACAGTTCTATCCCTATAATATACAGTGGGGTATAGATATTACAGTTATATCACATATAATGTACAGTGGGGTTTAGATATACAGTTTCTATCCCTATAATATACAGTGGGTATAGATTACAGTTCTATCCCTATAATATACAGTGGGTATAGATATACGTTTCTATCCCTGTAATATACAGTGGGGTATAGATATACAGTTATATCCATAATGTACTTGGGTTTTTATTACAGTTCTATCCCTATAATATACAGTGGGGTATAGATATACAGTTCTATCCCTATAATATACAGTGGGGTATAGATATACAGTTCTATCCCTGTAATATACAGTGGGGTATAGATATACAATTATATCCCTGTAATATACAGTGGGGTATAGATATACAGTTCTATCCTATATATACAGTGGGGATAGTATACACCGTTCTTATCCCTATATGTACAGTGGGGTTAAATACATTTCTCCCTAAATATACAGTGGGGTATAGATATACAGTTCTACCCCTATAATATACAGTGGGGTATAGATCTACAGTTCTACCCCTATAATATCAGTGGGGTATAGATATACAGTGCTATCCCTATAAACACAGTGGGGTATAGAATACAGTTCTATCCATATAAGTACAGTGGGTTTAGATATACAGTTTCTATCCCATAATATACAGTGCGGGTATAGATATACAGTTCATCCCTATAATGTACAGTGGGGTATAGATATACAGTTCTCCCCCTATATATACAGTGGGGTTAGATATACAGGTTCTACCCCTATAATATACAGTGGGGTAAGATATACAGTTTATCCCTATAATATACAGTGGGGTATAGATTACAGTTATATCCATATAATGTTACAGTGGGGTTTAGATATACATGTTCTATCCCTATAATATACAGTGGGGTATAGATATACAGTTCTATCCCTATAATATACGTGGGGGTATGAATAAGTTCTAGTCCCTGTAATATACAGTGGGGTATAGATATACAGTTCTATCCCTATAATACACAGTGGGGTATAGATTACATTATATCCTATAATGTACAGTGGGGTATAGATATACAGTTCTATCCCTGTAATCTAGTGGGGTATAGATATACAGTTCTATCCCTATAATACACAGTGGGTATAGATTACAGTTATATCCATATAAGTACAGTGGGTATAGATATACAGTTCTATCCCTGTAATATACATGGGGTATAGATATACATTTCTATCCCCCTATAATATACAGTGGGGTATAGATATACAGTTCTTCCCTATAATGTACAGTGGAGTATATAGATACAGTTCTATCCCTATAATAAACAGTGGGGTATAGATATACAGTTCTATCTCCTTAATATACAGGGGGTATAGATATACACTTTCTATCCCTATAATGTACAGTGGGGTATAGATATACAGTTCTATCCCTATAATGTACAGTGGGGTATATAATATACAGTTATATCCATATGATGTACAGTAAGGTATATATATATATATATATATATATATACAGATCTATACCTATAATATACAGTGGGTATATAATATACGTTATACCCCTATAATGTACAGTGTGTTAAGATATACAGTTATATTATTAATATCCAGTGGGTTAATAGATTACCTGTTATTGTCCATATAATATAGTGGGGTATAGATATATAGTTATATCACTATAATATACACATGTGGTATTAATATACAGTTATATCCCTAAATTATTGTACAGGGGGTATAGATATACAGCTATCCCATAAATGTACAGTTGTATTAATATACAGTTATATCCATTTAATGTACAGTGGGTTATAGATATACAGATCTATCCCTATAATATCCAGTGGGGTATAGATATACAGACCTATCCCTATAATATACAGTGGGGTATAGATATACAGATCTATCCCTATAATATACAGTGGAGTATAGATTGCAAGTTATATTCCACAAATAACAGTGGGGTTATATATACAATCTATCCCTATAATATACAGTGGGGTATAGATAAAGATCTATCCCTATAATATCCAGTGGGTATAGATATACATTATATCCTATAATATACAATGGGGGTACAGATATACATTTTATCTTTATATATACAGTGGGGTATAGATATACATTTCTATCCCCTATAATCAGACCGGTTGGGTTAATACAGTTCTACCCCTATAATATACAGTGGGGTATAGATATACAGTTCTATCCCTGTAATATACAGTGGGGTATAGATATACAATTATATCCCTGTAATATACAGTGGGGTATAGATATACAGTTCTATCCCTATAATATACAGTGGGGTATAGATATACAGTTCTATCCCTATAATGTACAGTGGGGTATAGATATACAGTTCTATCCCTATAATATACAGTGGGGTATAGATATACAGTTCTATCCCTATAATGTACAGTGGGGTATAGATATACAGTTCTATCCCTATAATGTACAGTGGGGTATAGATATACAGTTCTATCCCTATAATATACAGTGGGGTATAGATATACAGCTCTATCCCTATAATATACAGTGAGGTATAGATATACAGTTCTATCCCTATAATATACAGTGAGGTATAGATATACAGCCTATCCCTATAATATACAGTGGGTATAGATATACAGTTCTATCCCTATAATATACAGTGGGTATATGATATACAGTTCTATCCTATAATATACAGTGGGGGTATAGAGATAATATGTTATATCCCTATATATACAGTGGGGTATAGATATACATTTCTCCCCATAAATATCAGTGGGTATAGAATATAATATACCATCACCCATAACGCTGGTCGCACTCCACTGCCGTCCTTATCCGCGCGGTCTCCTTTCCCGGCGCCCCCGCCCCCCCCAGTCATGACGGCCCCGTGCGTGCGGCCGGCCCCCCCGCCTTCCCTCCATTTCACTCCCGTGCGCTCCCACCGACCCCCCATGCAGCACCGTGCAGTGATTCCGTTTACACCGGTGTTTTCCCCACCGCTCACACACCCTCGACTCTCTCTGAGCAGCATCATCACGCGTCTGTTCGCCTCCGACACACCCGCTTCCCCTTGGCCGTTGCTACGTACCCGCTCCCGTGCCCCCTGCCCCCCCCCCTTTGTCGGCCTGCCCCCGAGGTTCCAGTGACGGTGCAACCACCCAGTTGCTCGCCCCCCCGACTCCATCATTTTCAGTGTGTCGTTCCCCTTCCCTCTTGTCTGCTCCCCCCGCACACTCACTCTTGGCCCTCCGCCCGGTTCCCTTGCTGCCTCCCTCCCTTGTCCGCCTCACACTCACACCAGACACACACCCCACTCATTTGTGTCAGACAGACACCTGCCGGTTGTTCGGGCGGCCCGTTGCCCTTGTTGTGGTTGCTTCCCCGGTAGCCTGACTTTCACCTCCACGCATACCACGATCCTCGTTCTCTTCCCCACTGCTGCCCTGGTAGTCTCTCCCGATGTAACAGACCCCCCACGCTACTCCCTGCCTTGGCGACCTTGCGTTGGCGGCGTGTTCGCCGGCCGGGCGGCGCTTTCCGCACCGAGTATTGCCCCGGGCGCGACCCACTGTCTCACTCGTGCTTCCTTGTTTCTCGGTGCTCCAGACCTGCTCGTGCGCGGTGCTTCCCACCCGCTCTTTCCTTCGTCCCCGCTCTTCAGACCGGTTTGGACCGACTGCCACATTCGCCCGAAGCCCCTAGACCTCCCCCGCGTTCTTTCCACACACCATGTTTTTTCCCCTCACGTGCCCTCACCCCCCTGTACCACCACACGCTCCTTGCCCCCTTCTTGTTTTTTCCCTCGTGCTCCTGCCCCACTGGCTTGAGGTCGGGCACCCCGGGGTCACCCCCCCCGCCCCCGGCCTCAGCGGCGAACCTTTCCGTGTGTCGACAGACACAGCTAGCCTTTACATAGCTACTTATTTCGACAACCTCACACCTCGGCGCGGACGCGCCCTAAACCGACTTCCACCTGCGCCTAGCCCGCCCTCCCCCTTCAAGGGCCCAGCAGATGTAAACGAGGTTAATAAACATACCTTATGGCGCCGCTGGGACTGCTTCCTGTCCCCGTTCCTACTATTCCGCCCCCTCGTCCTCTTTCCTTGCGCTGCGCATTTTTCCGCCTCCTTCCCTAGCCCCACACGCATGCTTGGCCCGTCCTTAAAAGGGAGATGTCACATGCGCGCAAGTAGTCCACATATAGATTCCGACCATCACCAATCGGCCACAACTCTTCATGCTAAACGTGCGCTGCAGTACTTTATGCTGCCTCTTATTGGTGGCGTTCGGTAGCTGGGATCCGCCTGCCATGTTTCACATATGCCCAGTATCGTTGTGCCTCTCTCTAGCGGCCCCTCCAGCAGGGGAGCTTTGGTCCGCCCCCACTTTGCGTTACCACCACGTCCCGCGTTCGCGCTCTTTTGTCAGCAAACTGTAGGATCTACGGTTCCTGGAGGTTTTACCTCCGACAAGAATATACTTAGGACAATGAACTCTCCCGGACAGGACTGGCCGCCTGATGAACTCTCCTCACTGTCCCCCGTCCCCCCTCTACACGTCTATCCTCATTCCCTTGCCAGCTCAGGACCTCATGGGTAGAACCTCCCACCTGCAGCAGCTCCCTGTCGCCGTCCACGCACTAGGCTCACCTCGCCGGGTCTCCTTCCCCTCACCGGGGGGAGCCCCGGACCGAACAACCCACTCCTCACCAATTATAGTGCCTATGTCTCTTGCGCGCCCGTCTCCTGACAAGGTGTGTCCCACCACAAAAACTATAGCCAAGACCGCAAAGTTCCACAGCCACGCCACGCTGCGCCCTGCCCCCGCTGCGCCCCCCCATGCTGCTGCCCATATATCCCCCGCCCTATTCTGGCGAAAAACCAACACAGTCGCCAGCTGCCCACCCCCGCAGCAACCCATCGCCTGGTTCAGGAGTCACCCACACCTCTGGAGTCGTTCAACAAACTCGCCACCTCCATCGCCGCACTCGGTTCATTCCCCCGCTCCACGGAATATGGCCCCGCATCCTTCACCATATAACACCCCCGCACCTCGCGTCGCATAAGACCACCAACACCACCCACCCAACTCATACCTGACGCAAACCAACAACCCCATCCCGGGACCTTTTCTGTGCTTTTCTTTCAGGAATGACCCTCATGGCTGCCCAGAGAACATATATACATATGCGACAAACCTCCTTCTCATAACCGTGCTAACATGGACGCAGCTTCCTAAGGCAAACAATCTGCTTTCTACAGGAGAACCGTCCTTTGAACTGCAGAAGAAGCAAGGCCACATTATATGTCGTCCAATTAATGTTCATTAGCCGCACTGTAACTTTATCTGATGCAGGGTATCAAATGCCTCACGAAGACACGTGTAGCTGACGAGATACAGAATAACAGAAGAGTATAGGTATATATTTAGGTATTAGACAAGGAATGATAATAAACCGAGCGAGTCCACATCGCAGTAACAAGATGGCCGTTGAAAATTAGTCACCAGTTGCCCACTCTCATAAGGTTATTGAAACCCCCCGCCCAGTCTTTCTGCTCGTCCTCCCCATAATATCAGCATAATTTTTCATCCTCTGTAAAGCATCCCAAGGCGGCTGTGCTGCTTCTCATTCTCTACCACTTTGTGCCTGGAGGGGTTAGGGTATTTAGGTTTCATTGAGATAATTGCATTGTTGAGCGCCAGATTTTCAGGCAGGTCAAGTTTAATATAAGGCGCTCATGAGAGTTAACTCTTCAGCAGTAATAACGCCTGCCCGTCTATCTCCTGAGATCGGAAATCTTCCTGCCAGGTCTTACATCCTGACAAGACAAAGATGAATATATTATGCCTGTGTAACGTGAGGGGTGATAGATGAAATGAAAGTGAAGCATCAATCTAGTTCAAAATGATTGTATCATTAGGAAACTGCATATAGACTAGACTATGACTTTTTAATGAATTTACTATATAGAACAAATGCCTCGAGCAGTAAAGCGTTTAAATAACTATTCCTTAGGTGAAGGGCTATAACTAACCGTGAGCCTATCCAATGCGGGTTCAACATTACATGACTGTCCAGCCTTATCTAAACTAGTAGAGTAGGAAGCGTACACACGCGCCCTACAGTTTGGTTTCAAAGCCGCGCGAGAGCCAGCGGGGATCACGCTCGACCCCGAGGTAAGTTACTATAATTAGCTCCTGGTATTATTTGCTAATTAATGATTAATTAAATCCAGGACTCTAGCCTAGCGGTCAGGTCCAGTATAAGAGGGGCACGCTGATGAGTATGCATACACAACCTGTCAGCACGCCTCAATTGTGACGTAGTAATCACCGCCTACCCAACCCCTTTGCTTATTTGAACAACTAGGACACACATGCATTTGTAGCACTTTGATAATTGCAACCAAGATATTAATATTCTGTAAGCGAACAAAAAAAAAATATACGTGCTATATGAGTGATAAAGAATCCATTTAGTAAGACGGAAAAAATACAATTGAAGCAATAAGGATGGGTGCTAGAAGCTTGCTACAATTCTTAAAGAAAAAAAATAATAAGGCGTCAAGTTTTACCCCCAAAAAAAAATGGTATACTGTAAACACCCCCCCAAATCCTTTAGTAAAAGCAGAGAGAAAGGCCTTGCCTAATGTTCTGTTAGCCCTTCCGGCCTTCCTAAGTTCTTTCCAATTTGTTTAGCAGCTGTCAGTCAATAGGAGGTAACATGACATCACAGCCCAATGCTGAATGCTATACCCCCTTTTGCTGCTTACCTCTGAGAATATAAAAGCTGTAAAGTTTTAGGCTGGGGGAACATTAGCACGTTTTGGGGGACAGAAGCTCCCAGTTGACATCTGGCTTCATTACTTTGTTTTAATTTTGCTAATTGCTGAAAAAAAAACTGCGGAATATCCAATATTCTCCGACCAGGAAGGTTAGCTAATGGGCGAATTAAGCACCAAAATACCATGATAGGCACTTACGGTTCCAGCGACAGAAAAGTCATAAGAGACACTTGCTTGAAATCTGACAGTTTGATATATTCGATGCATGAATTATATCACACTGAGACAAACCTGCGAATAAATATAGATCCTCTCTGGCGCTTCAGTCAATACATTAAAGGGCGAACTGTGGCTCTCCAATACAAGTTTAAATGAAAAGGCCAGTTCCCTACCTTTAAAACGCCAGCCATCAACCACCTACTCTACGTCTGCTCCAAGCCCAGAATATAAGAAATGGATTCTGCACCAGAAAAGTTAATGGGAGTGGGAGGCTGATGTGACAGTCCTACGGATTGCTCCCCACCTCGCCGCCAGGCTTAGAACAGCTCAAACTTCAGTGACAAGACAGGAAGTGTGTCTCAGTCCCCCCCCTCTGCGTGTGAAGATCCCAACAAGAAAAAGGTTTATAAGGAATCTACAGCCCGACTATCCAATTCACACAGTTTTCTGTAGGGGGTGTGTGTGGTATGAGTCGTGCCCAACAGAACCCCTGAGTGGGAGGGGCCACGTGGGGCTTGTAAGGGAACAGGTCAAGGGGGCCTGCAATGGATGGGGCCATGGGGTTATGAGTGGGAGGGGACCGGGGGGCCTTCAAGGGGAGGAGGGAGATGCAGAGCAGATGACCATATACACTGACGGTTTTTCAGAGCAGGACGGCAGGGGACCTGGTGATGCTGTGCCACATACACACAAAAATGTAAATATCTTGTCAAAATATGCCAAAATAAAACAATGACAATTAAATTCAAAAAGTTATCAGGAGAGAAATTTCCTATCAATTGACCTAAAATCATTTTTGGACCACAGTTCCCCTTTAAAGGAATAGTTCACTTTTTGGGTGAAGTATTCCTTTAAAGCAGTATAATTTTTTTTCTTCCATAGGTGTCTTATCGGCAGACACAAAGGATAGAGAATGGTTGCAGGCCTGTAACAAGCTTTAGAAGACAGATCTTTTTGTGTGGGTGAGTGTGTGTGGGGGTGTTGGAGTTAGACAGGATAGTGTAAACTTAAAGGCCTGAACTTTGGATTGCCAATGGCTATAGAGAGATTCATCCTGTTTGAAAGGTATGGCAGAGTCATTTCAGTGCTTGTCCTTGTATGGGACCAATTTTCCCTTTAAGTTTCATGTTATCATTAACTATTCTGCAATTATATTAAAGTCCCCTCTGGGTTGCTGTCCCACTGTTTACCCCCAAATGTGGAGAGTGGCACTGAACCATTTCTTACATTACTAGCTGGCAACCAAACAAAGACAGAAATGACTCAGTCTCCAATGTGGAAAAAATAATAAAATGATTGAAGGAAGCTATGCTTTACCTCCCATTCTTCAATCTATTGAGAGGAGCCAGGGATGAAGGGAAGTATATTACCGTTCGCGCGATTCCACCGCTGAGAGATGAAATCTTGGAACCCTAGTAGAAGCATGATGTTATCCTGGTTGCATTTTAAAGGGTAGTAGCCTGCTCTTTTTTTAAAAGAGGGACATGTTGGGGACCACCGTCCATATATATAGCAAGTCCTAGAGCCTTCCTTGAACTTCTGTTGGTTTAGTTGTAAAGGCCCCAACAGGAGTGCACAGAAAAGCCAACATGCAGAGCAGTACAGAGAGGACCAATTATACTGCCACGCCAGTCAATAGATAGCTCTCCTGCTGGGAATGGTTTTACCCACTACACCTGATGGAAGGGGATCAGTGTGCAGGCTAAACTCTCTTTATATTTATTTGACTGACAGCCTGAATAAATGGAAACTACAAAAGCCTTTAATGTAGGACACAGATCTATATTACGGATGTTTATTTGATAATATCCATTACAACCATTTACCAATGACCAGTTGACTTGCAATGAAGATACTAAAGTCATACACCTCCTCACGCTCCATCTGCATTGGATTGCTTGATAGAAACATGGGTTAATCCCTAGGAAGATCAGAGTTTGATGGTCCACTTGTTGGGAGTGCTCCCATCTCGCTCCCCGTGGGCGTTTGCAAGAGCAGGAGCAGGGGAGTTGGGAGGAAAAGGCTTTGTCATCAAATGGAGTTGTCAGCCCTCTGCTGGAATCCTCCTGTAGGAAAATAGGCAGTTAGTTGGGTATCTACGTCATTGTGTATCTAATAGCAAAGGTCCCCAATAATCTGAACTTAAAGTTATAAAGATGAGGTTCACTCCCCTTCATCCAAGTGGATTAAAATAGCAGAATATCAATTGAGAAAATACATCAAAAAAAACATAATCCAGTCAACACTGTCTTGGGACAAAATGTGCACCTGTCTCTTTGTGTTATTCTCTACTGTAGGTATGCTTTCCAGCCTTATCGGCTGTTCTCTGCTGCTGCTCAGTGCATAGCCAAGCAATATCTCAAGCCAATCACTGGACACTTTGCAGCGGGCGACCCTTATGCTGGTGTGTGCGCATGGAAAAGGGCAACTGACCCTGCAGCAGATATAACAGCCACCAAGGGAGTGAGGAATGGGAAAGGAATACCATTACCATGGGGGCGATGATTAGCGTACATTTGAGTCATGGACATTCCCTTTAAAGTGGGGGGGAGAGTAAATTGTATTTTCATTTGAGGTGGATATATGCCCTTTTCAGTCTCTGCGTGAGCGGCAATGCATTCCTCGCAGATTGGGGCTACATATAACAAACACACTGACTTGAATATATACAATGATGGGAATGTCCAAAACCTAAAACTGTTATATGAACTGTACATGTATATTTTACAACAAACCAAAGGCCTAAAGAACACTAGGCTAGTATGTATAACCAAGCTCTCTTCAGCGTACGTCTTGTCTGACACTAGGTGGCACACTTGTCTATTAAAACCTTAACCCCTTCCTGTTAAAAGTTGGTGTGCGCCTCCAGATCTACGTACATTACATCACTTACCCCCCCCCCACACCCCCCCCCCCCAGCATCAATTGCCATGGATCTTTTGCTCGCGCAATCTCTGAGATGTTCCGCGGGGCACGCGCCTCAGTGATCTTATCCTCCGATTTCCTGAAGCTCCTTTCAGTTCTTTCCGTTTTAGCCGGGGAAATGATGACTACAGCGACATTGTATCTTAAAAGGGCGTGATGATGGAGAGGATTTTTTATTTTCATTACTGTTCTATACATTTTGCTTTATCCAAACATTAAAAGAAAGGTTACAACCTCCCATGAAATGTTCCTCTAGACTGAGTTGGGCCTGTCCTTTATCACCCACCTCGTTTGGCAATTAAGGACACAGTGAAGATAAATGGGAAACCTTGACATTGCGTGGTTAACTAAAAAGTAATGAACGGTCCCCCACCACTCTGTTGATGGGAGAATTATTTACTAAAAGTGCAAAATGGAGACATTTCAAACATGGAGATGCCACATTCCAAGGCCGAGGACACACTACAGCCACATAAAGTGCAGCCGTGCGTTGGCGTGCAAAATTGTACACGTACCGCATGATTGTGAATGACTTGCAGATTGAGGCGCGGGAAGCGCATGCTGTTAACAAATGGGGTGGTGTAATGAATGCGAATCAATGTGCGCATCCGATTAACGATGATGCATGCCATAGCAATGCATTAGGTGGCCACATCAATAGGACCACACAAGCAATTGGAATTGCGATCAAAAGCGCATTAGTGTGGCAGCCTTCAAAAAACTGTTTTTAATTATTTAAGGTGACACAACAAAACTCACATTTTGGCACATTCATGGACAGAAACCTTTTGGAGCCACGGAATTGGTCCGCAGGGGCAAAACTTTTCACAGTATCACATTTTAAGAGCTTGGGAGCTACAGAGTCTGTTTCTTCAACGGATATAAAGGACTAAAGTCATAGGAAATAAACACAGGAGAAGAAGAAAAGAAAATCGAGGTTAGGGAAATAAAAACACAAATGGAGTCACAAGGACAGAGAGGCAGGAGAGTTGACAATGTAGAGGAAGGGGAGGTGTTAGGATTCTGTTTGTAAATGGTACCACTGCAAGCATATCTCCAGAAGGTGTGTGGAGGTGGACTTTCTGATGATGACACAACCGCAATCTGATAGAAGGAATCTTTCAGGGTCTCTGTAGCAATTGAGGGTGCCAATCGGAGAATATAATAACAACTAACGTAACGTATGTAGAAACAAGGATGGAAAGAACATCAACCTGGACCTTTTATCATAGCATAGATGGACGTTATACAGGTAGAGATAAAGAATACTTACAGGAAAGGGTTCGCTCACCTTCTTGGATTACAAAGCCCTCAATGATTGTGAGTAAGTATTTGAGGCGTCACGATACGCTTGTGGAGCTTTGAGTCGCTATGTTGCCTAGAGGATGATGGGAAAGTGCTGGGGCGGATGGGGGAGCGAACCTGCAAGTGACGGGGAAAACTTGGAGACGGCATCTGCGCGATCTGTGGGGGAAACGCAACTGCGAATAAAAAAATGAACTCTGAGCATTCGGCTTGACGATAATAAAACACGCACCCAATGAAAAGGAAGCTTGTTATGAGAAAGAAAAAAAAACGACAAAGCTCAAGGTAATACAAATTATGGGCGTCTCTCTACAACAGACTGGGGTGCTGGTCTCCCAAACAGTCGGAGGGGGGAATTCTGGGGGTGGAGATGCTTTCACAGGCAGCACAGAGGACTATCTCTGTCCTCCTCTGCCTTCCTCTTCCCTGGCCCAGATAATTTTCCTAAGGGCCAAAGACAGTCTGTAGTTGGCCAAGTTGGAAAAGCAATGAATAATCCGAGCCCACTTATTTTTGTCCATTAAATCGGCTCACCTGCAGGAACTCCATAAAAACCCAGCGTGGCTTTCCTGCACAGGACCAGCTACAACGAGGGAACGGGGGCAGAAGAAGAGGGTAGCGTCAACTGTGTGAGAGATGATGCTTGAGATGGGACCTGAGGGGTACCCAAGGCTAATTGCCGGGCAGACCCTGCTGCTGGCACCCCCAGCTGTACAGGAATGTGTGGCTGATTAGGGGAAGGTGGGTATGGAAGTGTTCTAGAACCATGGGAGCTTAGCCCCCAAATGACGTGAAGGGTTAATGGAGGGAATGCCTTGTTGGTTGTTTGGGTTGTATGGGTATAGGAGCTTTAGAAGGGACTGTAGTCTCAGAAGTCGTCTGAGCATTTTTGGTTGTACAACGAGAGTCTGCTGGGTAGGAGGAGTTTGCAAGCTTTGCTGAGTGTCGCCTGGGACTGAGGTTGGGGCAAGCTGAGTGAGTAGAAGCATGAAGCAGCGGGATTGTCGATGCTGATGGATTGCGATCGAGCTGCTGGAAAGACCACTGCTTCTGCTGCAGAACTGAGTGCGGCTGGATGTGAGTGTACGTCGCTATGGTGAGAGAGAATTAAATGCAAGAAATGGAAAGGTGTTAATATAAAGAAGGGAGAAATAAAGGTGAATAAAAAAAAACCAAAAGCAAAAAAAAAAAAGGGTCACAGAGTGTAACGGAAAATAATTTAGACCAGAAAAAAGTGGAGGGAAGAAGATATGGACAGAAGGAATGGAGAAGAGAGAGAGCGAGAGGGAAAGGAATTGGTTGTATTAATTCTGTCTGTACAAGGACCCAATCAACACGCACAGCTTAAACATATAGTCAAGGTATAGGAGAGGGTATACCAATCAATGCCAGATGTATAGGAAACATGAAACCCTAACATACAGTCAAGTGGTATATGGAAGGATATACTAAATAAATCCCAGATTTAAAGGGAAAAGATTCAGCACATGTATACAAACTATAACTGGCAAAATTCCTATTCTATTCATTACGAAAATCGGCAGCAAGAAATTCGAGACCCCTGGTCAATCAGCTGATTCCCTACTGGTCTATCCAGCATCACCAGAAATAAATGAGGGAGCACACGTAGGTGAAGTTCTCCATTTATTAAAGGCAGTCCACCCGAAATTAACTTTTGATATGTGGTAGGGCATGTCCCAGCCCTAACTGCATTAATATAATGTGTAGAAAGTCCCCGATTCTTACTTACCTGCTCCTCTCCTCCACTGTGTTTTCAGTGTCAGGCCCTCTGCTTGCATGGAATTGAAAGCAGGGGGCGGGACCGGCAGCGCGTCCGTGATTGGTGAGAGGCAGGGAGGGCTGCACTGAGCATGCCCTCAACCTGATGAGGTTGGAAGTCTCAGGCACAGCATGAGATAACACACTGCCTCTACACAGCAGTTTCCTGGACTTTGGAGGGGCACAGCAGGGGAACTATTTTGAGCAGGAATGTAGGGAAGGATTGTTTTAAACTACTTGATGTGGCCAGTAAGAAGGGTTAAATTTAGTTTTGGGGGTGGACATGCCCTTTAAACAACTTGTGCTGACAGACAAAGGCACAAATTCCATGGGAGAAGAAGAAGGAACCTTAACTTTTCAAATGTAGGCTCCAGAATGTCTACGTCCTCTGGGCTATGGAGAACATTACTATAGCTTTATGGTCATTTTAATTCTGTTTTTTCTCACAAACCTAAATATAATTGGTAATCTCTTTGAAGATGGGATTTTTTTAAACCTGATCTTAAAAAAAAAGAAAAAACTAAACACAATCACATTTTTGGGTGGTTACAAAAAAAGAATTTGTACAAACAAAAGTGGTTAGTGGGGAAGAAAAGAATTATTTAAATACTGACAACATTGAAATCAAAGGATCTGTAAAGGGATGTAACCTCAAAGGGAATCAAAAGTCGTAAACTTTAACGGCTAGACACGGCATGTGCGGAGATCGGTTTCAGAACTAATCAATTGTTTTTGCAAACAAATTTGCTACATTTATGCAAAATTGCACAATCTCAACGACAAACGAGATGGCTCAAGCTAAGGGTGACATGACCAGCGCACTCCCATCTCGGTGTTTTAAGGTTTAGGAGATAACTCCGCCAGACTTGCTTTATAGTCTTGTAGGTCTTTTTGCTTTAAAGGCAGTCTGCATGGGGATGGCCTGTTTCCTCACATGCTCTATGTAAATAAAAAGGGTCTCAGTTTGGAAAGCAACGATACAGACCTTGCTCAAAACTAGCACATAGCCCCATAACCATATCAGACATGTAGAAATAGGCGTATTGTGCCGACTCTTTGGTATTATTTTGTGTCATGGCTTTAATCATCTTGTAAAATGGATTTAACATGGTCAGGTTAAATATGGCTGTCAGGACAGATATATAGACCATCAATAGAGAATTCTTTATTACAGAAAAAAAATAAGGCCACTAGCTGCCATTATTTCTCTTCTAGACTCCAAGGAGCTGATTAGAGTCGGGATAGGAGCTTGGTGTTGCTGCTCTGGTGAGGTTGATTCCAAAATTTTGCTGCACTCTCTTCTCCATCGCTTTCCTCCCCTCTGCCTCAGTTTGACTCCTGACTCACCGGACCCATGCTGGGGTCTACAGTTGTGGCACAGCAGGCAAACGGCATTTGCGATGGTGCGGCGGTAGATGCTGGGTGAATGGGAGGTTTGGATGCTAGAGGAGGCTGTGTAATGGTGGGTCCAGCAGCTGAAGAGGTGGTGGTAGAAGTCTGCTGCCGCGCACTGCTAGATTCTGAACACATAAAGAGAACAGTTTGTGAGTAAAGGGTCCATCCCCTTTATCATTCAAAACCAGGTCTGCAGAGAACCCAATACTGAGGATTCCAAACAAGTCATTGATAGTTCATTAAGTTCTGACTTCTGATGTGCAGAAAAGAGAGGGCAACAGAGACATGGAACGTACTTGATCAGAGTTCCTGGTGCATCCTTGGTTCTGAGGAGAAGCCACTTCCTGCTGCACGTGTGGCCACGGAACCATTTGGCATCAAAATGAGCTGTGAGTTGAGTGGAACCCCAAGTCCAAGAGAACCGGTTTACTTGTAGGAGGTTGCTTCAGCTGCGGCTGCTGTAGGAGGGGAAGATTAAAGAGGGAATCGTATTTGTAATAAATCATTAAGTTACAAAGGGAGCAAACATAAAAACAGCTGCTCTGCATTATCCGACTGTAGCCAAATGCCGACGAAAGCATTTCAACCCTTACCTTGACAATCATATCTATGTAGGGATACCACGAGTGCTCCATCTAGGAGCAGAGTTATATGAACGGTAATAAATAAATGCATTCCCCAACTAGCCAATAGTCTAGCTGCAATGTTAAACCAAACTGTAAAGATTGTAAACCAATGAGTTAAACAATTTGTTCATGGATTACACCTCTTCATTCTCTTTATAGCACTGTCCTGTTAAAGGACTGAGAGACCATTACAGACCATTATTGCCGAACTGGTCTGTAGATTGGCGCTCTGGTTTTGCGTTTAGCTTGTGGAATGCTGTAAAAACCTTTTTTAATGTATAGCTTCTGAGAGCTGCCATGTAAACATTGAACCCAGAAGTCTCTTGTCTTATTTGGACCATTACAGATAAATCAATAGGTAATAGTCCCAAAGAGAATGATACACAAAACTGAACTATCATAGGCAAGTTGGTCGAACAATTAACACACAATAATCCACATCAGTAGCTGTTTATTATTAAATGTTTGTAAAAAACATGGCATTGAGGTCAGGAACTCTAGATACAACTCCATAAGGAAACATATCAGTTTGTGATGGCTGAAAGTATTAACTAGATGCGATTGTTATTTTTAACTTTCATTTATTGGCAAAGGATGTAACTTACACGCAGGTAACAACTGTGCCTGTGATTGGCCAGAAGGAGGTGAGCTTGCATACTGAGAAGCCGATTGGGTTAAGATTCGTGGCGCTGGGGGCGGTAACATTCTGAGCACGATTCAGCAGCTGGGCTGAAGAGTTGTAGAAAGATTGACCTGCTGGCAAAGTATAGAGAAGATTCACACCACAATCAAATAATTCTTCACAGAAAACATTTCTAGTTGTGTCTGCAAACACTAAAAAAAGGAGGAAAGGAGTGAAAAAATGTTCACTTACTGATCCCTGGGTGGTGTTAGTTCGTGCTGGGCAGAGCCTGTGTTAGGGGATGTGGCCGTCGAGTAGCAGCAATGGTTGCCTGTTTGTGACAAAAACTCTCTAAATTAATTTTCATATCATTTTCCGGGCTCATTACCTTCTGAACCAATTACAAAAAGACATTTATGTACAGTGATTCATACCACTTTATTTGTGTTGGAAATCTGGCATTATATATTAAGGACAATTATATATTAGAGCAGAAGACAAGATGGCAGTCCAGCTCTTTGGACTGAATGTTCCGCATAGGAACTGCTCTTGTAGAATTCTTTTTCTAACAATCCAACACCATTTCAAAGCAACAAAGTATTTGAGCAGTTCATTAATTATATAAAACAAGCCGATCACACAGGAGAAAGATTTCTAGAACTAATTCACAAATGTGTATATATTAGGCGCCCGTACACATGGGCTTGGGTTGCAAATTTCCAAAAAACGATAGTTCTTTAGCTATTTCCATCCAGAACAATCGTACACAATGCTGATAGCAGTAGTTATTCGCATCGTGTCGGGCGTTTTTGGCCCCCACATGGTAAGTATCGATTATGTGTACAGTCTGCTCTTCACTGTCAATAGAAGCAACCAGCAGTCAGCAGCTGGGCTGGTAACACCTCGCCACTGGAACTGGCTAGTGGACAGATTTAAGTTTCCGCTTGGTCCTGATAGATCCTGAAATAATCAAATTAAAAACACTGCTGACCTAGAACCTATTTGTATTTCTAGGTTCCACAGACATTCAATGAATCAGCGTGTTGTTCTTTTCATCCCTGCCTCTTGATATATTGTGCACTAAAAATCCACCCATTTACCAGCTCTAAAGAAATGCTGGATCCAATAGGTTTCTTACCTGTGAACAGCGCAAAGACTATGAAGTGCGCATTACTCAACTGCTGCGCAGCATCATGGTGGAAATTACGCGCAGCGTTTGGCTGTCTGTGGAGTGCTTGCAAGGCTATAAAAAGACATACAGGAATAATGAATCCAGAGAAAAGATACATTTCCAGAAACAGAAAATGTTTTCGTCCCGAACGTCAATTTGCAAAAAAATAGCCGCGGCCGACAGTTTGCAGCGAATTTCGGCCCAAGCGACCGATACATGGAAATGCTTGTGTTTACCCAGCTAGTTAGACCCTATTATTCAATGTTTATTTAAATGTAAAATTGTATAAAACAGAATCTGGGGACCAGATGTACAATGAAAATTGTGTTCAACTAACTACTCTGTTCAAAACCTCTGAATAAAACAATCTCTTAAGCGAGGACACATATTAACAATTCCATTGGAAAGCTGTCTGTCATCGGATGTACAATGGCTGATACATTGTTAAGTTCTAACTTCAGTAGATAATCTATCAACCCACTATCAATTTTCAGTCATGGCCAAATGTCCTGGGGCCAACAGTGGTAATTTGAGGCCACTGACACATTTTTCTCCATAGGTGACCGATAATAGACTAATCCAATGGTAATGGATATAATAACAGACCTGTATCTGACTGCTGACATTCCCGGATGTTGTCTGCTGTTAATTTTGCAACTGAAATGACCCAGCCCCTAAAAATTCTGTATATATATACTTTAAATAGGGATTCCAGAAAGTTGACATCTATAGAT
The DNA here is from genome assembly GCA_019447015.1 of Hymenochirus boettgeri. Taxonomy (NCBI): domain Eukaryota; kingdom Metazoa; phylum Chordata; class Amphibia; order Anura; family Pipidae; genus Hymenochirus; species Hymenochirus boettgeri. The sequence goes on along the minus strand of CM033475.1, from coordinate 8,073,484 downwards.
AAGGTGGGTGCATGCAACTGGAGTTTAAAGGGTATGTGCCACCGATTTATAAGTTTCCATATTCAATTGAACTGAAAAATGGTAGGAAATGCGTTATGTCTTACTTCATGTTCTTCCTGTATTCTGCCCGCACGTGCATGGGATGTGTAAATGCGTTAGAGGCTGTCAGAGAAGACAGCGCGGTAAGTATCTCCCGCTCTTGCAAATTTAGTGAAAATGGATGGAAGACATGTCGCATTTACCTCGGATAAACTGAATACACAAACTTAAAAATATGGTGGCCATACCCTTTTAATAGGATAACTGTATTGCCTCATGCATTTTGTTTTTATTGCTTTCAAAAGAGTAAAAGTATGCAGCCCTCCCCTACATTTTTTCATGATTTCAAGCCTCTCTCTGCCTTCATTAGCATGCTTGTGAAGGGGACATAACAATTCTGTCTATGCCTCAAACTGGTCACTCAAAAGCTAGCATGCGGGAAAAACTCCTCCACATTACCCATGATCAGCCTGATCATATAGGCTGTTCCTAGGAATAGGACATTTCAGTATTTGTAACTGGAGAGGAGGGTGGGAGCGGTTGTAACAGACATTCCCACCATCCAAAGCCAAGTGATATTTTAACAATGGCCTCTGGCCATCTAGGAGGCGAGCTTTTAGCACCATCTTTGCTGTGTGATATCTAAGAGAGGGTTTGAATGTAAGTGATTTCAGCTGCTGGAGTGTGGACAGCTGCTGGAAGTGTGGACATCTAATGGGTGATGTTTTTTTTTTTATTGTTGTCCTTTTAAGGTTTTACTTCACTACTGGATGTTATCTTTACAGTTATCTGCTACAGGAGGTTAGCAATGAATAATCCCACAAACATCGTGTTTTAAAACTGTCTGGAGAAGGATATAATCTATTTTAGTGAAGCTAAACAAGGAGATAAGTGAGCAGATCAATGCTAATCTGATTACACTTATAAAAAACTTCCCAACATCTCCCTTTAAGGATCATACAGCATGCGTGATCGCAGGGGCCGACCCATGATGCCCAGCCATGTATAGGACTCTGTATCTATGCGTACCACACTTGCGGTATAGAACAAAGACTGCAGGAAAGATCTCTGTGGCGGAGGAGTGAGGGATCGGATAAGTTCCAATCTTCTCTCCTGGCTCTGGTAGGTTTTGTTGAAAAACAGGAGGTTAAGACACAGTACCTTTACCTCCTGTTCTTCAAATAAACTGAATGGGGAAAATTAATTTACCAAGGAGATACCCTTTAAAGATACAGCTTTGCAATGGACTGAACTCTGGTTTACACAGTATATTTCCTTTAAGTGTCTATAACTTTTGAATGAGAAACTAGAATAGTCCTTGTTTGAGGGCACTTACTAAAGACAATGGTTCCCCTTTAAAGGGGAACTGTGGGCACCAGCAAGCCCCTGGCTTGAGCATGCCCACTTGTATTCTTCTGTTCAGAGCATCACAGCTGCATCACAAGTACATCCATTGAACTTCATCATTTTAAGCACACGCAGTTTTTAAGCAGAGGAAGATACTGAATGGAAGCCTGTAACTAGCTTCAGAAAAGATATTTGGGAGTGGGATTATGACACAGCTTTAAACATGCCTGTTACAGGACACATGTGTAGTGTAGGAAGAGAGACTACAAGCCTATAATTTTGGACGGTTGGAAAAGTCCCTTTTATGGAGACCACAGTTCCCTTTTAGCAGTGAAAAAAAAAATGCTGTGCTGATCAGCAGTTTGGATGAGCACTGCATATCTCTGAAGGAGCCTAAATAAGTTCCCACCTGCACAGCTGTCGTTCATAAAGAGACATCTGTGATATTTGAGGGGTGTACTGCTCCCTGATGCGAGCTTCCATTGGGGGAGCTGGAGTTTTGTTCACTCTCGTTTCCATAGTGAGATGTTAACCGAAATCAGACAGCTTTTATCATAAAAGTGCAGAACATTAGAGCATTGTCTAATATGAATACCATTAGATATTAGGGATAAATACAAACCAGGATTTATTAACAGCCTCAGTAACAACAATACTAGGATAACACTTCATTTGTAGCTCTCCCATTTTCTAGTCCTAGCAAGTGGAAGGATCTGTTATGACCGAAACATCACATCACATATATGGTCCCTTTCCAAAACAAATAAAGGTTTGTTGTGTGTTGTTTGTGTTGTTTTTGTTTTTTGGGATGAGGTTTACTAAAAAAGGCAGTTCCTTGATTTTTAAGGCTGATGCACAGCATACTGTGACAAATCTAAAAAGATTATCACGCCAGATGGACATACCTAGACAGCCACGGAGCCCCAAATGTTATATGCACTACGGGGTACCCAATACAAGCAGGAATCAGACAGACATACAGTTCTAACCCCTATAATATACAGGGGGGTATAATCAGTTATCCTTAATACATGTGTATATCAAAACATTAGATCCTGTAATTACAGTGGGGTTATGATATCAGTCTATCCCTATAAGATACAGTGGGGTATAGATATCAGTTAAACAGGTTCTATCCCTAATAATAGACAGTGGGTGTATAGATATACAGATTCTATCCCTATTAAGTACAGTGGGGTATAGATATCAAGTTCTACCCTGAATAATATACAGTGGGGTATAGATATACAGTCATATATCCCTAATCCTATAATATACAGTGGGGTATAGATATACAGTTCTATCCCTATAATGTACAGTGGGGTATAGATATACAGCTCTATCCCTATAATATACAGTGAGGGTATAGATAGACAGTTCTATCCCTATAATATCAGTGGGGTATAGATATACAGCTTCCCCTATAATACAGTGGGTATAGATATACAGTTCTATCCCTTAATTACAGTGGGTATAGATATACAGTTCATCCTATAATATACAGTGGGGTATAGATATAATATAGTTATATTCCCTATAATATACAGTGGGGTATAGATATACAGTTCTACCCCTATAATATACAGTGGGGTATAGATATACAGTTATATCCATATAATGTACAGTGGGGTTTAGATATACAGTTCTATCCCTATAATATACAGTGGGGTATAGATATACAGTTCTATCCCTATAATATACAGTGGGGTATAGATATACAGTTCTATCCCTATAATATACAGTGGGGTTAATATAATATAGTTATATCCACTATAATTATACAGTGCGGTATAGATAAAACGTCTATCCCTAAAATATACAGCAGGGTATAGATATACAGTTCATCCCTACAATATTATACAGTGGGGTATAGATTACAGTTCTATCCCTATAATATACAGTGGGGTAAACATATACAGATCTATCCCTATAATATACAGTGGGGTATAGATATAAGTTATGCCCTATAATTACACAGTGGGTATAGATATACAGTATATCTCTATAATATACAGTGGGGTAAAAATATACAGTTATATCCCTATAATATACAGGGGATAGATATACAGTATATCTCTATACAGTGGGGTATAGATATACAGATCTATCCCTTAATATACAATGGGGTATAGATAACAGTTCTATTCATATATATACAGCGGAGTATAGATATTACAGTTATATCCATTAAATACAGTGGGTATAGCTATTACAGGTATAAATACAGTGGGGGGGATTAATATACAGTTATATCCCTATAATGTACAGTGGGGTTATAATATAGTTATATCCATATAATGTACAGTTTAGGTATAATATAGTTATATAATATAATGACGTGGGTATATATATATACAGTTATATCCCTAAAAAATACAGTGGGGTATATAATATACAGTTATATTGATATAATATTCAGTGGGGTATAGATATACTTAATTCCATAATATAGTGGGGTATAGATATACAGTTATATCCCTATAATATACAGTGGGGTATAGATATAGTTATAATATACAGTGGGGTATATAATATACAGTTATATCCCTAAAATGTACAGTGGGGTATATAATATACAGCTAAATCCATATATACAGGGGGAATGATATACAGTTATCCATATAATATACAGTGGGGTATAGATATACAGTTATAATATACAGTGGGGTATATAATATACAGTTATATCCCTATAATGTACAGTGGGGTATATAATATAGTTATATCCATATAATGTACAGTGGGGTATAGATATGCAGTTATAATATACAATGGGGTATATAATATACAGTTATATCCCTATAATGTACAGTGGGGTATATAATATACAGTTATATCCATATATTGCACATTTGAGTATATATATACGTTATATCAACATATGTACAGTGGGGTATAGCTATACAGTTATATTCCTGAATATACAGTGGGGTATATAATATACAGTTATATCTAATAAATATACAGTGGGGTATAGATTATACTGTTATATCCTATAATATAGTGGGGTATACAGATATAGTTATATCCAAAAGTACAGTGGTATAGATATAGCACTATAATAACAGTGGGGTATACAAGATACAGTTATATCCCTAAAATGTACAGTGGGGGTATTAATATACCGTAATATCATATGATACAGTAAGGTATATATATATATACAGATCTATACCTATAATATACAGTGGGGTATATAATATACAGTTATACCCCTATAATGTACAGGTGGTTAAGATATACAGTTATATTAATATAATATCCAGTGGGGTATAATATATCTGTTATTTCATATAATATAGTGGGGTATAGATATATAGTTATATCACTATAATATACACTGTGGTATATAATATACAGTTATATCCCTAAAATGTACAGGGGGGTATAGATATACAGTTATATCCATATAATGTACAGTTGGAATATAATATACAGGTAACCATTTAATGTACAGTGGGTTTTAGATATACAGATCTATCCCTATAATATACAGTGGGGTATAGATATACAGACCTATCCCTATAATATACAGTGGGGTATAGATATACAGATCTATCCCTATAATATACAGTGGAGTATAGATATGCAGTTATATTCCTACAATATACAGTGGGGTATAAATATACAGATCTATCCCTATAATATACAGTGGGGTATAGATATAAAGATCTATCCCTATAATATACAGTGGGGTATAGATATACAGTTATATCCCTATAATATACAATGGGGGTACAGATATACATTTTTATCTTTATAATTACAGTGGGGTATAGATATACATTCTATCCCTATAATAGACAGTGGGGTATATATATACAGTTATAGCACTACAGTATACAGTGGGGTATAGATATACCGATCTATCCCTATAAAATACAGTGGGGTACATAATATACAGTTCTATCCCTATAATGTACAATGGGGTATAAATATACAGTTCTATCCCTATAATATACAGTGGGGTATAAATATACAGTTATATCCATATAATGTACAGTGGGGTATAGATATACTGTTCTATCCCTATAATATACAGTGGGGTATAGATATAAAGATCTATCTCCTATAATATACGGGGGTATAGATATACAGTTATATCCCTATAATATATAATGGGGGTAGATATACATTTTTTATCTTTATAATATACAGTGAGGTATAGATATAAAGATCTATCCCTATAATATACAGTGGGGTATAGATATACAGTTATATCCCTATAATATATAATGGGGGTATAGATATACATTTTTATCTTTATAATATACAGTGGGGTATAGATATACAGTTCTATCCCTATAATAGACAGTGGGGTACGGTATAGAATATACAGTTATAGCTCTATAGCATACAGTGGGGTACATAATATACAGTTATATCCCTATAATACAGTGGGTATAGATATACAGTTATATACTATAATTAAAGTGGGGTATAGATATACCGTTCTATCCATATATACAGTGGGTATAGATATACAGTTCTATCCCTATAATATACAGTGAGGTATATAATATACAGTTATAGCCCTATAATATACAGTGGGGTATAGATTACAGTTATACTTAGTCTATACATACAGGGGGTACTAATATACAGTATATCCCTATAATATACAGTGGGGTTATAGATATACAGTTCTATCCATATAATATAAAGTGGGTATAGATATACAGTTCTATCCCATAATATACAGTGGGGTATATAATATCAGGTATAGCCCCTATAATATACAGTGGGGTATAGTATATACGATCTATACTATAATATACAGTGGGGTATATAATATACAGTTATATCCCTATAATGTACAATGGGTATAGATATACAGTGTTATCCCTATAATATACAGTGGGCTAGATATAGTTCTATCATATAATGTACAGTGGGGTATAGATATACAGTCTATCCATAATGTACAGTGGGGTATAAATATTACAGTTCTATCCAATATAATGTACAGTGGGTTATAAATTACAGTTCTATCCATATAATGTACAGTGGGGTATAAAATACAGTTCTATCCATATAATGTACAGGGGGTATAAATATACAGTTTATCTCTATATATACAGTGGGTAGATTACAGTTATATCCCTATAATTTACAGTGGGTATAGATATACAGTTCTATCCCTATAATTTACAGTGGGTATAGATATACAGTTTACTCCCTATAATTTACAGTGGGCATAGATATACAGTTCTATCCCTGAATTTAAAGTGGGCTATAAATACAGTTCTATCCCTATAATTTACAGTGGGTATAGATATACAGTTCTATTCACATTATTTACAGTGGGGTATAGATATACAGTTATATCCTATAATGTACAGTGGGGTATAGCTATACAGTTCTACCCCTATTATATACTATGGGGTATATAATTTAGTTATAATGTACAGTGGGGGAGGGGTGTACATACAGACTCTATTCTGGGCCCTGTGTATAACGGACCCGATAGTTCCCGTCCCCTATAAACACCTAATGACCTCTCACCCAAACCCCGAGATCCACCAGGTCCGTTCCGCCCACACCCAGTCCGAAATCTCACTCTCCTGTCCGCTTCTTTCTCGGGCCGTGGGTCACTTGTAATCCAAGACCGACTTCCTGTACGTGACACAGCGCTCGCTCGTTCACATGTTGTTATTGTGGTAACGGAGGAAGGGTGAGATGTAGATAGACAGTGTGAGGAGACGGATGTGTCTCCTGTCTCAATGGGCAACAAATACACACACTATTATACATTATAAAGATACACACACTATATATAAATTGTACAGACACACACACTATATATACATTATACAGACACACACACTATATATACATTATACAGACACACACTATATATAATTTACAGAGCACACACTATATATACATATAAGCCCACACATATATACATTAAACAGATACACACACATATATAAACAGACACACACACATATATACATTATACAGACACACACACTATATATACATTATACAGACACACACTATATATACATTATACAGGCACACACTATATATACATTATACAGACACACACACTATATGTACATTATACAGATACACACACTATATATTCATTATACACACACTATATATATATATATATATATATATATATATACATTATCCAGACACACACACAATATATACATTATTACAGATACATACACTATATACATTATACAGACACACACACTATATATACATTATACAGACACACACACTATATAACATTATACAGACACACACATAATATATACATTATACACACAAACCTAATACATTATACACACAAACACTACATATACATTATACACACGCACACTACATATACATTATACAGACACACATACTATATATACTTATACACACACTACATAACATTATACAAACAACACACTACATATACATTATACACACGCACACAATATACATTATACACACCACACTATATATACATTATACAGACACACACACTATATATACATTATACACACACTACATATACATTATACACACGCACACTACTATACATTATACACACACACACTACGTATACATTAACAGACACACATACTAATATACATTATACAGACACACACACTACATATACAGTATACAGATACACACGCTATATATAAATTATACAGACACACACTATATATACATTATACAGGCACACACACTATATATACATTATACAGATGCAAAATTTTATATATACATTATACAGACACACACTATACATTAAACGACACACGTATATATACATTATACAGGACAACACACACTACAATACATTATACAGACCACACACACTACATATACATTTTACGACACACACACTACACTACATTATACAGACACACACTACGTATACATTATACAGACACACACTACGTATACATTATACAGACACACTACGTATACATTATACAGACACACACTACATATACATTATACAGATACACTATACATTATACAGACACACACTAACATATACATTATACAGATACACACACTACATATACATTATACAGACACACACACTACATATACATTATACACACACACTATATATACATTATACAGACACACACACTATATATACATTATACAGACACACACTCTATATAAATTACGTATATACTCGAGTATGAAAAAACAGCCTGAAAACTTGGACCGGTTTATAGCCGAGTCAGTAGCTTACCTGCGCATTCCGGCAGCCGCACGATCTTTCTGTGTACTGGCGCGCCTGCTGACGTCACTGCCCGGCGCCAAGCCCGCCGCCGGGCAGTGACGTCAGCCGGCGCGCCAGTACTGGAATGAGCGCGCGGCGCCGGAATGTCAGGATACCGCGCCTGCCAGGAAGCCCTGGAGTGTAGCAGAGCCCTTGGATGTAGCAGAGCCCTTGGATGTAGCAGAGCCCTTGGATGGAGGGAGGGGGAGAAGAGCCCACAGGATAAAAGAACTGGGTGAGGGGGGCATTCAAAAGTTTGAGAACTACAACTCCCAGCATGTTTATTAGATGGGAGTTTAGTTTCCTAACTCTTGAATGCCAAGTGAGGGTGGCATTCAAGATGTTTGGAAATACAACTCCCAGCTGCTTTATTAGCTGGGATTGTAGTTTTCCAAACATCTGAATGCCAAGTTTCTACCTCGGTTTATACTCGGGTCAACCACTTTTTTAGGATTTTAGATGAAATTGGGTACCTCGGTTATACTCGGTCGGGGTTACTCGAGTATATACGGTACACAGACACACACACTATACATTATACAGACACACACACACTATATACATTATACAGACACACACACTATATAATTATACAGATACACACATATGTATACATTATACAGGCACACCACTATATACATTATACAGACGCACACACACTATATATACATTATACAGACGCACACACTTTATATACATTATACAGATGCCACACATTAATATAAACATTATACAGACCACACACTATATATAAATTATACAGACACACACTATACATTATACAGTCACACACACTATACATTATACAGACACACACACACTATTATACATTATACAGACACACACACTATATACATTATACAGATACACACACTATATATACATTATACAGGCACACACACTATATATACATATACAGACGACACACAATATTATACATTATACCGACGCACACTTATACTTATACAGACGCACACATATATATACATTATGCAGATACACACACTATATACATTATACAGATGCACACACTATATATACATTATACAGACACACACACTATATATACATTATACAGACGCACACACTTTATATACATTATACAGATGCACACATATATATACATTATACGACACACACATATATAAATGTATACAGACACCAAACTATATACAGTATACAGACGCACACACCTAATATACATTATACAGACGCACACACTTATATACATATACAGATGCACACATTATAATTACATATACAGACACACACTATATATAAATTATACAGACAAACCACTATACATTATACAGTCACACACATATAACATATACAGCACCACACACACTATTACAATTATACAGACACAAACACTATATACATTATACAGACACACACTATATACATTATTAGGCACACACACTATAATTTCTACGACGCACACACTATATATACATTATACAGACGCACACACTATATAACATTATACAGACGCACACATTATATATACATTAGCAGATGCACACCACTATATATACATTATACAGACACACACTATATATTACATTATACAGACACACACACTATATATACATTACAGACATACACTAATAACATTATACAGATGCACCACACTATAATATACATATACAGACGCATACACTATATATACATTATACAGACACACACTATATATACATTATACAAACACACACACTATATATACATTATACAGATGCCACACACTATGTATACAGACACACACACTATATATCATTATACAGAAAAACATTATATACATCATTACAGACACACACTATATATACATATACAGACACACACACGATACAGTATACAGAAGCACACACTTTATATACATTATACAGATGCACAACACTTTATATACATTATACAGATGCACACATTATATATACATTATACAGATGCACACATAATATATACATATACAGATACACACACTATAAATACATTATACAGGCACACATACTATTTAAAACATATACAGACACACACACTATACATTATACAGACACAAACACTATATATACATTATACAAGGCACACACTATATATACATTATACAGACGCACACACTATATACATTATACAGATGCACACACTACATATACATTATACACACACACACTACATATACATTATACACACGCACACTACATATACATTATACACACACACATATACATTATACAGACACACATACTACATATACATTATACAGACACACACACTACATATACATTATACAGATACACACGCTATATATATAAATTATACAGACACACACTAATATACACTTATTCAAGGCAAACACACTATATATACATTATACAGATGCACACATTATATATACATTATACCAGACACACACTATACATTAAACAGACACACGCCTATATATACATTATACAGACACACACACTACATATACATTATACAGAACACAACACTACATATACATTTTACAGACACACACACTACATATACATTATACAGACGACACACTACGTATACATTATACAGACACACACACTAGATTAACCTTATTACAGACACCACTACGTATTAATTATACAGACACCACACACATATAACATTATACAGAACATATATTAGACAGACACACTACATACATTATACAGACACACACACTACATATACATTATACAGACACACACACTACATATACATTATACACACACACTATATATACATTATACAGACACACACACACTATATATACATTATACAGACACACACTATATATAAATTACTGTATATACTCGAGTATGAAAAATCAGCCTGAAAACTTGGACTCGGTTTATAGCCGAGTCAGTAGCTTACCTGAGCATTCCGGCAGCCGCAGATCTTTCTGTGTACTGGCGCGCCTGCCTGACGTCATGCCCGGCGCCAAGCCCGCCGACGGAGGCAGTGACGTCAGCCGGCGCCAGTATGGAATGAGCGCGCAGCTGCCGGAATGCTCAGGATACCGCGCCTGCCAGGAAGCCCTGGATTTAGCAGAGCCCGGATGTAGCAGAGCCCTTGGATGTAGCAGAGCCCTTGGATGGGAGGAGAGGGGGAGAAGAGCCCACAGGTAAAAACTGAACTGGGTGAGGGGGGCATTCAAAAGTTTGAGAACTACAACTCCAGCAGCTTTATTAGGGGAGTTGTAGTTTCCTAAACATCTGAAGCCAAGTGAGGGTGGCATTCAAGATGTTTGGAAACTACAACTCCCAGCATGTTATTAGCTGGGAGTTGTAGTTTCCAAAAATCTTGAATGCCAAGTTTCTACCCTCGGTTTATACTCGGGTCAGCAACTTTTATTAGGATTTTTAGATGAAATTGGGTACCTCGGTTTATACTCGGGTCGGTTTATACTCGAGTATATACGGTATACAGACACAGACACACACAATATACATTATACAGACACAACACACTATATACATGTTACAGACACACACACTATACATTATACAGATACACACACTATGTATACATTATACAGGCACACACACTATATACATTATACAGACGCACACACTTTATATACATTATACAGACGCACACACTTATATACATTATACAGATGCACACATTATATATACATTATACAGACCACACTATATATAAATTATACAGACACACACACTATACATTATACAGCACACACACTATACATTATACAGACACACACACACTATATACATTATACAGACACACACACTATATACATTATACAGATACACACATATATATACATTATACACCACACACTATATACATTATACAGACGCACACACTATATATACATTATACAGACGCACACACTATATATACATTATACAGACGCACACATTATATATACATTATGCAGATGCACACACTATATATACATTATACAGATGCACACACTATATATACATTATACAGACACACACACTATCTATACATTATACAGACACATACACTATAACATTATACAGACACACATATATTACATTATACAGACACACACACTATATATACATTATACAGAGACACACTATTATACAGACACACATATAATACATTATACAGAAACACATTATATACATTATACAGACACAACACTATATATACATTATACGACACACACACACTATACAGTATACAGAAGCACACACTTTATATACATTATACAGATGCACACACTTTATTTACATTATACAGAACACCTATTATACATATACAGATGCACACATAATATATACATTATACAGATACACACACTATAATACATATACAGGCAACATACTAGAAATACATATACAGACACACACACTCTACATTATACAGACACAAACACTATATATATTTACAGCAACACACACTATATACATTATTACAGACCACACACTTATATACATATTACAGAGCACACACTTATATACATTATATAGACGCACACACTATATATACATTATACAGATGCACACACTATGTATACATTATACAGCACACATATATATACATATACAGATGCACACAATATATATACATTATACACGATGCACCACACTAATATAATTATACAGTATAACCACAACACTATATATACATTATACAGATACACACACTATAGACATTATACAGATACACACCACTATTTACATTATACAGACACACAACATACTATATATACATTATACGATACACACCTCATATATACATTATACAGAGCACACATAATTATACAGCACCCAACACTATATAACATTATACAGATACACACACTATATATACATAACAGATCAAACATATACAGACACACAAAACTATATATAATTATACAGAAACACACCTATAAATATACAGACACACACACTATATACATTATACAGACACACACACTATATACATTATACAGATACACACACAACTATATATACATTATACAGACAACACAACTATACATTATAACAGAACACACACTTTATATACATTATACAGACGCACACACTTTATATACATTTACAGACCACACTTTATATACATTATACAAGACCACACACTATAATACATATACAGAGCACACATAAAATATTACATATTACAGACACCCACACATATATATAATTATACAGACACACACTATATATACATTATACAGAATGCCACACATATATATACATTATACAGACAACACATAATATATACTTATACAGACACACACACATATAATACATTATACAGGACACACACACATATATACATTATACAGACACAACATAACTTATCAGACACACACTTATACATTTACAGACGCACACACACTATATACATTATACAGACACACACAATATACATTATACAGGCACACACACTATACATATTACAGGCACACCCAACAACTAATATACATTATACAGACACACACTAAATATACATTATACAGACACACACACTATAAAGCACATTTAATTATACAGACACACGCAACTTATATATACATTATACAGACACACACACACACTATAACATTATACAGACACACACTATATATAACATTATACAGCACACACATATATATACATTATACAGACAACACACTATTATAACACATTATACAGACACACACACTATATATACATTATACAGACACACACATATATAAATTTACCGACACAAACATAATATACATTATACAGACACCACACCACATTAAATATACAGACACACACTATATATACATTATACAGACACACATTATATATAATTATACAGGCACACACTATATATACATTATACAGGACACACACTATATATACATTATACAGACACACACACTATATACATTATACAGACACACCACACTATATACATTATACAGACACACACTATATATTACATTATACAGACACACACTATATATACATTATACAGACGCACACACTATATATACATTATACAGACACACACACTATGTATACAGACACACACACACTATATACATTATACAGACACACACCTATATACATTATCAGACAACACACATATATAATTTACAGACACACACTAATATATATAATATATATATATATAATATATATATATATATATTATGAAGCGATATAGTCAAGTGCACAAAACTAGGCCTTCATTCAACCTTTTATTGAGGGTGCAAAAAACAGCGACATTCGGTCTTTTCTCTCAGACCTTTCTCAAGCCATTAGCTTGAGAAAGTCTGAGAGAAAAGACGTTTTTGCACCCTAAAAAAAGGTGAATTGCAGGATGAAGGCTAGTGTGCACCTTGACTATAGCTTCATAATAATGAATATCTAGGTAGCCACCAGGCATTTATACAGGAAATATTGGTAGGATAGCAGTGATAATACCATTACCAGCAGCACCCAGGCGTATATTCAGTGAACAGGGAGTGCGAAGCTCTTCTGTTATAGATATAGACCCCATTAAATACTATATACTAAATAGATAAAATGAATACAATAACAAGGACTGAAATGCCGATACTCTCAATTATGAAGATAATAACAAGATAATAAAAAAAGGGTCATCATAGCTATAAGTAATTAACGTTCACTTATAAAACATCTGTACGAACTATTTTCATTCAGTCCATATGGATTGACCGTGTTTACAGTCCTGATCCAATATGTTTCCCGTTGGAGTAAGATTTTAGATCTGTGTCCCCCACGTCGTGGTATTGGCACATGATCAATAGCCTGATATCTAAAAGTAGCAATATCGTGTCCAAGTTCCAAAAAAATGTTTAGCCAAAGGGTTTGTTAGTCCTGCCGTCTCTAAAGGCCGTGTTTATAGCTGATCTATGGCCATCCATTCTCAATCGCAGGGTAAGGTCCGTTTTGCCCACATAAAACAATCCACAGGGGCAAGAAGCCAAGTATACGACATGAGTCGTTGTACAAGTTATGGCATGTTTGATACTAATAGGGGTCTTGGTATGTGGATGTAAGAAATGGGCCCCTGTTTGCATATGTCTGCAGGATGTGCAATTACCACATTTGTAACTTCCACCATTCCTAGTGGTCAACCATGTACGTTCCGGTGTGTAACACTTGACTGGATCCCGTTTAAATAAAATATCCCCCAAATTTCCCAAATTTCTAACCCCCTTCTTGTATCCAGAGTAGTTATTTCTCGGTAAGCAATTCCTCAATTTTTGATCAGATAACAATATTTCCAATTGTCATGTAAAATGTCACTTACTTTAGTGGATAGTGTGGTATACTTAGTAATACATACAAATGGTGATGAGTCCTGGGATTCTCTCTTAAAGATTCAGGTTAATACTTTTTTCTGGCTCGGTCTAAGGCATTGGTATACTTCCTCTTCATACCCTCTGTGCATAACCTCCCCCACATGTCCATAGTTTGCTGTGTGTATATATATATACACACACATTATAACGGATACACACACTAATATATATTATAACAGATACACACACTATATACAATTTACAGAGACACAACACTATATATACATTATACAGATACACACACACTATATATATATATATATATATATATAATACAGAATACACACACTATATATACATATACACACACACATATATATATACAGATAGACACACTGTAACAGTTATACAAGATACACACACTATACTTATACAGATACACACATACTTATACGGATACACACAAACTATAATTATAGGGATACACACACTATATATATTATACAGATACACACACTATATACAATTTACAGACACACACTAATATACATTATAACAGATACACACACACACACACACACCACTATATAATAATATATATATATATATAATGGAAATGAACAAACAGGTAACCACCTTTCATTTAAACAGCAGCCCGGGTGTCCATCATAAATAGCATATATGAAGGAAAAAGATGTCACTCACGGGTCTTTTGACGAAAAACAGCTTTTTTGTACAATCACACTACGCGTTTCAGCCCAATGTGCAATCCTGATGACGGCTCGCACATTGGGCTGAAACGCGTAGATGTGATTGTACATAAAAAAGCTGTTTTCGTCAAAAGACCCGTGAGTGACATCTTTTCCTTCATATATAAGATAGTATATATTAGATATATATAATACAGATCACAACACATATATACATATACACACACTAATATATTAACAGTACCCACACTTACATTATACAGATACACACACTATATTACCATACCACACACATATGATACAACAACTAACACCTACAGATAACAACATATATAACTATACCACACACTATATATATATATTATACAGATACACACACACTAGTATCATTATACAGATACCACACTATTATACATTATACAGACCCATACACACACTATACATTATACGACAAAACTATTATATAAATTATACGGATACACACACTATATATATATACAGACACACATTATATCATATACAATAACATAGAATATATATATATATATATATATATATATATATTAAGATACACCACTATAGATACAGATACACAACACTAATATATTATACAGATACACCCCTGATAATTATACAGATACACCACATATACTTATTATACAGATCACACACCTATATATATACAGTATACACACAACTATATATACATTATACAGAACACACTTATTTATAATTAATAATACACAAACACACTATAATACATTATACAGATACCACCACACACACACTATAAATTATACAGACATACACACCACTATATATACATTATACAAACACACTATATATACATTATACAGATACACACCACTATATACATTATACAGATACACACCACTATATATAACATTATACAGTGACACCACTATATATACATATAACAGATACAAACACTAGCAATCATATACATTATACAGTACACACACTATAACATTATACAAGACACCACACAACACAACATTATATATAGAACAACTATTATACATTATACAGGACACACACAATGATATAACCATTATACAGATACAACGCTTGTGAAGGTTCTCATTCATCCATGGTCATGGTATATCTTTTGTATTCAATTAGCTCAACTGGACTTGAAGTTTAGTACTTGAAGACGTTTCGCTAGTATCCGACTGGCTTATCAATTCAGAATGACTTGAACAAGAATCTGTGGCAATTATGTAACCTGGAAAGTCCCAATTAGTATATGACAGCCACACAGATACAGTAGTAGACACACAGTACTAGCCACACAGAGTAGTAGTCACCCAGAGTGCAGTTGTAGCCACCAGAGTACAGTAAGCAGCCACCACAACAGTAGTAGCCACACAGAATACAGTAGTAGCCAGACAGAGTACAGTATAGCCCACACAGTAATAGCCACACGAGTACAGTAGTAGCCACACAGAGTACATAGCAGCCATACACAGTAATTAGCCACACAGAGTCACAGTAGTAGCCACACACAGTAGTAGCACACACAGAGTATCAGTAGGTAGCCAACACGTACATACCAATAGAGCCAGGAGACAGAGTACAGTAGTAGCCACACAGAGTAAAATAGCAGCCACACAGAGTACTACAGGTAGTACGTTTAAGTATAGTCAGAGTAAGTTAGCCACACAAGTTTACAGTAAAGTAGCCCACACAGTAGTAGCCCACATGGAGTAATAGCTAAGTAGCCAAGTAGCCCATTAGTATACAGAGTAAGTAGCCCACAATTTAGCCACATAGTAAATTAGCCACATGCCACATTAGTATATGCCAACCACCAGAACCCCACATGAGGACATATTACAGCCATGGTAAGCCAGAGAATGTTACCAGAGTAGCCCAGGTGATGTTGTATAGTAGCATAGCAATGTGAGTTGACATCAAGCCTAGTGCATTTTTAAGCCACAGAGTACAATAGTAGCAACACAGTAAAATCCCACAAGAGACAGTAGTTAGCCACACAGAATCAGTATTCCGACAAACAGTGTAACCTCCAGAGTACATAGTAGCAACAGTACAGTAGTAACAACAGTAGCCCACACGTAGTATCCACACAGAGTACAGTAGTAGCCACACAGTGTAGCACACAGAGTAAGAATAGCACACATTACTAGCCACATAGAGTACAAAGTAGCCCACAACACAAGTTGTAATATACCCCACATCTGCATGGAATTGTAAACAAGCGTTAGACAAGATATATACAGGGCCAGTGTATCAGTATAGAGATGAATGGTGAACAGCAAGTGGTGTTGATTAGATTTTTGAAATCCCACATCCTGGCTGCAATCTGAGAGTTGTTTATTCAGACATGAAGGTTTGCAGGTCAGACATTCCTGTTGAGCAAGACATGGACAACTTTCAAGGTACTGAATAAAGTAGGAAATATATGGAGCAATGTGTTCTATGCGCTTCCAACTATGATGCTTTTCATATGGATAAACTACACCACTAGGCCCATAAGCATTTTAGGGCTTGGGAGAAGTTACAATCTTGGCATTGTGAATATCTGAGAAAATCACCTTCACCCACCAGTAAAACATAGATTTATAACCATAATTATAATATTCAATAGATTTATAGATATTCAATTTCATAGTTTACCAAATAATATGAGGGGCATTTAATTAGTGCCATGGCACTCTATTTTTCTCTTAAGGGCAAATTAGTTTAAATCAAAACCATTCTACTGTACCATTAAAAGGAACCCTGGATCACCTCTCCAGGTGAAAACATGTGAGAAGTTATATTGCTGGAAAGGGTGCAATATAATTCCTGAACACTTCCTGCGTTCATGGCTGTTGTCGAGCCATATGACCAATCTCTGCCTGCCTGATTAGTCCCCCTTTAAAAACTGTCAATTTTTTTTAAGTCTGTGCAAGACTTTCTATAGAGATGGACTAGAACTCGAACCCGATTTCGAGACAAACTTATCGAGTTCGAACAGACTCGTACTTCTCAAACCATCCCGGACCCGGAATTTCTCAGACTTTCAAACTTTCCTGACTTTCGATAATTTACAAGTTCGAAAATCGAACAATTTCGAATCGTTTAAGGAATAATTAGCGAATCTTCTGATCATTTATGGGATAAATAGTGAAAATCTAAATTGTATTTCATTCAAACTTTTCAAACTATTTGACTCCCTTTAACTTTAATGGGTCAGTTTCCAAACTTTCGAACTTTCCATATAGTTTGATCGTTCGAAAACGGAACGAACTTCGGAAGTTCGGCCATCTCTACTTTCTATCTTTCCCAGCATAAGTAAGCATGTCAGACTCCAAAGGACGGGGAAGAAGGTCAGGTGATGTCACTTGAGCTACTTGATCATTCACCGCAATATAATTTCTCACAGGCCAGATAGGGTTCCAGGGTCATTTAAAAAATAATTTAAAGAACAACTGTACCTTTTAAAAATCAAAATTTCCTGGGCAGGATTGTTATTCTATCTCTGTTGAAGAACATACAGCTGTCTTCTCTAAGTGCAGAACAATATATTTGGAGGTAGAAATCACCAATTCTCCTCCTGTCCCAGATATTTTTCATTAAATGTTTTTTATTAAGACTTTATACACAATATAGTTCTCCTTTTAATTACCACCAACAGACCACTGATCAGTAAGGCTGGGTATACACCAGCCAATATTTTCGGCCGACTGTCCGATTCACGGCACTTTCGGTCGATCGTCCGAAATATCGGGCATGCCGGAAAATTAAATCGAGTCGGGTTCCCTATGGAAAAGCGACGATTGATCGTTGTCCGAATTTGCCGAGACCGATGGAATTTGGCTCTTGCTCGTGTTGTACCCGTGTGTACCAGCTTTAACCCAATGGGTAGTCTGATGGGAACATTATCTGGCCTGTACATAGCCATACCGTTATAATTCATTTCATTTAATTGTAAAATTTTCCTTTTATTATCAGTTTCGCTCATCATTTGACTTTCTCTTTTTTTAATTCCCCACATTTTTTTCTTGCAGAGAAATTGTATTCATAGGAAGGATCAATCGCCACTTTGTATTAATAACAATGCTCATTTGTTCCGCGCGTCTTATTTTTTTTGTAGGCTTTCAGTTGAGAGATCGTTTAAACTGACTTACTGTGCAAGTTATGGGAATCTTCCGTGTTTACCGTCTAGGACTAGGAGAAGAGTGAATACATCAGGCCTACAGTGACCGTGTTAATTAAACAAGCCCATGTTATAAACCAGTGCAAGATGGAGCATTTCGATTGGTCCTTCCATAAAAAATGTAATAGGAAAAAGTCGATTGGATGTACTATATATACTGAATGTTTGTATAGCCTGCTTCAAGGGCTAAGCCATACTGTCAGTTTTTAAACGCGATTACTTCTTTTTGCGAAAGGCACGCACCCGGTTGTGCACATTGCTCTATGGTTCGCAGGACGGTTACATGCATACCACGCATATACAGGACGCTTACACGCATTGCCGGCCAGCATAGTGTGGACTCAGCTATAAAAAAAAACAAGTGGATATAGAATCTGCCGATTGGATACTTTAATCCGCACCTTCTGTTCAGTTTCCTAACTTAATTTGGGTACAAATGTGATAATGTACGACAGTTAATTTGCCCTTTAACCTTTTCCAACACAAGTCCTGCGTAGACAACAGGTGTTAGTTTTGACATATCTTCCTGACCGACTGATCAATAAACTGATAATAGTCTGCTGGTAAAGAAGAAAAGTGGCACTGGTACTGGCACCGCCAATATTTTGATGGAACTGATTAGGTGAAACTGATTGGCCCGGCCTAATATTTGGCAGCCAATGGATAAGACATTGGGCCGGTTGGGCAGGGTTTGGGTGTCCAGGCCAAGGTAGAGTTTGGGTAGGCCAGGGGTGGATAAAAGTAGGTATACCAACATTCAATACCTTTCGTTTTAGGAAAAACGCTTACAGGGAGATTCAATAAAGTTCTTATAGTTAAAAATGGTGCTAATTCTGCCCTAGCCAATCAGATTTATTTAACTTTTGAAAGCTAACATCTGATGGTTGGAGGCAAAATTAGCACCATTTTTAACAATAAGAACGCGTTGTTTTTAACTTGCCCAGGAAATGTGTGGTGTGTTTGGAAACAATAGACTCGTGCCAGAGTTTCCTCCCAATCCATGATCCCACTGTGTGGAACGAACCCCAGAGATTCATTATCAGAGAGACACTTGCTAATAACAGAATAAGGGCAGGGTCCCTGAAGATAATAGACCTATAGACAATAAATGTTAATAAACGGTCATGTACAGGGGAACCCATTGACCTAGTGATACATTTAAAACACATTAGAGCTGGAATTTTAGAAACATTCTATGGGCAATTTACGGAGAGTCGCAGTGATCTTTTTCATGTCTTAAAGTCATGCTATATAATCCACATAATAAAATAACCAATTTACTAGTGGTTAACGTGTCTTAAGACAGGTGTTGTGCTGGCTGTGCAGGTATCGCAAAAGACACCATGCAGCATGCTCAATCGACTTACAGGGAGATGTATCCATCTATGTATGCAACCGCTCTGTGTAATTCTCCCTTCTGGAATTCAAATAGCAATTTGAAAGGGAAAGTACTTGTGAAAGGGAAAGTTGTCGTGCATCGAGCCAGAGTTAGAAGTGTGGCCGTTAGATGGCAGTGTTCCCATTCTAGCTTGTCTTTCCTTTGTAGATAGCCAAGGAAGCGACTGTGCTGAGAAATGAGACAGTAGAATGTGCCTTCTTGTTCTTTTAATTAGGCAGGTTTTCCACCGTAGGATGGTGCCATGTTTCTTCCTTAATTGCTCAATTAGAATTGTCAATGGAACTCCGAGGTGAAGTAAATCCATGATGTGGACATCACATTCTTGACACTGCACCTCCTCATTGAAAATTCCTTTTAGCTTATGTATATTAATAAGTATAATGCTGAAACACACTGGTAGTTCCCTGCGTAATAGTTATTTGGATCAAGGATACAGATGTTGGGCAAAGCAATGCGCCCAATGGAAGGCTACTTATGGGCTGCAGTAATGTCTTCACATATGCCGAGATATTTCTGAAATGCTTAAAACTTATGTGCCCATAGACGTTACTATCGCGAGTTGTACGATATCGGGATATTTCCGATATTGTTGATCTGGAATCACATATGGCTGATTGGGCGATGATCGTACGATTTTTACTGCTATCGGTTGGATTTTTTTTTGCCCAATACTATTGTCGGTTCGCTGATTGTACGACCGCGATGGATGCGTCTAGGGCAACTTTACAGAAGACTCAGACAATCGGTTTGGTTCCACTATTGGACATGGCTAGCACTGACCACATCATCTCCAGGAGGAAAATAGGAAACATCACCAGGGAACCGTCTGTGAAAAACTGCCCAACAGCAGTGAGAGATTTTATAGGAAATATTTCCTGCGGGTTCTGGACCATAAAAGTCTTGTTTGTTGGAAAGGAATGGATCTGGGTGCGCCATAAAAAACTCACCCCTTTACCGATAAATAATCACCGTATTCATTGTTTTCCATCACAAGACGTTTTGTCTTATGGCATCGCCAGCTGTGAATCAAGTTTATTGTTTCTGAGGGAGTCCATAGACCATTGGCAATTGGACATTAACCT
Organism: Hymenochirus boettgeri; assembly: GCA_019447015.1. NCBI lineage: Eukaryota > Metazoa > Chordata > Amphibia > Anura > Pipidae > Hymenochirus > Hymenochirus boettgeri. The sequence continues at coordinate 8,050,205 of CM033475.1, read as the reverse complement.
GAACCTATTGACCCTATTAGATTTAGTAGCACAAAGAAACTTTCAGCACGTGACTGCTATGTTTTAACCAAACTTCCAACATTCCACATCTCCTGGAAACCTGCAATAAACCCCAATAACCCAAATCTGCAATAAACCCCAATAAACCCAAACCTGCATAGTAAAGTGTCTGCAAAGTCCATGGCGACAAGGAGATTTTGGGTGAAATTGTTAGGGAAGTGAGACACATTCTGGTCTAAAGTCAAGTCTTATTTATCTATGGAAACTCGGGGAAACCTCAGATCAAAATAAACTATCGGAGGTTCCAATCACACATCCACGTGAATTTCTCAGACCTATCAATGGATGGGCATGGATGGTTCATTATTGAATTTATCAAATGTAATTCCTTCCAATTGCAGATCAATAAACTGCACAATTTCTATAAAGAACTAATTGGTCACGTATAGAACATCTCCCGATTAAGGACATAGAAAAGTGAAAGAGCATTTTTGCTTGAACGCATTGAGCAACCTTAATAATCATAGCCGAACTATTCCAATTCGAACGGACTCGGACTTCTCAAAACTATCCCCAGACCTGTAATATCAAATGCTTCGAACGTTCGAGGCGTGCGAAATTCAAGTAAAATGTCCATATACTAATATGTGAGTAAATATCGAATCAGCGAGTAAAATTTCTATTATACCAATACGCAAGTAAAATCGAATTCGCAAGTAAAATGTCTATTATACAATACGTGAGTAAATATCGAATATCGAATTCGCAAGTAAAATGTCTATTATACCAATACGTGAGTAAATATCGAATATCGAATTCGCAGTAAATGTCTATTAACCAATACGTGAGTAAATACGAATATCGAATTCGCAAGTAAAATGTCTATTATACCAATACGCAAGTAAATATTGATATCGAATTCGCAAGTAAAATGTCTATTATACAAATACGTAAGTAAATATTGAATATCGAATCCGCGAGTAAAGTCTATTATACCAATACGCGAGTAAATATCGAATATCGAATTCGCAAGTAAAATGTCTATTATACCAATACGCAAGTAAATATCGAATTGCAAGTAAAATGTCTATTATACAAATACGCAAGTAATATTGAATATCGAATCCGCGAGTAAAATATCTATTTAACAATACGCGGTAAATATCGAATTATCGAATGCGAGTAGTAAAATGTCTATATACCAATACGCGAGTAAATATCGAATATCGAATTCGCAAGTAAAATGTCTATTATACCAATACGGAGTAAATATCGAATATCGAATTCGCAAGTAAATGTCTATATACAAATAAGCAAGTAAATATTGAATATCGAATCCACAAGTAAAATGTCTATATACCAATACGCAAGTAAATATAGAATATCAAATCCGCAGTAAAATGTCTATTATACCAATACGCGAGTAAATATCGAATATTGATCGCGCGAGTAAAATGTCTATTATACCAAACACGAGTAATATCGAATATCGAATCCGCGGAGTAAATGTCTATTTCCTACGTGAGTAAATATCGAATATCGAATCCACGGAGTAAAATGTCTATTATACCAATACGCGAGTAAATATCGAATATGCGAGTATAAATGTCTATTATACCAATACGCGAGTAAATATGAATGATTGAATCTGCGAGTAGTAAAATGTCTATTATACCTATATGCTCGTAAATACGAATACGAACCGCGAGTAAAATCGAATGTCGAATCTCCGATTAATGGATAATATCGAATGTTCGAGCGCGAGAGCTCAAAAGTAGCACGCGTAAGAGAAAATCGATTTTACTCTTCGAACGTGTTCCCCAGACCATTTCCAGGTCCACAGCCATTTACATTAAGTTACCATTGATATTTTAATTGTATTCATTCCAACTTTTCAAACTATTTGACTCCCATTGACTTATGGGTCTGTTTTCGACCTTTCGAACTTTTGAAAGTCGCCCAGCTCTAATCTAGAATGGATTGACCATTGATGTTACCAGTGGTACAAATAATCAATGGCTCCCCGCTTGAGAAAAGATCATAGAGTCAAAGATCGTTGGGGTTGTATAGAAGAACAGAACACTAGGGCTGTCGTTAGACATAGAGATAAAGATTATTTGACTGATGGGTCTCTAACTGTGGTTCGTAGTTAATGCCGGCCATACACTAGAATCACCCCTGCGACCCATCATGCACTTGCATTCTGTTGTTGTCCCGTTCGTCATTGTTTGTTAGCCATGAATGTATGGTCCATTAGTGGTTTAATATAATCCTATTTAAATGCAATGACAAGACGACTCCTAGCTAAACTGCTTAAAAGGGTCCTTGTCATTCAATGTTTTCCCAAATTCCCCAGCTGTGCTAATGATGATTGGTTCGTTGGTGACATTGTTTAAATTCAGCCCAATACCGTTACCAAGGATCGGGTCACAATTAGAAACAATACAGGACACGACAAAGAACCGACCTGTTGATGTGTGACAGTAGAAGATAGTAAATCCTTTAAACCCTTTAGTTTTCCCTGTGTCTAGTTTATATCCCTTGTTACAACCTTGAGACCCCCTGTGGACCTGAGCAAACCTGTTGTATCCAGCTTGGCCAAGTCAAGGACCAGTAATAGCAAATCTTTACATTTTTATTCACCCTTTAGTTTGTATTAGGAAAGCAAATGCACACTCACTGCTATTCACATGTTTCTCCCTGTGCATTGTGTTTTCTATTTCTATCAATAGCAGTAAGCCCCCGATTCTATTAAGAATTGGCAACCCGACAGAGCAAAACGACCCCACCCCCCACATGTGGGGGTTGAGGGTACTGACTCTCATGCATGTGCATGTTGTGCCGTGTCCAGAGTCCATATTTTTACAACTTTCCTAGTATATAGGATATGGAAAGCACCAATTTCCAGATACCATCACAATAGCCCTGCATCAGAATGTGAACACTACAGTGTGTACCATATAAGGGGATAATTGTGATCTCTACCTGGACTAGCCATGTTGATTAAGTATAGTGTAAAATCCGTGCACACAAATTAAAACAGCATAGTAAACCTAGGTACTACCTAGCGATTTCTCCTCCTGACCGACCGTTCAATACTTTCGGTCACGTGATTGGACGAGGTTTTCCACCATGTCCGATCGTCCTTTCGTCTGGTTTGGACGAACGGTCAGTCAGACATGGTCGCATTGGATGTGATAATTTCGGTCCGATCGACCGATACACTGAACATCGGTCGATCGGACCGAAATATCTCATGTGTGTGTACCCAGCTTTAGATTCGAGTAAAGCCCTGTGCATATTAGAGAATTGTCCGACAATGACGTTTCAGGAAACTTGTAGGCATCTGCCATCCTGCCAATGTCAGGGAGGGACATTCATTATTGTCCCCTGCCTATGAAAACTTCTATTGTCCCCTTCTCCATAGTACAGTACTGTCTGTCTGCCTAATGCTAAGAATCCTGCCTGTATTTGAATTGTTGTGAGATCTTATGTGGAGCATTTATTCTGATGTGTACAAGACTTAAAGGAGAACTATAGTGTTCAAATGTTTGTTCAAAAATAGTCAAAATGAAAAGTATCCGGGTCAGGGATGTAGAATCGGTTCTTATTACTCCCAATATCACTTCTATGAGGAGCGTCAGGACAAAGAAAACTGGTTCTGCCAGGCTTCCTGAGTGCTTCAGCTCTATCTTTATACAGGAAGGCCCCCAGGACACTAACCTGGCAGATGAAAACTGTATGTGCTGTAGCTCCTTAACAAACAATATTGGAAGGTAGGAATAATCAATCCTACTTCCCAGCCCCAGGTACTTTTCACTTTTAAAAAGTACATTGTTTACAGTACAGTTGTCTTTTAAGTTTTGAAAAGGTAAATGAAACTTTTAAGTGCCCATACACACATATCTACACGGACGGATCAATCAGGGTTATTCTCAATATGCTGCACATGCGTTTGCAAGAACAATTTTGTCCCCATCGAGTCCATCTAGCGTACGTGTTGCAATGGGTTTATACACAGAATTGTTCTCATTACCAAGTGCATTGTATGGGGTGGACATGCCCTTTAAATATATACAAAATGTGAATGTACATGAAAACGCACAATGCAAAACAGGCTGGATTGTTTGGTGTGAGATGTGTAGTGTAGTGTGTAGTGCACATTCTAGGGGCCCAACTATGGTTTGAAATACATTATTTACTGACTTGTAGCTTTGCATTGCCAACTCTTCCCTTTAAAACAAACACATAAAAACTGCTGAATGGCTGGTATGTATTTTCATAGAAAGGCTGTGATGATTACAAAGAGTGAGCATTAGAAACAAGCCGCCCACACTGTCCCGATATTAGGGTTAATTTCTCATCCTGCTGCTGTTTCTGGACATTATCACAGTCACAAACAAAGTGCTGTTTTTCCTTTCCTCTATGGGTCTCGTCTGCTCCTCTCCGTCCAATGTGGTCATCAGAAAAATCGAAAATTGGAGATGAGCCCCAAATAGTGCAATCTGCAACGTTTTTGTTAAATGTGTAGCAACATGTTTCGGAGCTATGTGCTCCTATCAAGCGCATTGACTGGCCTGGACCAGTATCTAGGCCAGGGAATATTATTGCAGGCAGGAAGATTTCCTGGCCTCGACATTATTTATACATAATGTTGGCCCAGGCAGTTCCAGGAACAATCAGTGTGTATGGCCACCTTAAGTGATTTACAATCAAAGATACACTAGTGTTGTTTTGCAGTTTTCGGTGCCATACACGCTATAACTGCGGTTGTACAATTGTCGGCCCTGTATGGATTGGTTGACAATCGTACTATTTTTTTCCTATCGGACCAATTACAGAGAAAAATTCTGTCCCCCCATCGCTTCTATGGCCACGTTAGTACAGGGAAATACAAAGTAGCTGATTGGCTCCTTATTTCCTAAAGATAAAGTTACAGTGAGTGCTGTGGACCAGATGATGTTGACACAATTCCACCTCTCCTTATTTTCTTGGTTCCTCCTGTGTTATAGCGACTGTTGTCCGGGAAAAGGGAGGGATAATCTACAGACCCTTGACCTAAACCCCTTCCCGCTCGCCAGTTAATAACAGGGACCCTTTACCATTGCACTTTCTTTTTTTAAATTCCCTTAAAGCCAGGAAATGAGATAATCCTTTCCAGTAACTGGACCCAGTGTTTATCAGTAATAAGATCCACTCCACAGAATAAACTCTGGGTTAACACCTTCCCCCCTCAGTGCAGTGGGGTCAGTCAGTAGGGGAGGTTCATTCAGGGAAAACTCTATAAATTCCTCTGCCCTTTCAGCTTTCTTCCTCCTCTGACAGAGGAACCCAGGCACAAACATGGGATCTCCAATTCTCTTACCCGAGCCTGCTACTGACTCTCTTGCCTGGTGGGAGAACCTTCAGCCCTAACCCGTATAGGAACCTTTGTTGGATGGGTTGGGGTATATTGAGGAATTCAGTTCTGTTACAAACTGTAAAAAAGTTTAACGTCAAACTTTAATACAGTTCATTTTAGATTATCCCAGAAATTCCATTAATTATAAGGAAGGGGGGACGGTCTATGATGGATAATATTTTATATTTTAAGTATATTAGTATTACTATTGTTATTATATTATCATGACTATTATATGTACTTATATAAAATATATAATTTTATTTATAAGCGCCACGCACAAACATATGCAGGTAATAATAACGTTTTGATTAGAATAACCTAGGATTATATAGGTTTTCCTCTCTCTCTTTGGATTAATGTGGATTAAAAGGCATTAACAGGGTTATTCAATAAAAGTTCTTATGTTTAAAATGGTGCTAATTTGTGCCGCAACAATCAGATGTTAGCTTTCAAATGTTAAATAAGATCTGATGGTTGGGGCAAAATTAGCACCATTTTAAACGATAGAACTTTATTGAATCTCCCTGTTAATGCCTGCTTGACACCACATGTTGACTATAACCTGTATTGTGTTTATATAATACCGCAGATATTGGATATTTATAGGGGCCATGTTTTCCTTTTTTGCAGATATGCGTGATGCCAAATAGTGGTTAGTGTATATGAAGGTACTAAGTATTGTTACTATCTAAGTCTATGATGTATACTATGGTCCGGGTAGTAGAGTTATGTAAATAAGGCATATGTTTAGGTTATATATGTAAAGGTCTTTAGAGACACTGATTTTGTAACAGTTGATAGCCTGAGCTTGAGAAGGAGTGATATGACTGTATAACGTCGCTTTCTATACTGGCTATATGAAATGCTAAAAGCTTTTTTTGCAAAGTGGCAGTGTGTAATATATATATATATATATATATATATATATGATGTGTGTGTGGTGTGTGTATGTTGCATTCTCTAAAGATTCATACACACGTCCAATTTGTCACCGAGCCACGAATACCGACCAAGCGCATACACACATACGACTATCGGCCAAAACAGCCGTTCATCGCACGGATAAGTCATGGTCGGGGGTTCGTGGCTCGGTGCACACATCATACATGTGTACAACCTTAAGTGTCTTTGCACAACTTCCTTCTCTCTATTTATGGTGTTGTACATGCGCAGGAAGCAAGAAAAAGAAAGCCAGGAGATGGCAAACCAAACAGAATAGACAGGTAGCTAGATATCTTAGGGAGGAGAGTGGCCAGAAGGAATAAAAAAACCTCCACAGAGCAAAAAAATGAGAGCAGAATCTTTTATAACAGAAGGCATCTGCAGTCTCATGCTATTTAGATAGCATTGCCCGACAAATCTAGAAACAAGAAGTAATTTCTCACTCCCATGTTCCCCAGAGTAAGGGACGGAGATATGCAAAATCTCTTTATGTCCCTTAGCTATTGCATGTGTCCACAAAACTGCTGGCTAATAACATGCAATACAGCCTATTGTATAGAGCCATTCATCCGACCTGCCGACATATGTTCGATCTTTTTGTTAGATATCGTGAGTGCAAGATACAGATTCATGGCTCTAATACAAACACAGAAACAGAAAGTCACTAAAGAAGAGGAGGAGACACTCCCTAAGGGTGGCCATACACCAGCACGATAATACTTACCCGACCGACCGCTCACGCGATGTTCCTGCGATCCGCCGGAACCACCTCTCCGATCTTATATACGGACGACATGCGATCGCAAAATGAATGGGATTTTGCGATCGCATGTCGGTCGTATATAAGATCCGGAGAGGTGGTTCCGGCAAGGATCGCGAAGGAACGTCGCGTGAGCAGTATAGTGCCCCTTTAGGATCCAGCAGCCACTAATCTATAGCAGCCAATCACTAACGTCTATCACGCAGCTGCAGTTAGACCAATGATAAAAGATTCCCTTATTATTACGCTACAAGGATGCCCTATTATTTTTGCAAACTTCCCTTTAAGGAAAACCTTTGGATTCAAGGCTACATGGGAGGGTCACAAAGTTTCAGTTTTTACTTTCTCATTACATTTAGTCCTAGAGACTCTTTATTATATCAAGTTTAAATGGAAAAGCATTGGACCAATGTTTGCAAACTCTTAAGTAGTTAAAGTATCAAGTTTATATCAATACCCACAGCTGGGGGCCAACCCTTCCCCAGGGCCTTGTTACATGCAGAACAATTGGATCCTATTGCCTGTAGTTCTGCAATTGCAAATCAAGCCATCAGCTGCTGGCAGTTGTACACATGATGGTAATTAAGGTTCTTGTGACTCCATTCTGTTCTATGAATATATAAAAATTGGATTTAGTTGCCCTTAATAATCATGATGGGTTGGTCAGTAAAATGTTTATCTGAACACATTCCGGTTATTTCTGAACTGGAATCCAGTAGAGATGGGAGGTGGAAAGTATCCACAGATCCTTTTGTGTGAACCTAAAATAAGGGCTGGTGGGAATTGGAAAGTGTGGGGGACAGGATAAGGTTCATATTGATTTTGGACTGGTACAGAACAAACTGAAAAGGATTCACTGGAATCAGGCTTTGAAACTAAGATTAAAGATTTGTAAAGGAATCAAGCAAACAGCTATAAAAACAACAAGAGTTTGGAAAAACACACTGATATACAGCGGGGGGAACGATACACTAGAGTTTGTTTACCCATTTCACATGAGATGTCCTCATTTTCAAAGAATTCCCAGTGACATATAGATAATGCTGGGTAACGAAAAGGACCACAGTTAAATCTTAAAAAATAGACAATAGATGACTGCGAAGATAGATAACAGATAGACAGACAGACAAATAGATAGAGTAGATAGATGATAGTAGAGAGATAGATAGAGAGATTGAGAGATAGAGAGAGATAGATGATAGATAGATAGATAGGAAGATAGATAGATAGATAGATAGATAGATGAAGATAGTAGATAGATGATAGTAGATGATAGATGATGATAGAGAGGAGTAGAGATGAGAGGGGAAGAGGAGAGAGAGAGGAGAGGAGAGGAGAGGAGAGAGAGAGAGGAGTAGAGAGAGAGATAGAGAGATAGAAGAGATAGTAGAGAAGGAGAGAGATGCGAGATGGAAGAGAGAAAGGATAGAAGAGAGAGATAGAGATAGAAGATAGAAAGGAGAGAGATTAGTGAGAGATGGATAGAGAGATAGATAGATAGATAGGATAGATAGATAGATAGATAGATAAGAGATAGTAGTTAGATAGATCGAGATGGAAGATAGATAGATAGATAGAGAGTAGATAGATAGAGAGAAGAGAGAGAGAGAGAGAGAGAGATAGATAGATAGATAGATAGATAGATAGATAGATGATAGATAGAGATAGAGAGGAGAGAGATAGATAGAAGATAATAGATAGATAGATAGATGATGTATGATAGATAGATAGATAGATAGATAGATAGATAGATAGATAGATGATAGATAGATAGATAGATAGACAGACAGATAGAAATAGATAGATAGAAGATGACTGCGAAGATAGATGAAGATATACAAGAAGATATACAGATAGACAGAAAGACAGACAGAGACAGATAGATAGATAGATAGATAGTAGATAGATAATAGATAGATGATAGATAGTAGTAGATAGATAGATAGATGACAGAGTTAGATAGATAGATAGATATGATAGATAGCAGAGATATATAAAGAGATGTAGATGATAGATAGATTGATAGATAGATAGATGACTGCGAAGAGATAGATGATAGATAGATAGATAGATAGAAATATTGATAGATAGATAGGATAGATAGATGAAGATAGACAGATGAGATAGATAGATATATGAGATCGATATATTGATAGATAGATAATAAACTAGGAAGATAGATAGATGACTAGGAAGATAGATGATAGATAGATATAGAGAGAGAGATAGAGAATGCTAGAAGAATAATAATTGTAGATAATAGGTAGGTAGGTACGTAGATAGATAGATAGATAGAAAGATAGATAGATGCTAGAAAGAATAATAATGGTAGATAATAGGTAGAGAGATAGATAGGTGATAGATAGATTCATAGATAGATAGATAAAAAGATAGAAAGATGATAGATAATAGCATAGATGATAGCTAGATTGAAGATATAATAGATAATAGGTAGGTAGGAAGATAGATGATAGATAGATAGATAGAAGATAGATAGATAGATAGATAGTAGATAGATGAAGATATAAGGATGGTAGATAGATGATTGCATAGCAGATAGATGAGAGATAGAGGGATTGATAAATAATAGAATATGGGATTGGAAATATAACGACCTAGAATATATATGGAAAATGAATGGGATGTGTAATTTAATAAATAAAATGACATGTAACATTTTACTTTGTAACGTTTAAATCCAATGTTTCAATTGTCACACATATGCAAATGATCTAATATTGAAGGCTGATTTGACATGATCTGCTGTTTCTTAATTCTGATGTTCTACACCAGACAAACAGCTGTATTGTCCCACAGCCTTCATGGGGGTGAGGAGAAATTCGCTTAGTGTTGTCCCATCTCAATGAAACTGTCAATGTGTCCCTGACACGGAACTGAGCAACAAAAAATGAGACGTTTCTAGAGAAACAGGTCACCGAGACAGAAGAGGACATCTGTGCCACCTTCCCGGTAAGGGATAATACCCAATGCTGGTCCTGTTAGTTAAAAGCTTAGTACAGGCTATTTTACAATATACGGATATCATGTTGGGTTAGTAAGTAGACAATCAATTAACAATCTTTTTTTAATGTAAAAATCTATGTCCTACAATAAGAAAAATAATATTGTTAGAACATCCATCAGGACCAATAGATCACGTTACTGTCACAATATATGTAACACTCATTACTATTGTACTATTTAGTCTGTTGATATGATAGTCCTTAATATGACTGTTCTGACTTCATTTTGTCTCTTAGATTCCTGTCTCAGATGCTGTGATGTTGGATACCTCAGGCTTCTGGTTGATGGAGACACTTTGCACTAAATCAACGAGAGCGTTCATGATCAAACCACTGGAGAATTTTGGGTTATCCAAACGGAAAGCCCATCTACAAAACCTGGACAAAATGGCAGGCTTGTGGACAATACATTGTTCACTAAATATTCATCCAATATTTGTTATTTGAAAAGAAAATGTAATTGCCTCATGGAAATTATTTCGTCTTTATATAGGAAAAATCTTTCCTATGAACTTAGTTCCCCATACATGTATACATGTGAAAATGGAGGAAAGACGAAAGCAACTTATCTTATATCTAACCAGAGTTTTCAGCCATGGACGCTGGACCCATTTGTCCTACTGGCCACGTGACACGGGGTGTGTGCAACATGTGGCAAACAGGAGAGGGTGTGTGCCGGCACGCCGAGGAAGGTTGGCTGCCCGCGGGGTGAGGGGGGAGGAGAGCATGTGCCGCGTGGGAAGATTCTGAACAGTATTGTGTACATAGAACAGGTAGTTAAATGCACAATGGGGATATAGACCAACCTCGTACCAAACAGGAAAATGTTCCTCTCTGTCCATCAGTGAACTATTTAATTCAGAAGATTGTAGCTCAACATGTTTCAGACCTCCAAGGGGGTCCATCCTCAGGAACATTTACCAACCATTTACCCAATGTAACAATCAGGGAAACATTACCTTCTAATGGCAGTATGTTTCTTTTAATTCACCCCTTGTAACCCGTTATATTCTTTTTTTAGTCCAGTTTCGTATTGCGGCCATGGATGAGAACTTCGCCCTGTGTCCGAGAAGGTGAGAGACAGACCAATAGTTCAATTCAATTTTCTCCCCTCCATCTTTTAGAGGAAAGCAGGAGAAATGAAAAATCGATCTGCATTCTTGACATTTGAAAATTATCTCCTCCTTACACCAGAAGAAACCTACAGTTCAAGATGTTCTAATCCACATCATCTAAATTTCATCTCCACCGAGATTCATTTTGTTTAAAACTTGCATGCATCATTAAACTTTCCCCCATAATAAATAATGGGAGAACTCGATGACAAACTTAAAGGGCTTGTTCACCCTTAAAAAAAAATTGGTGACTTGCTGCAACCCCAATTGCTATTTTTACCAGTTATTACATGCATTTGTAACAAGATATTTAATGATAAGATCGTTCCTTTTAGTAAAGGTATCTGCCTCCTCCTCTGCTCTAAGAGCTGGTAACAAGTTTGAGATGTGCAGATGAGGCAGCAGTCAATCATGGTTGTGAGGTCAGTGCATGGAGGGAGGGGCCAGCTTCCTCTGTAGAATGGGACAATAATTACCCTTAATATCTGGTAGTAATACAGGTAATAAGTGGTGAATATATCAGTTGGGGTGGGGAGGAGGTAACTGGGAATTGACCTTTTTTTTTTTATTTTGTGAAGCGTGAACATTCCCTTTAAGTGTATATAAGCAGGTAGAGAAATACTTCTCTGTTATAGACAAGCAGGTACTGAGAGAAGTTTTTTATCAAAAGCTTTATATATAAAAATGTGAACTATAAGGCTCCCATACAGTGGCTCAACATTACATCAATTAGAAGTTAATAATGATAACGATCGTAATTAATGATTGGTAACCTAAACGGAATTTAACAAGTAGTTTAAACTATTGTTAAAGCGATCGTTAAAGGGGGGTATGGCTACTAAAAAGCAATACGGCACCTTTACAAATAGGGCCATAATGCCTAAAACTCTTAAAGGGACACTAAATGGACTTTTTTAATAAGCTGACAGGTAGCACTATAATTCCACAGGTAGACATACCTTATGCCCACTCCCGTAATAGAACTCACCTGATGCTTGCTTTGCTTTAATAGCTGATGTTGTGTGTCCTGTGGCCCTATAAAAAAGTTAGGAGGGCAAGTTGAGACAATGCACCAATCAGCTGTATAGAAGCAGGATTGGGTGAGTTCTATTGATCCCAAGGAGGTAGGAATAAACTATTCTACCTCCCTGTGAGTATAGAGTCACCTGGCAGCTATAGAAAATAATCGTTTTAGTGCCCTTTAAACCTCTTTTTACATAATGGCAAATTTAAATATGTGTCAAGGTTTTTTTTTAATCCGTTATCCAAGTGCCACCAGTGACATCTCGTGTTTCTTCTTTCCAGTTTCTGTGGTTTATATTACGGTAAGAGGCTTGCTTATCTTACCTTCAATACAAGGAAGCCTTTTGACACATCGAACTTTTGAATGTTGTCTTGATCTGGTAGGCACGGGTTACAAAAGTAAATAACCTGTGGTATGTACAGTATGTGCATTTATGGAAATAAGGAAACTTTTTCGTTTAAATGCCTCCGGAACAGTTTTCGGCCGTCTATTATAATCTACGTGGCCTTTTAAAATGTTTCTTTGAAGGGTGAGAACATTTTAAACTGATAGATCTTGGTCAGAGGGGTCTGCTGTATATGACAGGTTGTTTTTGATCGCCAAAAGGAGGCCGAGGACTGGACTAAAATGATTCTGTGGAGGTAAGAAACGTTGATAAACTGATAGATCTTGGCTCTAGTTAAAGCCTTACTCATGGCCGATGTTGTGTACAGATAGTTTTACATAATGGTATTGGGACCTATCAAGCAGGACAGAACATTTCGTTACTGGCTCCTTTTCTGCAGTAGATTGATAACATCTGACCACGTATGACCACATCAAACAATTTTATGTATAAGGAATATACAAAACAATGTTCCTGGCATATAGTCACATTAGATTCTGATGGACCCAGCTTAAGGCCAGGGTCTGTTGGATATTGCAGGTCGGTAATGATAAATAACACCCTTTTTTACATTAAAGGACCCTCAAGGAAACCGGTAAACCAATGGCTGAGAACGTTGAGACCTCAAGGGAATCACCAAGAATCATTTCTCCTAGCTCAGAACCACCCTTGGAACTACAAGATGCAGCAGAGAGACAGAAAGGCAACCAGAGTTACACAAAGCTCAGTGTGAGGAATAGGTATGTAGCATGTATCTTATGGCTAGGTGTGCACACCAAACTTCTAGATCCCACTACTACAAATATACAAAACTTCTTTGGATTTAAAAATGAGATGTAGATTATGAGAATTCACAATTTGAAATCACGCATTTATAGGGAAAGTCACTCAAACCAGAAATAAAAATATATGGCCCCTTCCCCTGACTTCTTACTAAGATCTTCGTCTGCCTTTCAGCACACTTTCGCACTATTGTCAAGTTGCCTGAGTGAAGTTACAGTGACCACAATGGTTGACATCTGACCTGACGTTAAGGTCAAATTTGACCTTGTCAATTTGACCATGCGGTTCAGTGTATGGCTTTTTTTCACAAATTTTTTACAAAAAATTAGAAAAGAGCAGAATGCAACCCTGTATTAATGTATTACCTCTATGAGGCAAAGGTGCAAAATATATACACAATGACAAATCTGGGAGTTGACAGTGGATATAAAACTAACACATGTACTCTCGTGACTATCCCTGACATGGACTACTGACATGGATTACTATTTATTCCTCCATGTGATTTACCTGTGTATACAGATAAGTGGCTGTGGTGGGGTTTTTAACTGTTTTTATCATTATGTTTCCCTGATACAGTATAGGATTTTTCATTGTGAATATTTTGCACCTTTGCTCAATAGAGGATAATACATTAATACAAAAGTGCCCATGTGCCTCTGTTTGTATTACACATAGCCAACTTTTAACAGATTGGAATAGATTACCAGGGCAAATGCTTTATAAACACAATTGTGGTCAGATTATATGGAGATTGTGCATTAATATTGAGTTTTATAGCTGCTTTACTCAATATAGTTACATGAAATAGAATAGATTGTGTATATTTAAATATATGTAGTATGCAGTTTCTAGATGGTTTTTAACTTTGCATTTTCCCTTTCGGGCTAAAGTTACCTGATAAGCCCTTTACTAATCCTGCTACAGGCTGTTGGAAAATAATTAATATTACCCGTATATCTTCTAGTGCTCCCAAAGTATGAAGTCAAGTAAAACTACCACCTGTTGTTACAGTTCTGGATGAAAATGTTGAAGGACAGTGGTGGAAGGTGGGAGGATCTCATTATTCCAGAACATAAACAATGACAGCGGGAAGGGAGGAGAATTAAAAATATGGCGGCAAAGGGTAGTAAATAGAAAATATATAATATATAAACTGGAGAGACAGAAAGGTTACTGAGCAAAAGCAAAGAATTTTTTTTGATATCTTGGACTTGTTGTTTTGATTTTCTGTGAGCAACTTTGACCCAATTCTGTATATATTTAATTCAATGTAGCAATGTGAACTTATATGCATACACAACCATTCATGTTGACAGTGCTCGCCATAATCCAAGATTACTTTACATCCTACTGTACCATGGCTTCTCTGCAGACGTACAGATTGTTATCGAAATGTGTGTTCATTTAGGGAAAACAAACAGACTTCTTGGCATTAACAAGACTCATTAGCGACCTAAACAACGTTCGCCTAAACTGTGTGCGGAGACAGAACTTCTCATTCAACAATATTCTTAGGAAGTTAGAGCTCTTGGTCAGTTTGTTAGGACAAATCTCTGTTCTATCATCAGAGATACCTATGGGAAAGCCAGTGTGTGGGCATGATAAATATCGGGTTTGTAGAAAATTCTCTGATGTTTACAGTCCTTGTCCAGGCGAGAGGAAGATGGCGTGTGTGAGGAAAGGAAATAACCATCGCGTAAGTATTTTCTGGTTCCCGCAAATTATATCAATTTTCAACCCCCTTTTATCACCCATATACATAGAATCTTATTTAGAGACGTGTTTGTATTTTCAATGTTCACTCTAATTTTCAATTAAAGTGTTGTGCAAATGTATTTTTCTGCCAAATAAAATGTTATGCACTACGCTAAACAGTGTGTGGTAAATTCCAGCAGATAGTGAGTGTGTGCACCATTTTATCCTGTGTGCGTATTAGAGTAGGATTACCGTAATAAGGGGCTGGAACAAAATTTGGTGGTTTGTCATATAAACAAATTTATTTACTGGAAATGCACAGTAATAAAGCGATTAATTGGAAAATGATTAGCAATGTGATTGTACAATACAGACCAGTATTATATTAACCATTTGGTATAAAAAATTCTTATACCCAAGGGGCATTGGGACAGTCGGAACCAATCTTTGTACTCTACCAAAATGTGATGGGAAAATAATTGTCATCAGTGGAATTTGGGCTACAACAAAGGTAGCAATATGTTTTTTATAAACACTGCCCCACACAAATCAAATTAAACAAATCGACTTAATCTCACTGCTCGTTAAAATAAAAGCTGTAAAATGTCTGTTTTTAGACGGACCCAATGGCTGCTACTATAAGGTGGGTGAACACCAAATCTTCCAGATAGGCGCTCTGGTTATGAGATGAAATCATCGCTTCAGCCAAAATAACCGAGGAGGGGACAGGTGAGTTAAAGTCAACGGACTGAGTTAAATAGATAAAGAATGTAATGAGAATGAGAGAAGGATTATGGGTTATGAGATATTGATGGAATTTTGTAATTATAACAAATTCCCCAAAGTGTTCTTGCTCTTCACCTTTATAAATGAATATAAACTAGTTTTCTTAGATAAAGGAGAAAGAGACTTCCTCTAAAAAAGATTGTTCGCCCTTCAATAAAAATCCCTATATAGGTAAAATCACAACCCAAAGACTGCAATGAGTAGAAAGGGAGAGAGCTGTGGACTAACACTGTTATTTATTTATGATGTATATGTTTATGTTATATAGCGCCACTTGGGACAACAGAGCTGTACATTCATAACAATACAGTTATGACAGCATTGTATGTAATGTTTATTTATATAGCGCCACTGGGGACACAGCATGTACATTATAAAATCATACAGATTTATACAGAGTAGTATATGTTTATTTATATAGTTCCCCTTTGGACGCCAGCCGCTGTGAAATTACTAACAATAATGATTCACGTATGTATGTATATGTTATTTATATTGATAGTTCACTTGGCGACGCAGCGCTGTACATTTATAACAATACAGATTATACAGTATGTATGTATATTGTTTATTTATATAGTGCCCTTGGGTATATATATAATACAGATACACACACTATATATACATATACACACACACTATATATATTATACAGATACACACACTGAATACATTATACAGATACACACACTATACATTATACAGATACACACAAACTATATATACATTATACAGACACACACACTATATATATATATATATATATATATAATACAGATACACACACACTATGCATCAGCGCGGGAGATCCGGAGATAGCTATCCAGTCAGGCACAGCATCCGAGCTAGCAGCGGCCGAAAGACCGACGGGGGAGCAGGAGACAGAAGGGCCCTCAACTGGAGAGAGACGTTCACTTAGTATTAACCAGATATTCACCATCTCATCAATCTCCTTCATAATCAAATAGATATTACACATATATCACGGTACACTACACCTCTTCTACATACATTTCTCTACTCCAGTCACACCTTCACCCACTCCTGGTATACATTATAACAGATCCCCACATACATCTATCTATACAATTATCACATCGCACTACACTCTATCTCTCCACTATATCTCATTATACATCACGACCACACCCTTTTTATCATAACCTTAAACAGCTCGTCAATCTCACTCATCTCTAACTCCACTCTCTCCCTCACTCAACTTTATCATATACATTATAACCTCTCGCACGACGCACATCATCACTTTATATATCATCTGTACTACACGATCGCAAATCCCATCCTAAATAATATCAATCTAACTACGCACCTTTATCAGTATCGCGCACACATACTCTATATATCTACATTATACATGATACTGCACACCACATTCCTATACTCTTATACGTGATCTGCTCCATCATCCACTATATACTCTCAATTATTCCTCCAGAATACACCACCTTATACATCTTATACACGATTACAACAATCACATCCCATAGATAACATTAAACTACAACAGCTAAACACAATCCATCACTCTCTTCCGCACACTACTATAATTATACATTTCATCTCCAGAATCAACAATCACACACTTAATATATCTATCTCCTAACCACTTCTATGCCCATCCGTTCGCATACACAACTCACTTCTCGACTATCCAGTATCACCTACCACTACCACTCTCCACACTATATATTACCATTCATACCGACAACTCACATCCTTCTATTACTATCCTTAGACAGATCTCGACTACCATTCACTAGATTCCATACATCTATCTAATCTAATATTAGCTAACATCAACCACTAATATTACAGATACAGTACCACAATCACACATAAGATAACCATATCTATCTATCTTATAACATACCACACACTCCCTATACATTACATACAGTCATACACAGCACGATATATACATTTTTAAACAGACTACACCATCACTCTCATCACCATACCACACAATAACCAATCCACTAGAATACATTATAACAGAGCAACATCCATCCCTCCTTATATAACAGTTATCAGACGCATCTCTCTACCCTCTTCTATATACCCTTATACAGACACGACGCACACATTATACATACATCTTTAGTACGCAGATCACCCACACAATCTAACTTATATACATTCATATCAGAACATCACATAATATATATATCAACACTTCATATCCAGCACCCACATCCACTTAGATATATCTCCATTATATCCAGACACACTCCACGATATATACATTATACAGATGCCACACATATATATACAGTTATACAGACACACACATATATACATTATACGACGCACACATATATACATTATAAAACAACGCACCACATAATATATACAATAAACATATACAGACACAGCACAACTATATATACATTATACAGAACCCGTGCCACATAATATAATACATTATACAGACAACACACTTACTTATATGCAATTATACAGACCACACACTATATATACTCATTATATCACGATGCACACACTATATATACATTATGCAGATACAAACACACACTAATATACATTATACACGCACCCACAGCTATATATTACATTATACCAAGAGAACCACACACTATATATACATTATACAGACACACACAACATGATAACAGACCCACACAACAACACCACACACATATATACATTATACAGAAACGATTATACGACACAAACACTATATATACATTATACAGACACACATTAACAGTCATCCAGAACACATCACTTTATTACATTATACAGAGCACAACACTTTATATACATTATACAGATGCACACATTATATATACATTATAATACAGATGCACACATAATAATACATTATACAACGATACCAACAACCACTATAAATACACTTATACACAAAGGCACACATACCTTTAATATACATTATACATATACACACACACATATTATAAATTAAATACAGACAAACTAAGCAAACACAACAACACTATAATATACATTATAACATACAGGCACACACACTATATATACCTATATACAGATCACACAACTTTAATATACAACATTAACAGAGTCACAAACGCACCCCACGTTATATACATTAAAAACGACGAACACACTATATATACATATACAGAACAGCCACACTATAATACATTATACAAGTCACCACACTATATACATATAACAGATGCCACCACTATATAAATACATTATACAGATGCACACATATATATATACAGTATACAGATGCACACACAATATATACATTAATACAGATACATAACAACTATTATACATTATACAGATACCATCACTATATACATGCATTAATAAACAACAACACACACTATATTACATTACAGCAAACACACTATATATACATTATACAGATCACACACTAATATAGACACCTTATACAGATTAACAACATTATAATACAATACAGACGCACACCTTATTACATTAACAGACACACAACACAACACTATATATACCAAATAACATTCTAACAGAATTAACACACACTATATATAATCATTATAATTCAACATATATACACACACTAATAATACATTATAACAAGACACATCACACACTATATATACATTATACGATAACAGACCACACTACTACATTCATTACAGGTGAGACACATACGCACATTTTTACAGTTCACTTAACTTTAATGTCACCTTATCACTACAGACCACACCGATATAGACATTATACAGATAACACACAGATTATATAAGATCAGACCCACACTAATATATACATTATTAGAACACCTATATACATTATACAGACAGACACCACTATAATACTTATACAGACACACACACTTAATACATTATCAGAACAACACCTAATATATATACATTTTACAGACACCCATATACTATACAAACACACTTTATAACATTATACAGAACGCCACACTTTATATACATTATACAGACACCACACTATATATATCATTATAACAGACCACACACTATATATACATTATACAGACACACATATATACATATACGACACCACTTATACGACATTATACAGACACACACATTAATACATTATACAGACACACTATATATACATTATACAGACACACACATAATATATACATTATACAGACACACACACACTATAAATACATTATCCAGACACACAACACACTATATACATTATACAGACACACACTATATATACATTTATCCAGACACACCTATATATACATATACAGAGCACACACTATATATACATTATACCAGGCACACACTATATTCATTATACAGACACACACACTATATATACATTATACAGACACAAACACTATATAAATACATTATACAGACACAACACATCTATACATTATACAGACACCCACCACAATATATACATTATACAGACACACACACATATATACAGTTATACAGACACACACTATATATACATTATACAGACACACACACTATATATACATTATACAGACACACACACTATATACATATACCACACACACATATATAACATTATCAGACACTCTAATACATTATACGACACACACATATATACATTATACAGAACACACACACTATATACATTATACGACACACACACTTTATACGATTATACAGGACACACACTATATATACATTATACAGACACACACACTATATAATACATTATACAGACACACACACTAATATATACAATATACAGACAACACACACTATATTACATTATAACAGACACACCAATACATCTCAGACACCACTATATATACATATACAGACCACACACTATATACATTAACAGACACACACTATATATTACATTATACAGACCACACACACTATATACATTATACAGCACACACTATATATAACATTATACAGCACACACTATATATACATTATACAGACACACACTATATATACCTTATAAAGACACAACTAGATACTTACAGCCACCTAATATACATTATACAGACACACACATATATACATTATACAGACAACACACCCTATATACATTATACAGGACACACACTGATATACATTATACAGACACACCACTATATATACATAATACAGACACCACTATCCTACTTATACAGAAC
>CM033475.1:8002325-8028982 GCA_019447015.1 Hymenochirus boettgeri | reverse complement strand
TATATTAATACTAGAAACACCAATATATATAACATTATACACACACACTTATATTATACAGATACACACACTAATACATTATACAGATACACACAATAACATTATACAGATACACACAAACTATTATACATTACGGAACACACCACTATATATATATATATATAATATATATAATATATCAGATATATATATATATATATATATTATACAGATAACCACACACACACACACACCACACACATATCATTATACAGACATACACACACTATATATACATTGATACCAAATACACCACATATATAAGTATACAGATACACCACACTATATACATTATACAGATACACACACTATATATATAACATTATACAAGATACACTCACGCTATATATACATTATACAGATACAACACACTATATATACATTATACAGGATACAACACACTATATATACATTAACAGAATACACACACACACACACTACATATACCTATTATATATATGAACACATATATTATACATTATACAGACACACACACATTATATACAACATTATACAGATCACACGCTTGGTGAAGGTTCTCATTCATCCAGGTCATGGTATATCTTTTGTATTCAATTAGCTCAATGGACTTGAAGTTAGTACTTGAAGACGTTTCGCTAGTCATCCGACTGGCTTTATACAATTCAGAAGTGACTTGTAACAAGAATCTGTGAGCAATTATGTACACCTGAGAAAGTCCAATGTAGTATATGACGCCACAACAGAGTACAGTAGTAGACACACCACAGTACTAGCCAAGACAGAGTAGTAGTCACCCAGAGTGCAGTTGTAGCCACCCAGAGTACAGTAGCAAGCACACATACACAGTAGTAGTACAGTAGTAGACATAACAATACATACAGAGAGTAGTACAGCAGTTAGATACATAAGCAAACGTATTACCAACACTGGTAGAGCCCAAGCATGCACAACTAATTCAAGGGTACTGAAAATAGCAGGAAATATATAGGCCAATGTGTTCTATTGCGCTTCCAACTATGACTGTTTTCATATGGATAAACTACACCACTAGGCCCATAAGCATTTTAAGGGATTGGGAGAGTTAAATCTGCCCACCTCGGGCCCATTGGGTGAATATCTGAGAAAATCACCTTACCCACCAGATAAAACATAGATTTATAACCATAATTATCAATAGTTATTTATAGATATTCAATTTCATAGTTTACCCAAATAATATGAGGGGCATTAATTAGTGCCATGCGCTCTTTTTTCTCTAAAGGGCAACTTAGTTTTAAATCAAAACCATTCTACTGTACCATTAAAGGAACCTGGATCACCTCTCCAGGTGAAACATGTGAGAAGTTATATTGCTGGAAAGGTTTGCATATAATTCCTGAACACTTCCTGCGTTCATGGCTTGTCGTAGCCATATGACCAATCTCTGCCTGCCTTATTAGTCCCCCTTTAAAACTGTCAATTTTTTTAAGTCTGTGCAAGTTTCTATTAGAGATGGACATAGAACTCGAACACCGATTTCGAGACAACTTATCGGTTCGAACAGACTCGTACTTCTCAAACATCCCGGACCCGAATTTTCAGACTTTCAAACTTTCCTGACTTTCGATAATTTACAAGTTCGAAAATCAACAATTTCGAATCGTTTAAGGCATAATTAGCGAATCTTCTGATCATTTATGGATAATATAGTGAAAATCTAAATTGTATTTCATTCAAACTTTTCAACTATTTGACTCCCTTTACTTTAATGAGGTCAGTTTCCAAACTTTCGAACTTTTCCATATAGTTTTGATCGTTCGAAACGACGACCGAACTTTCGGAAGTTCGGCCATCTCTACTTTCTATCTTCCCAGCATAAGTAAGCATGCTCAGACTCCAAGACTGGGGAAGAGAGGTCAGGTGATGTCACTTGAGCTACTTGATCATTCACCGCAATATAATTTCTCACAGGCAGATAGGGTTCCAGGGCTCATTTTAAAAATAATTTAAAGAACAACTGTACCTTTTAAAAATCAAAATTCCTGGGCAGGATTTGTTATTCCTATCTCTGTTGAAGAACTACAGCTGTGCTTCTTCTAATGCAGAAACAATATATTTGGAGGAGAAAATCACCAATGTCTTCCTCCCTGTCCACAGATATTTTTCATTTAAAATGTTTTTTATTAAGACTTTATACACAATAAGTTCTCCTTTAATTACCACCAAACAGACCACTGATCGTAAGGCTGGGTATACACCAGCCAATATTTTCGGCCGACTGTCGATTCACGGCACTTTCGGTCGATCGTCCGAAAATATCGGGCATGCCGGAAAATTCAAATCGATCGTCGCGGTTCCCTATGGAAACGCACGATTGATCGTTGTCCGAATTTGCCGAGACAGATGACATTTGGCTCGCTCGTGTGTACCCAGTCTTTAACCATGGGTTAGTCTGATGGGAACATTATCTGGCCTGTACATAGCCATACCGTTATAATTTCATTTCATTGTTAATTGTAAATTTTCCTTGTTATTTATCAGTTTTCGCTCATCATTTTGACTTTTTCTTTTAAATTCCCCACATTTTTTTCTTGGCAGAGAAATTGTATTCATAGGAAGGATCAATCGCCACTTTGTAATTGAATACAATGCTCATTTGTTTTCCGCGTTCTTTTTTTTTTTGTAGCTTTCAGTTGAGAGATCGTATTAAACTGACTTACTGTGCAAGTTATGGGAATCTCTCCGTGTTTACCGTCTAGGACTAGGAGAAGAGTGAATACATCAGGCCTACAGTGACCGTGTTAATTAAACAAGCCCATGTATAAACCAGTGCAAGATGGAGCATTTCGATTGGTCCTTCCAATAAAAATGTAATTAGGAAAAATCGATTGGATGTACTATATACTGAATGTTGTATAGCCTGCTTCAAGGGCTAAG
The DNA here is from genome assembly GCA_019447015.1 of Hymenochirus boettgeri. NCBI lineage: Eukaryota > Metazoa > Chordata > Amphibia > Anura > Pipidae > Hymenochirus > Hymenochirus boettgeri. The sequence goes on along the minus strand of CM033475.1, from coordinate 8,026,045 downwards.
CCATACTAGTCAGTTTTAAAGCGATTACTTCTTTTTGCGAAAGGAACGCACCCGGTTGTGCAAATTGCTCTATGGTTCGCAGGACGGTTACATGCATTACCACGCATTACAGGACGCTTACACGCATTGCCGCCACATAGTGTGGACTCAGCTATAAAAAAAACAAGTGGATATAGAATCTGCCGATGGATACTTTAATCCGCACTCTTCTGTTCAGTTTCCTAACTTAATACTGGGTACAAATGTGAATAATGTACGACAGTTAATTTGCCCTTTAACCTTTTCCAACACAAGTCCTGGTAGACACAGTTTAGTTTTGACACTATCTTCCTGACCGATGATCAATAAACTGATAAGTAGTCTGCTGTAAAGAAGAAAAGTGGCACTGGTACTGGCACCGCCAATATTTTGATGGAACTGATTAGGTGAAACTGATTGGCCCGGCCTAATTATTGGCAGCCAATGGATAGACATTGGCCCGGTTGGGCAGGTTTGGGTGTCCAGGCCAGGTAGAGTTTGGGTAGGCCAGGGGTGGATAAAAGTAGGTATACACAACATTCAATACCTTTCGTTTAGGAAAACGCTTACAGGAGATTCATTAATAAAAGTTCTTATAGTTAAAAATGGTGCTAATTCTGCCCTAGCCAATCAGATCTTATTTAACTTTTGAAAGCTAACATCTGATTGGTTGGAGGCAAAATTAGCACATTTTTAACAATAAGAACGCGTTTTAACTCTGCCAGGAAATGTGTGGTGTTTGGAAACAATAGACTCGTGCCAGAGTTTTCCTCCCAATCCATGATCCCACTGGTGGAACGAACCCCAGAAGATTCATTATCAAGAGACACTTGCTAATAACAGAATATGGCAGGGTCCTGATAATATGACCTATAACAATAAATGTTAATAAACGGTCATGTACAGGCACCCATTGACCTAGTGATACATTTAAACACCATTAGAGCTGGAATTTTAGAAACTTCTATGGGCAATTTACGGAGAGTCGCAGTGATCTTTTTCATGTCTTAAAGTCATGCTATATAAATCCACATAATAATAATAACCAATTTATAGTGGTTAACGTGTCTTAAAGACAGGGTGTTGTGCTGGCTGTGGACGGTATCGCAAAAGACACCCATGCAGCATGCTCAATCGACTTACAGGGAGATGTATCCATCTATGTATGAAACGCTCTGTGTATTCTCCCTTCTGGAATTCAATAAGCAATTTGAAAGGGAAAGTACTTGTGAAAGGGAAAGTTGTCGTGCATCGAGCCAGAGTTAGAAGTGTGGCCTGTAGATGGCAGGTTCCCATTCTAGCTTGTCTTTCCTTGTAGATAGCCAGGAAGCGACTGTGCTGAGAAATGAGACAGAAGTGATGTGCCTTCTGTTACTTTTAATTAGGCAGGTTTCCAGTAGGAGTGTGTTTCTTCCATAATTGCCTTCTAATTAGATGGTCAATGGAACTCCGAGGTGAAGTAAATCCATGATGTGACATCACATTCTTGACACTGCACCTCCTCATTGAAAATTCCTAGCCTTATGTATTATATTATAAGTTATAATGACGAAACACACTGGTATGTTCCCTGCGTTAATAGTTATTTGGATCAAGGATACAGATGTTGGGCAAAGCAATGCGCCCAACGGAAGGCTACTTATGGCTGCAGTAATGTCTTCCACATATGCAGAGATATTTTCTGAAATGCTTAAACTTATGGTGCCCATAGACGTTACTATCGCAGTTGTACGATATCGGGATATTCCGATATTGTATGATCGTAGGATCACATATGGCTGATTGGGCGATGATCGTACGATTTTTACTGCTATCGGTTGGATTTTTTTTTTGCCCAATACTATTGTACGGTTCGCTGATTGTACGACCGCGATGGATGCGTCTATGGGCCCTTTACAGAAGACTCAGACAATCGGTTTGGCTTCCACTATTGGACATGGCTAGCACTGACCACATCATCTCCAGAGGAAAATAAGGAAACATCACCAGGGAACGTCTGTGAAAAACTGCCCAAAGGTGAGAGATTTTATAGGAAATATTTCCTGCCGGGTTCTGGACCAATAAAGTCTTGTTGTTGGAAAGGAATGGATCTGGGTGCTGCCATAAAACTCACCCCTTTACCGATAATAAATTCACCGTATTCATTGTTTTCCATCACAAGACGTTTTGTCTTTATGGCATCGCCAGCTGTGAATCAAGTTTATTGTTTCTGATGGAGTCCATAGCCCATTGGCACATGGACATTTAAACTGAACCTATTGACCCGTATTTAGATTAGTAGCACAAAGAACCTTTCAGCAGTGACTGCTATGTTTTTAACCAAACCTTTCCAACATTCCACATCTCCCTGGAAACCTGCAATAATCAATAAAACCCCCAATAAACCCAAACCTGCCAGTAAGTGTCTGCAAAGTCCATGGCGACAAAGGAGATTTTGGGTGAAATTGTTCAGGAAGTAGACACATTCTGGTCTAAAGTCAAGTCTTATTACTTCTATGGAAACTCGGGAAACCTCAGATCCAAATAAACTACGGAGGTTCCAATCACACCATCAACGTGAATTTCTCAGACATCAAATGGATGGGCATGGATGGGTTCATTTATTGAATTTATCAATGTAATTCTTTCCATTGCAGATCAATAAACTGCACAATTTCTATTAAGAACTAATTGGTCACGTTAGAACATCCCCGATTAAGGACATAGAAAGTGAAAGAGCTTTTTGCTTGAACTGCATTGAGCAACCTTAATATATAGCCGAACTATTCAATTCGAACGGACTCGGACTTCTCAAACTATCCCAGACCTGTAATTATCAAATGCTCGAACGTTCGAGGGTGCGATATTCAAGTAAAATGTCCATATACTAATATGTGAGTAAAATGAATCAGCGAGTAAAATTTCTATTATACCAATACGCAAGTAAATATCGAATATCGTCGCAAGTAAAATGTCTATTATACAATACGTAGTAAATATCGAATATCGAATTCGCAAGTAAATGTCTATTATACAATACGAGTAATATATCGAATAATCGAATTCAAAGTAAAATGTCTATTATACCAATAGTGAGTAATATCGAATATCGAATTCGCAGTAAAATGTCTATATACCATATCGAAGTAAATATGAATATCGAATTCGAAGTAAAAGTCTATTATACAATATCGGGTAAGTAAAATCGAGAATCGATATCACGAGTAAATGTCTATTATACCAATACGCGGTAAATACACTATGAATCGCGAAAAGTTATTATACCAATACGCAGTAAATATCGAATAATCGCAAGAAATGTCTATTATACCAATACGCAAGTAAATATGATATCGAATTCGCAAGTAAAAGTCTATATACAAATACGCACAGTAAATATTGAATATCGAATCCGCGAGTAAAAGTCTATTATACCAATACTGCGAGTAAATATCGAATATCGAATCCGAGTAAAATGTCTATTATACCAATACGCGAGTAAATATCGAATATCGAATCTCGCAAGTAAATGTCTATTATACCAATCAGCGTAAATATCGAAAATCAGTAACAAAATGTCTATTATACCAATACGCAAGTAATATTGAATATCGAATCCCGAGTAAAATGTCTATTATACCATACGGAGTAAGAGTAAAATATCGAATATCGCAATCCGAGTAAAATGTCTATTATACCAATACAGCTAGTAAATTCGAATATCGAATCCGCGAGTAAATGTCTATTATACCAATACGAGGAGTATAGTAAATATCGAAATCCCGAGTAAAATGTCTATTATACCAATACGCGAGTAAATATCAGAATATGATCGCGAGTAGTAAAATGTCTATTATACCTATACACGAGTAAATTCAAATATTGAATCGTGAGGTAAAATGTCTATTATACCATATATCGAGTAAATATCGTTAATAGGCGAGTAAATGTCTATTATACCAATAAGCGAGTAGTAAACATACAAATATCGAACCGCGATTCTAAATGTCCATTATACCAATAGCGAGTAAATATCGAATCCGCGAGTAAAATGTCTATTATACCAATACGCGAGTAAATATCGAATATCGAATCGCGATAAAGTCTATTATACCAATAACGAGTAAATATCGAATATCGAATCGCAAGTAAAATGTCTATTTACCATAGTGAGTAAATATTGCATATCGAATCGTGAGTAAAATGTCTATAACTAACGTGAGTAAATATCGAATATCGAATTCCAAGTAAAATGTCTATTATACCATACGAAGTAAATATCGAATACGAATTCCGTAAAATGTCTATTATACCAATACGTGAGTAAATAAAAATTCGAATCCGTGAGTAAAAGTCTATTATACCAATACGCGAGTAATATGAATACGAATATCGAATGTAGTAAATGTTATTATACCAATACGCAAGTAAATATCGAATTCGACCACGAGTAAAAATGTCTATTATACCAATACGCGAGTAAATTATGAATATCGAATCGCTGAGTAAAATAGTCTATTATACCAATACGCGAGTTAAATATCAAATTATCTGAATCCGTGAGTAAAATGATATTATTACCAATACGCGAGTAAATATCGAATATCGGAATGCAAGTAAACATGTCTATATACCAATACGCGGAGTAAATACAAATATTGAATCCAGTAAAATGTCTATATACAATACGCGAGTAAATATTCGAATATAGAATACAGAGTAAAAATGTCTATTATTACCAATACGCAAGGTAAATATAGAATATCAAATCCGCAGTAAAATGTTATTATACCAATACGCGAGTAAATATCGAAATATCGCATACGGAGTGTAACTGTCTATTATACCAATACGCGAGTAAATATCGAATATCGAAATCCCGGAGTAAAATGTCTATTATACCATAGTGAGTAAATATCGAATATCGAATCCGTGAAGTAAATGTCTATTATACCAATAGCAACGAGTAAATATCGAATATTGAATGCGAGTTAAAATGTCTATATACCTATATGCTCGTAAATATCGGAATATCGAACGCGAGTAAATATCGAATGAATCGAATCTCCGATTAATGGATAATGTATCGAATGTTACGAAGCATCAGATTTTACTCTTCGAAGTGTTCCCCAGCCTTTCCAGGTCCCACAGCCATTTACATTAAGTTACATTGATATTTAATTGTATTTCATTCCAACTTTTCAAAACTATTTGACTACCATTGACTTTAATGGGTGTTTTCGACCTTTCGAACTTTTGAAAGTTGCCCAGCTCTAATCTAGAAGGATTGACCATTGATGTTACCAGTGGTACAAAATAATCAATGGCTCCCCGCTTGGAAAAAGATCATAGAGTCAAAGATCGTGTGGGGTTGTATAGAAGAACAGAACACTAGGGCGTCGTTAGACAGCTAGAAGATAAAGATTATTTGACTGATGGTCGTCTAACGTGTGGTCGTAGTTTAATAATGCCGGCCATACACTAGAATAAACACCCCTGCGGACCCATCATGCACTTGATTCTGTTTGTTGTCCGTTCGTCATTGATTTGTTAGCCATGAATGTATGGTCCATTAGTGGTTTAATTATATCCTATTTAAATGCAATGACAAGACGACTCCTAGCTAAACTGCTTAAAAGGGTCCTTGTCATCAATGTTTTCCCAAATTCCCCAGCTGCTTATGATGATTGGTTCGTTGGTGACATTGTTAAATTCAGCCAATACCGTTACCAAGGATCGGGTCACAATTAGAAACAATACAGGACACGACAAAGAACCGACCTGTTATGTGTGACAGTAGAAGATAGTAAATCCTTTAAACCCTTTAGTTTCCCTGTGTCTAGTTTATATCCCTTTGTTACAACCTTGTGACCCCTGTGGACCTGAGCAAAACCTGTTGTATCCAGCTTGGCCAAGTCAAGGACCAGTAATAGCAAATCTTTACATTTATTTCCACCCTTTAGTTTGATTAGAGGAAATGCAAATGCACACTCACGACTATTCACAATGTTTCTCCCTGGCATTTGTGTTTTCTATTTCTATCAATAGCAGTAAGCCCCCGATTCTATTAAGAATTGGCAACCCGACAGAGCAAACGACCCCACCCCCACATGTGGGGGTTGAGGGTACTGACTCTCATGCATGTGATTGTGGCCTGTCCAGAGTCCATATTTTTACAACTTCCTTTAGTATATAGGATAATGGAATTGCACCAATTCCAGATACATCACAATATGCCCTGCATCAGAAGTTGGGGAACACTACAGGTGTACCATATAAGGGGATAATGTGATCTCTACCTGGATAGCCATGTTGATTACAGTATAGTGTAAATCCGTGCACACAAATTAAAACAGATAGTAAACTAGGTACATTACCTAGCGATTTCTCTCCTGACCGACCCTTCATATTTCGTCACGTGATTGGACGAGGTTTTCCACATGTCGATCGTCCTTCGTATGGTTTGGACGAACGGTCAGTAGACATGGTCGCATTCGGATGTGATATTTCGGTCGATCGACCGATACAACGAATCTCGGTCGACGGACCGAAATATCCATTGTGGTACCAGCTTTAGATTCGAGTAAAGCCCTGTTGCATATTAGAGAATTGTCCGACAATGAACGTTTCAGGAAACTTGTAGGCATCTGCCATCCTGCCAATGTCAGGGAAGGGACATTCATTATTGTCCCTGCCTATGAAAAACTTCTATTGTCCCTTCTCCATAGTACAGTACTGTCTGTCTGCCTAATGCTAAGAACCGCTGCTGTATTTGAATGTTGGTTAGATCTTATGTGGAGCATTTATGCTGTGTACAAGACTTAAAGGAGAACTATAGTGGTTCATAATGTTTGTTCAAAAAAGTCAAAATGAAAAGAGCGGGTCAGGGATGTAGAATCGGTTTTATTACCTCCACAATATCACTTTCTTATGAGGAGCGTCAGGACAAAGAAAAACTGGTTCTGCCAGGCTTCCTGAGTGCTTCAGCTCTATTTAATACAGAAGGAAGGCCCAGGACACCTAACCTGGCAGATGAAAACTGTATGTGCTGTAGCTCCTTAACAAAACAATTTGGGAAGGTAGGAATAATCAATCCTACTTCCAGCCCCAGGTACTTTCACTTTTAAAAAGTACATGTTTACAGTACAGTTGTCTTTTAAGTTTTGAAAGTAAATGAAACTTTTAAGTGCCCATACACACAATCTACACGGACGGATCAATCAGGGCTTATTCTCAATATGCTGGCACATGCGTTTTGCAAAAAAGAACAATTTTGTCCCCATCGAGATCCCATCTCAGCGTACGTGTTGCAATGGGTTTTATACACAGAATTGTTCTCAGTTACCAAGTGCATTTGCAGTTATCCTTTAAAATATATACAAAAATGTGAATGTACATGAAAACGCACAATGCAACAAAAAGGCGTTGGATTGTTTGGTGTAGAGGTGTGTGTAGTGTGTAGTGCACATTCTAGGGGGCCAACTATGGTTTGAAATACATTTATACTGACTTGGTAGCTTTGCATTGCCAAACTCTTCCCTTTAAAACAAACACAATAAAACCTGCTGAAGGCTGGGTAGTATTTTCAGTAGAAAGGCTGTGATGATTACAAAGAGTGAGCATTAGGAAACAATGCCGCCCATCACTTGCCCGATATTAGGGGTAATTTCTCATCTGCTGCTGTTTCTGGACATTATCACAGTCACAAACAAAGTGCGTTTGTTTCCTTTCCTCTATGGGTCTCGTCTGTCCTCTCCGTCCAATGTGGTCATCAGAAAAATCGAAAATTGGTAGATGAGCCCCAAATAGTGCAATCTGCAAACTTTTTGTTAAATGTGTAGCAACATGTTCGAGCTATGTGCTCCTATCAAGCGCATTGACTGGCCTGGACCATATTCTAGGCCAGGGATATTATTGCAGGCAAGGGAAGATTCATGCGCCTCGACATTATTATTACATATGTTGGCCCAGGCAGTTCCTGGAACATATCATGTGTGTATGGCCACCTAAGTGATTTACCAATCAAAGATACATAGGTGTTGTTTTGCAGTTTTCGTGGCCATACACGCTATAACTGCGGTTGTACAATTGTCGGCCCGTTGTAATGATGGTTGACAATCGTACTATGTTTTTTCCTATCGGACCAATTACAGAGAAAAATTCTCGCCCCCCATCGCTTCTATGGCCACGTTAGTACAGGGAAATACAAAGTAGCTGATTGGCTCCTTATTCCTAAAGATAAAGTTACAGTTGAGTGTGGACCGATGATGTTGACCACGAATTCCACCTCTCCTTATTTTCTTGGTTCCTACTGTGTTATAGCGACTGTTGTCCGGGAAAAGGGAGGATAATCTACAGACCCTTGACCTAAACCCCTTCCCGCACGCCAGTTAATAACAGGGACCCCTTCCATTGCACTTTTTTATTTAAATTCCCTTAAAGCCAAGGAAATGAGATAATCCTTTCCAGTAACTGGACCCAGTGTTTATCAGTAATAAGATCCACTCCACAGAAAATAAACTCTGGGTTAACACCTTCCCCCCTCAGTGGCAGTGGGGTCCAGAGGGGAGGTTCATTCAGGGAAAACTCTATAAATTCCTCTGCCTTTCAGCTTTCTTCCTCCTCGACAGAGGAACCCAGGCACAAACATGTGGATCTCCAATTCTCCTTACCCGTGAGCCTGCTACTGGACTCTCTTGCCTGGTTGGAGAACCTTCAGCCCCTAACCCGTACAGGAAACCTTTGTTGGGGGATTGGGTATATTGAGGAATTCAGTTCTGTTACAAACTGTAAAAAAAGTTTAACGTCAAACTTTAATACAGTTCATTTTGATTATCCCCAGGAAATTCCATTAATTATAAGGCAAGGGGGGACGGTCTTGACATATGGATATATTTTAATTTTCAAGTATATTAGATATTACTATTGTTAGTTATTATAATGACTATTATTATGTACTTATATAAATATATGTTAATTTTATTTATAAAGCCACGCACAAACATATGCAGGTAATAATAAGTTTTGATTAGAATAACCTAGGATTATATAGGTTTTCCTCTCTCTCTTGGGATTAATGTGGATTAAAAGGCATTAACAGGGTTATTCAATAAAAGTTCTTTGTTTAAATGGTGCTAATTTGGCCGCAACAATCAGATGTTGGCTTTCAAATGTTACAAGATCTGATGGGTTGGGGCAAAATTAGCACCTTTTTAAAGATAAGAACTTTTATTGAATCTCCCTGTTTAATGCCTTGACACCACTGTTGACTATAACCTGTATTGTGTTTATATAATACATGCAGATATTGGGATATTATAGGGTCCCATGTTTTCCTTTTTGCAGATATGCCGTGATGCCAAATAGTGGTTATGGTATATGAACGTGTACTAAGTATTGTTACTCTAAGTCTATGATGTATACTTGGTCCGGGTAGTAGAGTTATGAAATAAGGCATATGTTTAGGTTGATATATGTAAAGGTCTTAGAGACACTGATTTTATGTAACAGTTGATAGCCTGAGCTGAGAAAGGGTGATATGACTGCTATAACGTCCGCTGTTCTATACGGCTATATGAAATGCTAAAAGCTTTTTTTGCAAAGGGCAGTGTGTATATATATTATATAATATATATATATATATATATATATATATTGGTGTGGTGTTGTGTATGTTGCATTCTCTAAAGATTCATACACACGTCCAATTTGTCACCGAGCCACGAATACCGACCAAGCGCATACACACATACGACTATCGGCCAAAACAGCGCTCATCGCACGGATAAGTCATGGTCGGGGGTTCGTGGCCGGTGCACACATCATAAATGTGTACAAACTTAAGTGTCTTTGCACAACTTGCTCTTCTCTCTATTATGGTTGTACATGCCAGCAGGAAGCAAGAAAAAAGAAGCCAGGGAATGGCAAACAAACAGATAGACAAGGGTAGCTAGATATCTTAGGGAGGAGAGTGGCCAGAAGGAATAAAAAAACCTCCACAGAGCATAAAAAATGGAGCAGAATCTTTATAACAGAAGGCATCTTGCAGTCTCATGCTATTGAATAGCATTGCCCGCAAAATCTAAGAAACAAGAAGTAATTCTCACTCCCATGTTCCCCAGAGTAAGGACGGAGAGTATGCCAAAATTCTCCTTTATGTCCCTTAGCGTTATGCATGTGTCCAAAACTGCTGGCTAATAACATGAATACAGCCTATTGTATAGAGCCATTCATCCGACCTGCGGACATATGTTTCGATCTTGTTAGATTATCGTTGAGTGCAAGATACAGATTCATGGCTCTTATACAAACACAGAAAACAGAAAGTCACTAAAGAAGAGGAGGAGACACCTCCCTAACGGTGGCCATACACCAGCACGATTTACTTACCCGACCGGACCGCTCACGCGATGTTCCTGCGATACTGCAGGAACCACTCTCCCGATCTTATATACGGACGACATGCGATCGCAAAATGAATGGGATTTGCGATCGCATTGTCGGTCGTATATAAGATCCGGGAGAGGTCGGTTCCGGCAGGATCGCGAGGAACGTCGCGTGACGTCAGTAGAAGATAGTGCCCCTTTACGATGATCCAGCAGCCAGCTAATCTATAGCAGCCAATCACTAACTGCTATACACCAGCTGTGCAGTTAGACCAATGGATAAAAGAATTCCCCTTATTATTACTGGCCTACAAGGATTGCCCTATTATTTTTGCAAACTTCCCTTTAAGGAAAACCTTTGGATCAAGGCTACATGGGGAGGGTCACAAAGTTTCCGTTTTACTTTTCATTACATTAGGCCCTAGAGACCTTTATTATATCTAGTTTAAATGGAAAAGCATTGGACCAATGTTTGCAAAGCTTCGTAATAGTTAAAGGTATCAAGATTATATCAATACCCACGCGGGGCCAACCCTTCCCCCAGGGCCCTTGTTACATGCAGAACAATTGGATCCTATTGCCTGTAGTTCTGCAATTGCAAATCAAGCCATCAGATGCTGGCAGTTTGTACACATGATGGTAATTAAGGTTCTGTGACTCCATTATGTTCTATGAAATATATAAAAATTGGATTTAGTTGCCCTTTTAATAATCATGATGAGGTGTCGTAGTAAAATGTTTATCTGAAACACATTCGGTATTTCTGAACTGGAATCCAGTGAGATGGGAGGAGGTGGAAAGTATCACAAGATCCTTTTGGTGTGAACCTAAAAAATTAAGGGTGGTGGGAATTGGAAAAAGTGAGGGGAACAGGATAAGGTTCATATTGATTTTGGACATGGTACAGAACAAACTGAAAAGGGATTCACTGGACTAGGCTTTGAAACTAAGATTAAAGATTTGTAAAGGAATCAAGCCAAACAGCATAAAAACAACAAGGAGTTTGGAAAAAACACACGTGATCATACAGCCGAGGGGGGAACGATTCAAACTAGAGTCTGTTTACCCATTTACAGAGATGTCCTCCCATTTTCAAAGAGAATTCCAGTGACATATAGATTAATGACTGGGTAACGAAAAGGACCACAGTTAAATCTTAAAAAATAGCGAATAGATGACTGCGAAGATAGATAACAGATAGACAGACAGACAAATAGATAGAGATAGATAGATGATAGATAGAGAGATAGATAGAGAGATAGAGAGATAGAGAGGATAGATGAGATAGATAGATAGATAGATAGATAGATAGTAGATAGAGATAGATGATGATAGATAGAAGATAGATAGAGAGAGAGGAGGAAGTGAGATGAGAGAAGATGATAGATAGAAGATGATTAGAGTAGGAGAGAGGAGGAGGGGGGAGTGGAGAAGAGAGAGAAGAGAGAGAGAATAGAGAAGAGATAGAGAGAGAGAGATAGAGAGAGAGAGGATAGAGAGGATAGAGAGAAGAGATAGATAGATAGATAGTAGATAGAGAGGATAGGATAGATAGATAGATTAGATAGATAGATAGAGAGATAGATAGATAGATAGATGAAGATAGATAGATAGATTAGATAGATAGGAGAGAGAGAGATAGAGAGATAGTAGATAGATAGAGGATGAAGAGAGAGAGAGAGAGAGAGAGAGGGAGATGAGATAGATAGATAGATAGATAGATAGATGATAGATAGATAGAGAGAGAGAGATAGATAGAAGATAATAATAGATAGATAGATAGATATGATAGATAGATAGATAGATAGATAGATAGATAGATAGATAGATAGATAGATAGATAGATAGAAGACAGACAGATAGATTAGATAGAGAGATAGATGACTGCGAAGATAGATGATAGATATACAGAAGAGATACAGATAGAAAGACAGACAGACAGACAGATAGATAGATAGATAGATAGATAGATAGATAATAGATGATAGATAGATAGATGAGTAGATAGATAGATAGATAGATAGAGAGATAGCGAGTGATAGATAGATAGATATGATAGATAGCAGAGATATATAAATAGATAGATGATGATAGATAGATTGATAGATAGATAGATGACTGCGAAGATAGATGATAGATGAGATAGATAGATAGAAATATTGATAGATAGATAGATAGATAGATGATAGATAGACAGATAGATAGATAGATATATGATAGAGATGATATATGATAGATAGATAGATAAACTAGGAAGATAGATAGATGACTAGGAAGATAGATGATAGATAGATATAGAGAGAGAGATGAGATAATGCTAGAAGAATAATAATGGTAGATAATAGGTAGGTAGGTACGTAGATAGATAGATGATAGAAAGATAGATAGATGCTAGAAAGAATAATAAGTGGTAGATAATAGTAGAGAGATAGATAGGTGATAGATAGATTCATAGATAGATAGATAAAAAGATAGAAAGATGATAGATAATTAGATAGAGATAGCTAGATTGAAGATAATAATAGAAATAATAGGTAGGTAGGAGATAGATGAGAGATAGATAGATAGATAGATAGATAGATAGATAGATAGATGATTGATAGATAATAAGTAGGTAGATAGTGATTGATAGACAGATAGATAGAGAGATAGAGAGATTGATAAATAATAGAATAGATTGGGATTGGAAATATAACGACCTAGAATATATATGGAAAAATGAATGGGATGTGTAATTTAATAAATAAAATGACATGTAACATTTTACTTTGTAACGTTTAAATCCAATGTTTCATTTGTCACACATATGCAAATGATCTAATATTGAAGCTGATTTGACATGATCTTGATGTTCTTAATTCTGTATGTTCTACACCAGACAATACAGCTTCTAGTACCCACAGCCTTCATGGGGGTGAGGAGAAATTCGACTTAGTGTTGTCCCATCTCAATGAAACTGTCAATGTGTCCCGACACGGAACTGAGCAACAAAAAATGAGACGTTTATCTAGAGAAACAGGTCACCGAGACAGAAGAGGACACTGTGCCACCTTCCCGGTAAGGGATAATACCCAACTGCTGGTCCTGTTAGTTAAAAGCTTAGTACAGGCTTATTTTACAATATACGGATATCATGATGGGTTAGTAAGTAGACAATCAATTAACAATCTTTTTTTAATGTAAAAATCTATGTCTACAATAAGAAAAATAATAGTGATTAGAACATCTCGGACCAATACATCACGTTACTGTCACAATAATGTAACACCTCATTACTATGTACTATTTAGTCTTGGATATGATAGTCCTTAATAGACTGTTCTGACTTCATTTTGTCTCTAGATTCCTGTCTCAGATGCTGGTGATGTTGGATACCTCAGGCTTCTGGTTGATGGAGACACTTTGCATTAAATCAACGAGAGCGTCATGATCAAACCACTGGAGAATTTGGGGGTTATCCAAACGGAAAGCCCATCTACAAAACCTGGACAAAATGGCAGGCTTGTGGACAATACATTGTCACTAAATATTCATCCAATATTGCCTTATTTGAAAAGAAAATGTAATTGCCCTTGAAAATTATTTCGTCTTTATATAGAAAAACTTTCCTATGAACTTAGTTCCCCATACATGTATACATGTGAAAATGGAGGAAAGCAAACTTATCTTATCTATACACCAGAGTTTTCGCCATGGACGCTGGACCCATTTGTCCTACTGGCCACGTGACACGGTTTGGTGTGCAACATGTGGCAAACAGGAGAGGGATGTGTGCCGTCACGCAGGAAAGGTGGTGCCCGCGGGGTGAGGGGGGGAGAGCATGTGCGCCGTGGGGAAGATCTGAACAGTATTGTGTACTAGAAACAGGTAGTTAAATGCACAATGGGTATAGACCAACCTCGTACCAAACAGGAAAATGTGCTCTCTGTCCATCAGTGAACTATTTAATTCAGAAGATGTAGCCTCAACATGTTTCAGACCTGCACAAGGGGGTCCATCCTCAGGAACATTTACCAACCATGTTACCCATGTAACAATCAGGAAACATTACCTTCTAATGGCAGTATGTTTCTTTTAATTCACCCCTTGTAACCCTTGTTATATTCTTTATGTAGCCAGTTTCGTATTGCGGCCATGGATGAGAACTGTCCGCCCTGTGTCCGAGAAGGTGAGGACAGACCAATAGTTCAATTCAATTTTTCCCCTCCATCTTTAAGAGGAAAGCAGGGAAATGAAAAATCATCTGCATTCTGACATTTGAAATTATCTCCCTCCTTACACCAGAAGAAACCTACAGTTCAAGATGTCTAATCCACATCATCTAAATTTACATCTCCACCGAGATTCATTTTGTTTAAAACTTGCATGCATCATTAAACTTTCCCCAAAATAAAATAATGGAGAACTCGATGACAAACTTAAAGGGCTTGTTCACCCTTAAAAAAAAATTTGGTGACTTGCTGCAACCCCAATTGCTATTTTTACCAGTTTATTCTGCATTTGTAACAAGATATTTAATGATAAGATCGTTCCTTTTTAGATAAGGTATCTGCCTCCTCCTCTGCTCTAAGAGCTGGTAACAAGTTTGAGATGTGCAGATGAGGCAGCAGTCAATCATGGTTGTGAGGTCAGTGCATGGAGGGAGGGGCCAGCTTCCTCTGTCAGAATGGGACAATAATTACCCTTAATATCTGTAGTAAACAGGTAATAAGTGGTGAATATATCAGTTGGGGTGGGGAGAGAGGTAACTGGGAATTGACCATTTTTTTTTTGTTTATTTTTAAGCGTGAACATATTTAAGGTAATATTAAGCAGGTAGAGAAATACTTCTCTGTTATAGACAAGCAGGACTGAGAGAAGTTTTTCTATCAAAAGCTTTTATATTAAAAAGTGAACTATAAGGCCCCATACAGTGGCTCAACATTACATCAATTAGAAGTTAATAATGATAACGATCGTAAAATTAATGATTGGTAACCTAAACGGAATTTAACAATAGTTTAAACATTGTTAAAGCGATCGTTAAAGGGGGGTATGGCTAAAAAGCAATACGGCACCTTTACAAATAGGGCCATAATGCCTAAAACTTCTTAAAGGGACACTAAATGGACTTTTTTATAAGCTGACAGGTAGCACTATAATTCCACAGGTAGACTACCTTATGCCCACCTCCCGTAATAGAACTCACCTGATGCTTGTTGCTTCTAATAGCTGATTGTTGTGTGTCCTGTGGCCTATAGAAAAGTTAGGAGGGCAAGTTGAGACAATGCACCAATCAGCTGGATAGAAGCGGATTGGGTGAGTTCTTTGATCCCAAGGAGGTAGGAATAAACTATTCTACCTCCCTGTGAGTTATAGAGTCACTGGCAGCTATAGAAAATAAGTTTTAGTGTCCCTTTAAAACTCTTTTTACATAATGGCAAATTTAAATATGTGTCAAGTTTTTTTTTTATCGGTTATCCAAGTGCACCAGTGACATAGGTTTGTTTTCTTCTTTCCAGTTTCCTGTGGTTTATATTACGGTAAGAGGCCTGCTTATCTTACCCTCAATACAAGGAAGCCTTGGACACATCGAACTTTTGAATGTTGTCTGATCTGTGTAGGCACGGTTACAAAAGTAATAACCTGTGGTATGTACAGTATGTGCATTTATGGAAATAAGGAACTTTTATTCGTTTAAATGCCTCCGGAACAGTTTTCTGGCCGTCTATTTATATCTACGTGGCTACTCTTTAAAATGTTTCTTTGAAGGGTTGAGAACATTTTAAACTGATAGATCTTGTCAGGGGGCTGCTGTATATTGAAGGTTTGTTTTTGATCCCAAAAGGAGGCCGAGGACTGGACTAAAATGATTCTGTGGAGGTTAAGAAACGTTGATAAACTGATAGATCTTGGTCTAGTTAAAGCCTACTCATGGCCGATGTTGTGTACAGATAGTTTTACATAATTGGTATTGGGACCTATCAAGCCGGACAGAACATTTCGTTACTGGCTCTTTTCTGCAGTAGATTGATAACATCTGACCACAGTATGACCACCATCAAACAATTTTATGTATAAGATATACAAAACAATGTTCCTGGCATATAGTCACTTTAGGATTCTGATGGACCCAGCTTAAGGCCAGGGTCTGTTGGATATTGCAGGTCGGTAATGATAATTAACACCCTTTTACATTAAAAGGACCCTCAAGGAAACCGGTAAACCAATGGCTGAAACGTTGAGACCTCAAGGGAATCCCAAGAACATTTCTCCTAGCTCGAACCACCCTTGGAACCTACAAGATGCCAGAGAGAGACAGAAAGGCAACCGGAGTACACAAAGCTTCAGTGTGGAGGAATGGTATGTAGCATGTTCTATGGCTAGGTGTGCACACAAACTTCTCAGATCCACTACTACAAATACTACAAAACTTCTTTGGATTTAAAAATGAGATGTAGATTATGAGAATTCACAATTTGAAATCACAGCATTTATAGGGAAAGTCACTCAAACCAGAAATAAAAATATATGTGCCCCCCCTGACTTCTTACTAAGATCTTCGTCTGCCTTTCAGCACACTTTCGCACTATTGTCAAGTTGCCTGAGTGAGTACAGTGACCACAATGGTTGACATCTGCACCTGACGTTAAGGTCAATGACCTTGTCAATTTGACCATGTCGGGTCAGTGTATGGCTTTTTTTCACAATATTTTTTACAAAAAATTAGAAAAGAGCAGAATGCAACCCTGTATTAGATGTATTATCCTCATGAGGCAAAGGTGCAAAATATACACAATGACAAATCTGGGAGTTGACTAGTGGATAAAACACACACATGTACTCTCTGTGACTATCCCTGACATGGACTACTGACATGGATTACTATTCTATTCCTCCATGTGATTTACCTGTGTATACAGATAAGTGGCTGTGGTGGGGTTTTTAAACTGTTTTTATCATTATGTTTCCCTGATACATATAGGATTTTTCATTGTGATATATTTTGCACCTTTGCTCAATAGAGGATATACATTAATACAAAAGTGCCCTATGTGCCTCTGTATTGTATTACACATAGCCAACTTTTAACAGATTGGAATAGATTACCAGGGCAAATGCTTATAACACAATTGTGGTCAGATTATATGGAGATTGTGCATTAATATATGAGTTTTATAGCTGCTTACTCAATAATGTTACATGAAATAGAATAGATGGGTATATTAAATATATGTATATTGCAGTTTCTAGATGGTTTTTAACTTTGCATTTTCCCTTTCGGGCTAAGTTACCTGATAAGCCCTTTACTATCCCTGCTACAGAGCTTGGAAATAATTAACTATTACCCGTATCTCTCTAGTGCTCCCAAAGTATGAAGTCAAGTAAAACTACCACCTGTTGTTACAGTTCTTGGATGAAATGTTAGAGGACAGTGTGTGGAAGGTGGGTGAATTCATTATTCCAGAACATAAACAATGACAGCGGGAAGGGAGAGAATTAATAAATATGGCGGCAAAGGGTAAAATATATATATATATATAAACTGGAGAGACAGAAAGGTTACTGAGCAAAAGCAAAGAATTTTTTTTGATATCTGGACCTGTTGTTTTTGATTTTTTGTGAGCAACTTTAGACCCAATTCTTGTATATATTTTAATTCAATGTAGCAATGAACTTTATGCATACAAATCCATTCAAGTTGACTAGTGCTCGCCATAATCCAAGATTACTTTACATCCTACTGTACCATGTGGCTTCTCTGCAGACGTACAGATTGTTATCGAAATGTGTGTTCATTTAGGGAAAACAATACAGACTTTTGGCATTAACAAGACTCTTAGCCTAAACAACGTTCGCCTAAACTGTGTGCGGGGAGACAGAACTTCTTCATTCACACATATTCTTAGAAGTTAGAGTCTTGGTCAGTTGTTTAGGACAAATCTCTGTTCTATCATCAGATATACCTATGGGAAAGCCAGTGTTGGGCATGATAAATATCCGGGTTTGTAGAAAATTCTCTGATGTTTACAGTCCTTGTCAGGAGAGGAAGATGGCGTGTGTGAGGAAATAAACCATCGGTAATCGATAAGTATTCTGGTTCCCGAATTATATCAATTTTCAACCCCCTTTTATCACCCATTATACATAGAATCTTATTTAGAGACTGTTGTATTTTCAATGTTCACTCTAATTTTCAATTAAGTTGTGCAAATGTATTTTTCTGCCAAATAAAATGTTATGACTACGCACAACAGTGTGTAAATTCCAGCAGTAGTTGTGTGTGCACCATTTTATCCGTGTGCGTAAGAGTAGGATTACCGTAATAAGGTGGCAACAAATTTGGTGGTTTGTATATAAACAAATTTATTTACTGGAAATGACAGTAATAAAGATTTATTGGAAAATGATTAGCAATGTGATTGTACAATACGAACCAGTATTTAAACCATTTGGTATAAAACATTATAACCCAAGGGGCATTGGGACAGCGGAACCAATCTTTGTTACCATTCACAAATGGATGGGAAAAAATTGTTCATCAGTGGAATTTGGGCTACAACAAAGGTAGCAATATGTTTTATATAACACTGCCCCACACAAATCAAAATAAACAAATCGACTTATCTCACTGCTCGTTAAAATAAAAGCTGTAAAATGTCTCGTTTAGACGGCCCCAATGAGCTGCTACTATAAGGTGGTGAACACCAATCTTCCAGATGAGGCGCTCTGGTTATGAGATGAAAATCATCGGCTTCAGCCAAAATAACCGAGGAGGGGACAGGTGAGTTAAAGTCAACGGACTGAAGATAAATAGATAAAGAATGTAATGAGAATGAGAGAAGGATTTATGGGTTATGAGATATTGATGGAATTTGTAATTATAACAAATTCCAAAGTGTTCTTGCTCTCACCTTTATAAATGAATTAAAACTAGTTTTCTTAGTAAAGGAGAAAGAAACTTCCTCTAAAAAGATTGTTGCATCATTCAATAAACAATCCTATATAGGTAAATCACAACCCAAAACTGGCATAGTAGAAAGATGAGAGATGTGGACTTAAACCTGTATTTATTTATGTAGTATATTTATTTTATATAGCGCACTTGGGGGGACACAGCGCTGTACATTATAACAAAACAGATTATACAGCATGGTATATGTTTATTTATATACGCCCACTTGGGGAACACAGCACTGACCATTATACTAATACAGATTATACAGCAGTCTGTATATGATTATTTATATAGTTCACTTGGGGAGCAGCGTGTACATTATAACAATACGATTATACAGTATGTAGTGTATATGGTTATTTATATAGTTCACTTGGAGACGCAGCGCTTGACATTATAACAAACAGATTATACAGTATGTATGTATGTTATTTACTATAGTGCCAAGTGGGGACACAGCGCGGTACATGTCTAACAATACAGATTATACAGTATGTATGTATATTATGTTTATTTATATAGCGCCACTGGGGAACAGCCACGTGTACATTATAACAAACATGATTATCAGTATGTATGTTGTTTATTTATATAGCGCCACTGGGTACAACAGCGCTTGTACATTTATACAATACAGATTATATAGTATGTATGTATAGTGTATTTATATGCGCCACTTGGGTACACAGGTGTACATTATAACAATACAGATTATACAGTAGTTGTATATGTTTATTTATATAGCGCCACTTGGTACACAGCGCTGTACATTATAACAATACAGATTATACAGTATGTATGGTATATGTTTATTAGATAGTGCCACTTGGGGACACAGCGGCTGTACATTATAACAATACAGTTATAGCGATGAGGTATTATTTATATAGCGCCACTTGGGGACACACGCTGTACATTAAACAATACAGATATACAGTATGTATGTATATGTTATTTATATAGGCCACTTGGGACCACGCGTGTAAATTAAAAATACAGATTATACAGAATGTATGTTATATGTTATTTATATCGCGCCATGGGACACAGCGCTGTACCTTATAACAATACAGATTATACAGTATGTATGTATAGTTTATTTATATAGCGCCACTTGGGGACACAGGTGTACATTAAAAATACACGTTATACAGTATGTAGTATAGTTTATTTATATAGCGCCACTTGGGTACACAGCGCTGTACATTATAAACAATACAGATATACAGATGTATTATGTTTATTTAATAGCGCCAGTGGGTACCACAGGCTGTACATTATAACAATACAATATACAGTATGTATGTATATGTTATTTATAAGCGCCACTGGGGACACAGCGTGTACATTAGTAACAATACAGATTTATACGAGCAGGTTAGTATATGCTTTATTTATATATGCGCCACTGGGGGACACAGCGCTGTACATTATAACAATACAGATATACAGTATGTATTATGTTTATTTATATAGGCCACTTGGGACCAGCGCTTTCATTATAACAATACACATTATACAGGAGGATGTAGTATATGTTATTATTATAGCGCCACTTGGGTAAGAACATGCGTACATTTATAACAATACAATTATACAGTATGTATGATATATGTTTATTTATATAGCGCACTGGGGCACAGCGTGGTACATTATAAAACAATACCATTATAATAGTATGTATGATGTTTATAATAGGCCACTTGGGACACAGCGCGTACATTAGAACAATACAGCATTTACAGTATATGTAGTATAGTTTTATATAGCGCCACTTGGGAACCGGTGTACATTGATAACAATCACATTATAAAGTAGTTGTATATGTTTATTTATATAGCGCCACTTGGGGTACACAGCGTGTACCTATAACAATACACATTATACAGTATGATGTGATATGTTTATTTATATAGCGCCACTGGGACACAGCGCTGTACATTATAACAATACAGATTACACATATGTATGTATATGTTTATTTATATAGCGCCACTTGGGTCAACAGCGCTGTTCATTAACAATACAGATTATACAGTATGTTGATATATGTTATTTTATATAGCGCCACTTGGGGGACACAGCGCGTACATTAAAACAATACAGATTATACAGCAGTATTATATGTTATTTAATAGCGCCATTGGGACAAGCCTGTACATTAAACATACAGATATACAGATGTATGTTATGTTATCTAATAGTTCACATTGGGGACCAGCGCTGTACATTATAACAATACGATTATACAGTATGTATGTATATGTTTATTTAATGTAAGCCACTTGGGAGCAGCGCTGTACATATAACAATACAGATTATACAGTATGTATGTATTAATATAGTTGCAGTGGGGACACAGCGGATTACAATTATAAACAATACAGATTATACAAGTATGTATTGGATATGTTATTTTATATGCGCCACTTGGGACACAGCGCTGTACATCTATAAACAATACAGATTATACAGATGTAGTATATGTTTATGTTATATAGAGACACTGGGGACCAGCGTGTACATTATAACAATACAAGATTATAGTAGGTATGTATATGTTTATTATAATCGCGCCACTTGGGTACACAGCGCTGTACATAAACATACAGATTTACAGTGATGTATGTATATGTTTATATAAGCGCCACTTGGGTACAAAGCGCTGGTACATTAAACAAATACAGATATCAGTTATAGTATATGTATATGTTATTATATAGCTGCCACTGGGGACCGACAGCGGTGTTACATTATAACAATAACGATTAACAGGATTATGGTATATGTTTATTTAAAGCGCCACTTGGGTACACAGCGCTGTACATTAACAATACAGGATTATACAGATTATGTGTATGTTATTTATATAGCGCAAGGGGACACAGCCTGTACATTATACAATAACAGATTATACAGTATGTATGAATGTTATTATATCGCACATTGGGGACACAGCGCTGTACATTATAACAATAAAGATTATAAGTATGTATTGATGTTATTATATAGGCGCCATTGGGGACACCAGCGCGTAACTTATAACAATACAGATTATACATAGTATGTATATGTATTTATATAGCGGCACTTGGGGACACAGCGCTGTAACATTAAACAATACAGAAACAGGATGTATAGTGTATTTATATAGCCCAGTGGGTACACCGCCTGTAATATATAACAAACAATTAACAGTATGTAGTATATGTATTTATATAGCGCAATTGGGGAAAGAAGTAAATTATAAAACAATACAGATTTACAGTATGTATGTATATGTTATTAATAGCGCCATGGGACACAGCGCTGTACATTAAACAATACAGATTATACAGTATGTTATGATGTTATTAATAGGCCACTTGGGTACACAAGCTGTCATTAACAATAAGAGATAAGATGATAGTATGTATTTATATAGCGCCACTTGTACACAGGCTGTACCTTATAACCATACACATACTACAGTATGTATGTATATGTTTATTATATAGCGCCATTGGGGACAACAGCGCTGTACATTATAAAAATACACATTATATAAGTATGTTTAGTATATTATATAGCGCACTGGGGACACAGGCTGTACATTATAAACAATACACCTCTACAGTATGTGTTATAGTTTATATATAGAGCATTGGGGAAACAGCGTTGTAAATTAAACAAAAACCTTAAAGTAATGTTA
Organism: Hymenochirus boettgeri; assembly: GCA_019447015.1. Classification (NCBI taxonomy): domain Eukaryota; kingdom Metazoa; phylum Chordata; class Amphibia; order Anura; family Pipidae; genus Hymenochirus; species Hymenochirus boettgeri. The sequence goes on along the minus strand of CM033475.1, from coordinate 8,003,034 downwards.
TGTTATATATAGGCATGGGGACACAGCGCTGTACAATAAACAAACACTATAAGTAGTAGTATATGTGTATTTATATAGCGCCAATGGGGACACAGCGATGTCACATTAATAACAACACAGATTCCAGTATGTTGTATTGTTATTATTAGCGACATGGGACACAGCGCGTTCATGTGTAACAAACAGAATACAGTATGTATGATGTGACTTTTATATGCGCCAATTGGGGACACATCGCGGTAATAAACCAATACCGACATACGATGATGTTAAGTTATTATATAGATCACGCTACAACCTCGTGTAATGTAACCTACAGATCATATGTTGTATTGTATCATATAGCACCCTGGTGTACACGCTGAAATATAACAATCAGATATACGTATGATGTATAGTGTAATCTATATATATATATATATATATATATAATACAGATACACACACACTATATATACATTATACAGATACACACACACACACACTATACATTATACAGACATACACACACTATATATACATTATACAAATACACACTATATATACATTATACAGATACACACACTATATACATTATACAGATACACACACTATATATATACATTATACAGATACACTCACTATATATACATTATACAGATACAAACACTATATATACATTATACAGGTACACACACTATATACATTATACAGATACACACACACACAC
>CM033475.1:7959676-7989324 GCA_019447015.1 Hymenochirus boettgeri | reverse complement strand
CCTGGAAAGTCCCAATTAGTATATGACAGCCACACAGAGTACAGTAGTAGACACACACAGTACTAGCCACACAGAGTAGTAGTCACCCAGAGTGCAGTTGTAGCCACCCAGAGTACAGTAGCAGCCACACACAGTAGTAGCCACACAGAATACAGTAGTAGCCAGACAGAGTACAGTAGTAGCCACACACAGTAATAGCCACACAGAGTACAGTAGTAGCCACACAGAGTACAATAGCAGCCATACACAGTAATAGCCACACAGAGTACAGTAGTAGCCACACACAGTAGTAGCCACACAGAGTACAGTAGTAGCCACATACAATACAATAGTAGCCAGACAGAGTACAGTAGTAGCCACACAGAGTACAATAGCAGCCACACAGAGTACAGTAGTAGCCACATGGAGTACAATAGTAGCCACACACAGTAAAATCCACACAGAGTACAGTAGTAGCCACACAGAATACAGTATTAGCCACACACAGTAGTAACCTCACAGAGGCATCAGCGCGGGAGATCCGGAGATAGCTATCCAGTCAGGCACAGCATCCGAGCTAGCAGCGGCCGAAAGACCGACGGGGGAGCAGGAGACAGAAGGGCCCTCAACTGGAGAGAGACGTTCACTTAGTATTAACCAGATATTCACCATCTCATCAATCTCCTTCATAATCAAATAGATATTACACATATATCACGGTACACTACACCTCTTCTACATACATTTCTCTACTCCAGTCACACCTTCACCCACTCCTGGTATACATTATAACAGATCCCCACATACATCTATCTATACAATTATCACATCGCACTACACTCTATCTCTCCACTATATCTCATTATACATCACGACCACACCCTTTTTATCATAACCTTAAACAGCTCGTCAATCTCACTCATCTCTAACTCCACTCTCTCCCTCACTCAACTTTATCATATACATTATAACCTCTCGCACGACGCACATCATCACTTTATATATCATCTGTACTACACGATCGCAAATCCCATCCTAAATAATATCAATCTAACTACGCACCTTTATCAGTATCGCGCACACATACTCTATATATCTACATTATACATGATACTGCACACCACATTCCTATACTCTTATACGTGATCTGCTCCATCATCCACTATATACTCTCAATTATTCCTCCAGAATACACCACCTTATACATCTTATACACGATTACAACAATCACATCCCATAGATAACATTAAACTACAACAGCTAAACACAATCCATCACTCTCTTCCGCACACTACTATAATTATACATTTCATCTCCAGAATCAACAATCACACACTTAATATATCTATCTCCTAACCACTTCTATGCCCATCCGTTCGCATACACAACTCACTTCTCGACTATCCAGTATCACCTACCACTACCACTCTCCACACTATATATTACCATTCATACCGACAACTCACATCCTTCTATTACTATCCTTAGACAGATCTCGACTACCATTCACTAGATTCCATACATCTATCTAATCTAATATTAGCTAACATCAACCACTAATATTACAGATACAGTACCACAATCACACATAAGATAACCATATCTATCTATCTTATAACATACCACACACTCCCTATACATTACATACAGTCATACACAGCACGATATATACATTTTTAAACAGACTACACCATCACTCTCATCACCATACCACACAATAACCAATCCACTAGAATACATTATAACAGAGCAACATCCATCCCTCCTTATATAACAGTTATCAGACGCATCTCTCTACCCTCTTCTATATACCCTTATACAGACACGACGCACACATTATACATACATCTTTAGTACGCAGATCACCCACACAATCTAACTTATATACATTCATATCAGAACATCACATAATATATATATCAACACTTCATATCCAGCACCCACATCCACTTAGATATATCTCCATTATATCCAGACACACTCCACGATATATACATTAGTACCAGATGCCACCACTATAATTATACATCATATACAGACACACACATATATACATTATACGACAGCACACATATATACATTATAAAACAACGCACCACATAATATATACAATAAACATATACAGACACAGCACAACTATATATACATTATACAGAACCCGTGCCACATAATATAATACATTATACAGACAACACACTTATTATATGCAATTATACAGACCACATACTATATGATACTCATTATATCACGATGCACACACTATATATACATTATGCAGATACAAACACACACTAATATACATTATACACGCACCCACAGCTATATATTACATTATACCAAGAGAACCACACACTATATATACATTATACAGACACACACATACATGATAACAGACCCACACAACAACACCACACACATATATACATTATACAGAAACGATTATACGACACAAACACTATATATACATTATACAGACACACATTAACAGTCATCCAGAACACATCACTTTATTACATTATACAGAGCACAACACTTTATATACATTATACAGATGCACACATTATATATACATTATAATACAGATGCACACATAATAATACATTATACAACGATACCAACAACCACTATAAATACACTTATACACAAAGGCACACATACCTTTAATACACATTATACATATACACACACACATATTATAAATTAAATACAGACAAACTAAGCAAACACAACAACACTATAATATACATTATAACATACAGGCACACACACTATATATACCTATATACAGATCACACAACTTTAATATACAACATTAACAGAGTCACAAACGCACCCCACGTTATATACATTAAAAACGACGAACACACTATATATACATATACAGAACAGCCACACTATAATACATTATACAAGTCACCACACTATATACATATAACAGATGCCACCACTATATAAATACATTATACAGATGCACCAACATATATATATACATTATACAGATGCACACATAATATATACATTATACAGATACATCAACTATTATACATTATACAGATACCACACTATATCATGATTATAACAAAACACACACAACCCAAACACATATATATCATTATACAGACACACACTAATATAACACCTTATACAGATAACACATTATACAAACAGACCACACTTTTAATTAACAGACACACAACACAACACTATATATACAAATAATCTAACAGAATACACACACTAAATAATCATTATACATAACAATATACACACACTATATAATCATTATACAGACACACACACACTATATATACATTATACGCATAACACACATACTACATTATACAGGAGACACATGACGCAATTCTTTACAGATTCACTATATATTCTTTTAATGTGCACACTATATCATTACAGACACACACCGATATAGACATTATACAGAAAACCCAACTTATACTACAGATCAGACACACAATATACACATTATATAGAACACCTATATACATTATACAGACAGACACCACTATAATACTTATACAGACACACACACTCTATACATTATACAGATGACACACACCTAATATAACATTTTACAGAACACAACAACAATAAATTATAACATTATACAGAACGCCACACTTTATATACATTATACAGAACCACACTTATATACTTATCAGAACCACACCCCTTAATAACAGACGCACACACTATATATACATTATACAGAGCACACATATATACATTAATACGACACCACTATATAACATTATACAACACACACATTAATACATTATCAGATGCACACAAATATATACATTATACAGACCACACATATATATACATTATACAGACAACACACACTATAAATACATTATCAGACACACAACACACTATATACATTATACAGACACACTATATATACATTATACAGACACACCTATATATACATATACAGGCACACACTATATATACATTATACAGGCACACACTATATTACATTATACAGACACACACATAAATATTACATTATACAGACACAAACACTATAACATTATACAGACACAACACATTATACATTATACAGACACCACACATATTACATTATACCGACCCACACATATATACAGTTTATACAGAGCACACACTATATATACATTATACAGACAACACACTATATATACATTTATACAGACACACACACTATATACATTATACACGACACACACACTATATATACCTTATCAGACCACCCATATATACATTATACAGACACACACACTATATACATTATACAGACACACACACTATATACATTATACGACACACACACTATATACATTATACAGGCACACACTATATATACATTATACAGACGCACACACTTTATATACATTATACAGACACACACACTAATATACATATACAGACACCACACTATATGACATATACAGACACACCTATATACTTAGACACCACTATATAACATTATACAGACACACACACTATATATACATTATACAGACACACACTACATATACATTATACAGACACACACACACTATATACATTATACAGACACACACACTATATATACATTATACAGCACACACTATATATACATTATACAGACACACACTATATACATTATACAGACACACACACTTTACAACACACCTAATATACATTATACAGACACACACATATATACATTATACAAGAACACACTATATATACATTATACAGACACACACTATATACATTATACAGACACACACACTATATATACATAATACAGACACCACTATTACATTATACAGACACACACACTATATACATTATACAGACACACACTATATATACATTATACAGACACACACTATATATACATTATACAGACACACACTATATATACATTAATACAGACACACACACTATATACATTATACAGCCACACTATAACATATACAGACCACACTAATATACATTATACAGACCACACACTATATACATTATACGAACCACAGACTACACACAATATATACATTATACAGACCACACACATATAATTTACACACACACTATATGACACAACACTATATAACATTATACAGACACACACTATAGACATTATACAGACACACACTATATATACATTATACAGACACACACTATATATATATATATTATATATTGTATTGAACGATATAGTCAAGGTGCACACTAGGCCTTCATTCCCTTTTATTGAGGGTGCAAAAAACAGCGACATTTCGGTCTTTTCTCTCCAGACCTTTCTCAAGCCATTAGCTTAGAAAAGTCTGAGAGAAAAGACTGTTTTTGCACCCTCAATAAAGTTGAATGAAGGCCTAGTTGTGCACCTTGACTATATCGCTTCAATACATATAATCTCCTAGGTAGCACCAGGCATTTACCGTATATACTCGGTATAAGCCGAGGTTTTTAGGTTTAAAAATTAACCTAAAACCTTGACTCGGCTTATACTCGAGTCAGAGAAGCTACCTTGAATCCGAGGCAGCCGCGAGTCCGGCCGGCAGTTCCCAGTAGTTCCTCCGCGTTGCGCGATGACGTCATCACCACGCTGGCGTTGATGACGTCATCGCGCAGCCGCGAAGCAGTAATGGGAACTGCCGGCCGACTCGCGGCTTGCCTCTGGATTGCAGAGAGAGGAAGACTGAAGACCAGTACAGGTAAGTGAGCTGGGGGGGGACTGGGGGGAGGGCTGGGGGTACTGGGGGGAGGGCTGGAGGGACAGTATGCCATGCAGACACCCACATTATCTTTTTACTATAGGTGGTTGGAAACTACAACTCCCAGCAACCAGCTGCTGGGAGTTTGTAGTTTCCAACATCTACAGTGGAAAGGTATTAGGGTGGGGACAGTATGCCATACAGTACCCCCAATACCTTTCTACTATAGGTGGTTTGGAAACTACAACTCCCAGCAACCAAGCATGCTGGAGTTGTAGTTTCCAAACATCTACGTGGAAAGGTATTAGGGTTACTGTATACCCCTCGGCTTATCTCGGGTCAATCATCTTTTCTATTTTTTGAGGCAAAAATGGGTCCTGGCTTATACTCGAGTCGGCTTATCTCGAGTATATACGGTATACAGGAAATATTGGTAGGATAGCAGTGATATAACCATTACAGCAGCACCCAGGCCGTATATCCAGTGAACGGAGTGCGAAGGATCTTCTGTCTATATATATAGACCCCATTAAATACTAATATACAATAGTAACAATAGAATACAATAACAAGTACTGAAATGCCGATACTCTCAATTATGAAGATAATACAAGATAATACACAAGGGTACTCATAGCTATAAGTAATTAACGTTCACTTATAAACATCTGTACAACTATTTTCTTCAGTCCATATGGATTGACCGTGTAACAGTCCTGATCCATATGTTTTCCCGTTGAGTAAGATTTTAGATCTGTGTCCCCCACGTAGTGGTATTGGCACATGATCAATAGCCTGATATCTAAAAGTCAATATCGTTCCAATTTCCAAAAAAAAAATGTTTAGCCAAAGGGTTTTGTAGTCCTGCCGTCTCTAAAGGCCGTGTTTATAGCTGATCTATGGCCATCCATTCTCAATCGCAGGGTAAGGTCCGTTTTGCCCACATAAAACAATCCACAGGGCAGAGAGCCAAGTATACGACTGAGTCGTTGTACAAGTTATGGCATGTTTTTGAACTAATAGGGGTCTTGGTATGTGGATGTAAAAATGGGCCCCTGTTTGCTATGTCTGCAGGATGTGCATTACCACATTTGTAACTTCCACCATTCCTAGTGGTCAACCATGTACGTTCCGGTGAGTAACACTTGACTGGATCCCGTTTAAATAAATATCCCCAAATTTCTACCCCTTCTGTATCCATAGTAGGTTTCTCTCCGGTAAGCAATTCCTCAATTTTTGATCAGTAACAATTTTTCCAATTGTCATGTAAATGTCACTCTTTAGTGGATATGTGGGTATACTTAGTAAAATACAAATGGTGATGATATCCTGGGATTCCTCTCTTAAAGCATTCAGTTAATATTTTATTTCTGGCTCGGTCTAAGGCATTGGTAAGTACTTCCTCTTCATACCCTCTGTGCATAAACCTCCCCACATGTCCATAGTTTGCTGTGTGTATATATATTACACACACATATACGGATACACACACTATATATATTATACAGATACACACACTATATACAATTTACAGACACACACTATATATACATATACAGATAACACACACACTATATATATATATATATATATATATATAATACAGATCACACACTATATATACATTCCACACACTATATATATTATACAGATAGACACACTGTATACATTATACAGATACACACCTATACTTTATACAGATACACACACTATACTTACGGATACACACAACTATATATAGTATAGGGATACCACACACATATATTATACAAGATACACCACACTATATACAATTTACAGACACACACTAATATACATTATACAGATACACACACACACACACACACACACTATAATATATATATATATATATATATAATGGAAATGCAACAAACAGGTAAGCACACCCTTTCATTTAAACAGCAGCCCGGGTGTCCATCATAATAGCATATATGAGGAAAAAGATGTCACTCACGGGTCTTTTGACGAAAACAGCTTTTTATTTACAATCACATCTACGCGTTTCAGCCCAATGTGCAATCCTGATGACGGCTCGCACATGGGGCTGAAACGCGTAGATGTGATTGTACAATAAAAAGCTGTTTTCGTCAAAAGACCCGAGTGACATCTTTTTCCTTCATATATATATAATATATATATATATATATAATACAGATACACACACATATATACATATACACACACATATATATTATAAGATACACACACTGTATACATTATCAGATACACACACTATATATACCTAATACACACACTATATATATTATACGACACACCTGTATACATTATACAGTACACACACTATATAAACATATCACACACTATATATATATATATACAGATACACACACTATATATATTATCCAGATACACACACTGTATACATTATACAGATACACCCACTATACATTATACAGATACCACACAAACTATATATACATTATACGGATACACACACTATATTATTATACAGACCCACACTATATAACTTATACAGATAACACTATATATATAATTATATATATATAATAATATATATATATACAGATACACACACTATAATATCATATACACACACACTAATATATTATACAGATACACTCACTGTATACATTATACAGATACACACACTACTTACTTTACTACGATACACACACTATACATTATACAGATACACACAAACTATATATACATTTACAGACACACACACTATATATATTATATATATATATATAAATACAGATACACACACACTATATATACATTATACAGATACACACACACACACACTATACATTATACAGACATACCACACTATATATACATTAATACAATACACACATATATACATTATACAAACACACACTATATACATTATACAGATACACACACTATATATATACATTATACAGATACACTCACTATATATACATTATAACAGATACAAACACTATATATACATTATACAGTTACACACACTATATACATTATACAGATACACACACACACACACTACATATACATATATATATACACACTATTATACTTATACAGACACACACACATTATATACACATTATACAGATACACGCTTGTGAAGGTTCTCATTCATCCAGGTCATGGTATATCTTTTGTATTCAATTAGCTCACCTGGACTTGAAGTTTAGTACTTAAGAAGTTTCGCTAGTCATCCGACTGGCTTTATCAATTCAGAATGACTTGAACAAGAATCTGTGGCAATTATGTAACCTGGAAAGTCCCAATTAGTATATGACAGCCACACAGAGTACAGTATTAGACACACACAGTACTGCCACACGAGTATAGTCACCCAGAGTGCAGTTGTAGCCACCCAGAGTACAGTAGCAGCCACACACCAGTAGTAGCCACACAGAATACAGTAGTAGCCAGACAGAGTACAGTAGTAGCACACACAGTAATAGCCACCACAGAGTACAGTAGTAGCCACACAGAGTACAATAGCAGCCATACACAGTAATAGCCACACAGAGTACAGTAGTAGCCACACACATGTAGCCACACAGAGTACAGTAGTAGCCACTACAATACAATAGTAGCCAGCACAGAGTACAGTAGTAGCCACACAGAGTACAATGCACGCCACACAGAGTACAGTAGTAGCCACATGGAGTACAATAGTAGCCACACACAGTAAAATCCACACAGAGTACGTAGTAGCCACACAGAATCAGTATTAGCCACACACAGTAGTAACCTCACAGAGTACAGTAGTAGCCACACAGTACAGTAGTAGCCACACACAGTAGTAGCCGCACACTGTAGTATCCACACAGAGTACAGTAGTAGCCACACACAGTAGTAGCCACAACCAGGTACAGAAATAGCCCACACAACCATTACTAGCCCCGAGTAAATATCGAATATCGAATTCGCAAGTAAAATGTCTATTATACAAATACGCAAGTAAATATTGAATATCGAATCCGCGAGTAAAATATCTATTATACCAATACGCGAGTAAATATCGAATTATCGAATCTGCGAGTAAAATGTCTATTATACCAATACGCGAGTAAATATCGAATATCGAATTCGCAAGTAAAATGTCTATTATACCAATACGCGAGTAAATATCGAATATCGAATTCGCAAGTAAAATGTCTATTATACAAATACGCAAGTAAATATTGAATATCGAATCCACAAGTAAAATGTCTATTATACCAATACGCAAGTAAATATAGAATTATCAAATCCGCAAGTAAAATGTCTATTATACCAATACGCGAGTAAATATCGAATATTGAATCCGCGAGTAAAATGTCTATTATACCAATACACGAGTAAATATCGAATATCGAATCCGCGAGTAAAATGTCTATTATACCAATACGTGAGTAAATATCGAATATCGAATCCAGGAGTAAAATGTCTATTATACCAATACGCGAGTAAATATCGAATATGCGAGTAAAATGTCTATTATACCAATACGCGAGTAAATATCGAATGATTGAATCTGCGAGTAAAATGTCTATTATACCTATATGCTCGTAAATATCGAATATCGAATCCGCGAGTAAATATCGAATGATCGAATCTCCGATTAATGGATAATTATCGAATGTTCGAGCACGATTTTACTCTTCGAACGTGTTCCCCAGACCATTTCCCAGGTCCCACAGCCATTTACATTAAGTTACCATTGATATTTTAATTGTATTTCATTCCAACTTTTCAAACTATTTGACTCCCATTGACTTTAATGGGTCTGTTTTCGACCTTTCGAGCTTTTGAAAGTTCGCCCAGCTCTAATCTAGAATGGATTGACCATTGATGTTACCAGTGGTACAAATAATCGATGGCTCCCCGCTTGGAAAAAGATCATAGAGTCAAAGATCGTTGGGGTTGTATAGAAGAACAGAACACTAGGGCTGTCGTTAGACAGCTAGAAGATAAAGATTATTTGACTGATGGTCGTCTAACGTGTGTTCGTAGTTTAATGCCGGCCATACACTAGAATAACACCCCTGCGACCCATCATGCACTTGCATTCTGTTTGTTGTCCCGTTCGTCATTGATTTGTTAGCCATGAATGTATGGTCCATTAGTGGTTTAATATAATCCTATTTAAATGCAATGACAAGACGACTCCTAGCTAAACTGCTTAAAAGGGTCCTTGTCATTCAATGTTTTCCCAAATTCCCCAGCTGTGCTAATGATGATTGGTTCGTCAGTGACATTGTTTAAATTCAGCCCAATACCGTTACCAAGGATCGGGTCACAATTAGAACACAATACAGGACACAGACAAAGAAGCGACCTGTTGATGTGTGACAGTAGAAGATAGTAAATCCTTTAAACCCTTTAGTTTTCCCTGTGTCTAGTTTATATCCCTTTGTTACAACCTTGATGACCCCCTGTGGACCTGAGCAAACCTGTTGTATCCAGCTTGGCCAAGTCAAGGACCAGTAATAGCAAATCTTTACATTTTATTTCCACCCTTTAGTTTGATATTAGGAAATGCAAATGCACACTCACCGCTATTCACATGTTTCTCCCTGTGCATTTGTGTTTTCTATTTCTATCAATAGCAGTAAGCCCCCGATTCTATTAAGAATTGGCAACCCGACAGAGCAAAACGACCCCACCCCCCACATGTGGGGGTTGAGGGTACTGACTCTCATGCATGTGCATGTTGTGGCCGTGTCCAGAGTCCATATTTTTACAACTTTCCTTTAGTATATAGGATAATGGAAATGCACCAATTTCCAGATACATCACAATATGCCCTGCATCAGAATGTGGGAACACTACAGTGTGTACCATATAAGGGGATAATTGTGATCTCTACCTGGACTAGCCATGTTGATTACAGTATAGTGTAAAATCCGTGCACACAAATTAAAACAGCATAGCAAACCTAGGTACATACCTAGCGATTTCTCCTCCTGACCGACCGTTCGATACTTTCAGTCACGTGATTGGACGAGGTTTTCCACCATGTCCGATCGTCCTTTCGTCTGGTTTGGACGAACGGTCAGTCAGACATGGTCGCATTCGGATGTGATAATTTCGGTCCGATCGACCGATACACTGAACTATCGGTCGATCGGACCGAAATATCTCATTGTGTGTACCCAGCTTTAGATTCGAGTAAAGCCCTGTGCATATTAGAGAATTGTCCGACAATGAACGTTTCAGGCAACTTGTAGGCATCTGCCATCCTGCCAATGTCAGGGAGGGACATTCATTATTGTCCCCTGCTGTGTGAAAACTTCCTATCGCTCCCCTTCTCCATAGTACAGTACTGTCTGTCTGCCTAATGCTAAGAACCCTGCCTGTATTTGAATTGTTGGTTAGATCTCATGTGGAGCAATTTATCTGATATGTACGAGACTTAAAGGAGAACTATAGTGTTCATAATGTTTGTTCAAAAATAGTCAAAATGAAAAGTATCGGGGTCAGGGATGTAGAATCGGTTCTTATTACCTCCCAATATCATTTCTATGAGGAGCGTCAGGACAAAGAAAACTGGTTCTGCCAGGCTTCCTGAGTGCTTCAGCTCTATCTTTAATACAGGAAGGCCCATGACACTAACCTGGCAGATGAAAACTGTATGTGCTGTAGCTCCTTAACAAAACAATATTGGAAGGTAGGAATAATCAATCCTACTTCCCAGCCCCAGGTACTTTTCACTTTTAAAAAGTACATTGTTTACAGTACAGTTGTCTTTTAAGTTTTGAAAAGGTAAATGAAACTTTTAAGTGCCCATACACACATATCTACACAGACGGATCAATCAGGGCTTATTCTCAATATGCTGCACATGCGTTTGCAAGAACAATTTTGTCCCCATCGAGATCCATCTCAGCGTACGTGTTGCAATGGGTTTATACACAGAATTGTTCTCATTACCAAGTGCATTTGTATTTTAAATATATACAAAAATGTGAATGTACATGAAAACGCACAATGCAAAAACAGGCGTGGATTGTTTGGTGTGAGATGTGTAGTGTGTAGTGTGTAGTGCACATTCTAGGGGGCCAACTATGGTTTGAAATACATTTTATACTGACTTGTAGCTTTGCATTGCCAACTCTTCCCTTTAAAACAAACACATAAAACCTGCTGAATGGCTGGGTAGTATTTTCAGTAGAAAGGCTGTGATGATTACAAACAGTGAGCATTAGAAACAATGCCGCCCATACACTGGCCCGATATTAGGGTTAATTTCTCATCCTGCTGCTGTTTCTGGACATTATCACAGTCACAAACAAAGTGCTGTTTTTCCTTTCCTCTATGGGTCTCGTCTGCTCCTCTCCGTCCAATGTGGTCATCAGAAAAATCGAAAATTGTAGATGAGCCCCAAATAGTGCAATCTGCAACGTTTTTGTTAAATGTGTAGCAACATGTTTCGGAGCTATGTGCTCCTATCAAGCGCATTGACTGGCCTGGACCAGTATTCTAGGCCAGGGAATATTATTGCAGGCAAGGGAAGATTTCCTGGCCTCGACATTATTATTACATAATGTTGGCCCAGGCAGTTCCATGGAACATCATCATGTGTGTATGGCCACCTTAAGTGATTTACAATCAAAGATACACTGGTGTTGTTTTGCAGTTTTCGTGGCCATACACGCTATAACTGCGGTTGTACAATTGTCGGCCCGTGTATGGATTGGTTGACAATCGTACTATGTTTTTTCCTATCGGACCAATTACAGAGAAAAATTCTGTCCCCCCATCGCTTCTATGGCCACGTTAGTACAGGGAAATACAAAGTAGCTGATTGGCTCCTTATTTCCTAAAGATAAAGTTACAGTGAGTGCTGGAACCAGATGATGTTGACACTAATTCCACCTCTCCCTTGTTTTCTTGGTTCCTCCTGTGTTATAGCGACTGTTGTCCGGGAAAAGGCCACATAGAGTACAATAGTAGCCACACACCTACTAATTGTAATAATAACCTCCACATCCTGCATGGAATTGTGCAAACAACCGCCAGGTTAAGACAAGACATATATACAGGGCCAGTGTATCAGTTATAGAGATGAATGGTGAACAGCAAGTGGTGTTGATTTAGATTTTTGAAATCCCAACATTCCCTGGCTGCAAATTCTGAGAGTTGTTGTATTCAGACATCTGAAGGTTTGCAGGTCAGACATTCCTGTTGAGCAAGACATGACAACTTTCAAGGTACTGAATAAAGTAGGAAATATATGGAGCAATGTGTTCTATTGCGCTTCCAACTATTGACTGCTTTTCATATTGGATAAACTACACCACTAGGCCCATAAGCATTTTAAGGGCTTGGGAGAAGTTACAATCTTGGCATTGTGAATATCTGAGAAAATCACCTTCACCCACCAGTAAAACATAGATTTATAACCATAATTATCAATAGTTCATTTATAGATATTCAATTTCATAGTTTACCCAAATAATATGAGGGGCATTTAATTAGTGCCATGGCGCTCTATTTTTCTCTTAAAGGGCAACTTAGTTTTAAATCAAAACCATTCTACTGTACCATTAAAAGGAACCCTGGATCACCTCTCCAGGTGAAACATGTGAGAAGTTATATTGCTGGAAAGGTTTGCAATATAATTCCTGAACACTTCCTGCGTTCATGGCTTGTCGTAGCCATATGACCAATCTCTGCCTGCCTTATTAGTCCCCCTTTAAAACTGTCAATTTTTTTTTAAGTCTGTGCAAGTACTTTCTATTAGAGATGGACTAGAACTCGAACCCGATTTCGAGACAAACTTATCGAGTTCGAACAGACTCGTACTTCTCAAACCATCCCGGACCCGAATTTCTCAGACTTTCAAACTTTCCTAGAGTCAAGTGCACAACTAGGCCTTCATTCAACCTTTTATTGAGGGTGCAAAAAACAGCGACATTTCGTTCTTTTCTCTCAGACCTTTCTCAAGCCATTAGCTTGAGAAAAGTCTGAGAGAAAAGACTGTTTTTTTGCACCCTCAATAAAGTTTGAATGAAGGCCTTATTGTGCACCTTGACTATTCGCTTCAATACAATATAATCTCCTGGTAGCACCAGGCATTTACCGTATATACTCGAGTATAAGCCGAGGTTTTTAGGTTTAAAAATTAACCTAAAACCTTGACTCGGCTTATACTCGAGTCAGAAGAAACTTACCTTAAATCCAGAGGCAGCCGCGAGTCCGGCCGGCAGTTCCCAGTAGTCCCTCGCGGTTGCGCATGACGTCATCACGCACGGGCGTGATGACGTCATCGCGCAGCCGCGAAGCAGTAATGGGAACTGCCGGCCGACTCCGGCTGCCTCTGGATTGCAGAGAGAGAGACTGAAGACCAGGTACAGGTAAGTGAGCTGGGGGGGGACTGGGGGAGGGCTGGGGGTACTGGGGGGAGGGCTGGAGGGACAGTATGCCATGCAGACACCCACATTATCTTTTTACTATAGGGGTTGGAAACTACAACTCCTCAGCAACCAAGCATGCTGGGAGTTGTAGTTTCCAAACATCTACAGTGGAAAGGTATTAGGGTGGGGGACAGTATGCCATACAGTAACCCCCAATACCTTTCTACATAGGTGGTGGAAACTACAACTCCCAGCAACCAAGCATGCTGGAGTTGTAGTTTCCAACATCTACAGTGGAAAGGTATAGGGTTACTGTATACCCTCGGCTTATACTCGGGTCACATCATCTTTTCTATTTTTTGAGGCAAAAATGGGGGCCTCGGCTTATACTCAGTCGGCTTATACTCGAGTATATACGGTATACAGGAAATATTGGTAGGATAGCAGTGATATATACCATTACAGCAGCACCCAGGCCGTATATTCCAGTGAACGGAGTGCGAAGGATCTTCTGTCTATATATATAGACCCCATTAAATACTAATATACTAAATAGATAACAATGATCAATAACAAGTACTGAAATGCCGATACTCTCAATATGAAGATAATACAAGATAATAACAAAAGGGTACTCATAGCTATAAGTAATTAACGTTCACTTATAAAACATCTGTACAACTATTTTCATTCAGTCCATATGGATTGACCGTGTTTACAGTCCTGATCCAATATGTTTTCCCGTTGGAGTAAGTTTTAGATCTGTGTCCCCCACGTAGTGGTATTGGCACTGATCAAGCCTGATATCTAAAGTAGCAATATCGTGTCCAAGTTCCAAAAAATGTTTAGCCAAAGGGTTTGTTAGTCCTGCCGTCTCTAAGGCCGTGTTTATAGCTGATCTATGGCCATCCATCTCAATCGCAGGGTAAGGTCCGTTTTGCCCACATAAAACAATCCACAGGGGCAAGAAGCCAAGTATACGACATGAGCGTTGTACAAGTTATGGCATGTTTTATACAATAGGGTCTTGGTATGTGGATGTAAAAATGGGCCCCTGTTTGCATATGTCGGCAGGATGTGCAATTCCACTTTGTAACTTCCACCATTCCTAGTGGTCAACCATGTACGTTCCGGTGAGTAACACTTGACTGGATCCCGTTTAAATAAAATATCCCCCAAATTTCTACCCCTTCTGTATCCAATAGTAGGTTTCTCCGGTAAGCAATTCCTCAATTTTTGATCAATACAATATTTTCCAATTGTCATGTAAAATGTCACTTACTTTAGTGGATAGTGTGGTATACTTAGTAATACATACAAATGTGATGAGTCCTGGGATTCTCTCTTAAAGCATTCAGTTAATATTTTATTCTGGCTCGGTCTAAGGCATGGTAGTACTTCCTCTTCATACCCTCTGTGCATAACCTCCCCACATGTCCATAGTTTGCTGTGTGTATATATATATACACACACATTACGGATACAAACACTATAATATTACAGATACACACACTATATACAATTTTACAGACACACACTATATATACATTATACAGATACACACACACTATATATATTATATATATATAAAATATAATACAGATCCACACCTATATTACATACACACACTAATATATTATCAATAGACACACTGTATACATATACAGATCACACACACTTTATACAGATACACACCCTATACTTATACGGATACACACAAACTTATAACATAGGGATACACACACTATATATTTATACAGATACCACACCTATATACAATTTACAGACACACACTATATATACATTATACAGATACACACACACACACACACACACTATTATATATATATATATATATATAATGGAAATGCAACAAACAGGTAAGCACACCTTTCATTTAAACAGCAGCCCGGGTGTCCATCATAAATAGCATATATGAAGGAAAAAGATGTCACTCACGGGTCTTTTGACGAAAACAGCTTTTTATGTACAATCACATCTACGCGTTTCAGCCCATGTGCAATCCTGATGACGGCTCGCACATTGGGCTGAAACGCGTAGATGTGATTGTACAATAAAAAGCTGTTTTCGTCAAAAGACCCGTGAGTGACATCTTTTTCCTTCATATATATAGATATTTATAATATATATATATATACAGATACACACACTAATATCCATATACACACACTATATATTTATACAGATACACACACTGTATACATATACAGATCACACACTATATATACATATACACACACATATATATTATACAGACACACACTGTATACATTATACAGATACACACACTATATATACATATCCCACACTATATTATATATTATACAGATACACACACTAATATATTATACAGATACACACACTGTATACATTATACGATACACACACTATACATATACAGATACACACAAACTATATATATACATTATACGATACACACACTATATATATATACAGACACACACTATATATACATTATACAGATACACACTATATATATATATATATATATATATATATATATATATATAATACAGATACACACACTATATATACATATACACACACACTATATATATTATACAGATACACACACTGTATACATTATCAGATACACACTATACTTTATACAGATACACACACTATACATTATACAGATACACACAAACTATAATACATTATACAGACACACACACTATATATATATAATATATATATATAATATAATACAGATACACACACTATATATACATTATACAGATACACACACACCACACTATACATATACAGACATACACACACTTATATCATTATCAAATACCACACTATATATACATTATACAAATACACACACTATATACATTATACATACACACACTATATATATACATTATACAGATACACTCACTATATATACATTATACAGTACAAACACTATATATTACATATCAGGTACACACACTATATACATTATACAGATACACACACACCACACTACATATACATTATATATGAACACACTATTTATACATTATACAGACACACACACATTATATACACATTATACAGATACACGCTTGTGAAGGTTCTCATTCATCCAGGTCATGGTATATCTTTTGTATTCAATAGCTCAACTGGACTTGAAGTTTAGTACTTGAAGACGTTTCGCTAGTCATCCGACTGGCTTATCAATTCAGAATGACTTGAACAAGAATCTGTGGCATTATGTAACCTGGAAAGTCCCAATTAGTATATTGACAGCCACACAGAGTACGTAGTGACACACACAGTACTAGCCACACAGAGTAGTAGTCACCCAGAGTGCAGTTGTAGCCACCCAGAGTACAGTAGCAGCCACACACAGTAGTAGCCACACAGAATACAGATAGTAGCCAGACAGAGTACAGTAGTAGCCACACACAGTAATAGCCACACAGAGTACAGTAGTAGCCACACAGAGTACAAAGCAGCCATACACAGTAATAGCCACAGCAGTTACAGTAGTAGCCACACACAGTAGTAGCCACACAGAGTCAGTAGTAAGCCACATACAATACAATAGTAGCCAGACAGAGTAAGTAGTAGCCACACAGAGTACAATAGCAGCCACACAGAGTACAGTAGTAGCCACATGGAGTACAATAGTAGCCACACACAGTAAAATCCACACAGAGTACAGTAGTCCACACAGAATACAGTATTAGCCACACACAGTAGTAACCTCACAGAGTACAGTAGTAGCCACACAGTACAGTAGTAGCCACACACAGTAGTAGCCGCACACTGTAGTATCCACACAGAGTACAGTAGTAGCCACACACGTAGAGCCACACAGAGTACAGAAATAGCCACACACCTACTAGCCACATAGAGTACAATAGTGCCACACACCTACTAATTGTAATAATAACCTCCACATCCTGCATGGAATTGTGCAAACAACCGCCAGTTAAGACAAGACATATATACAGGGCCAGTGTATCAGTTATAGAGATGAATGTTGAACAGCAAGTGGTGTTGATTTAGATTTTTGAAATCCCAACATTCCCTGGCTGCAAATTCTGAGAGTGGTTGTATTCAGACATCTGAAGGTTTGCAGGTCAGACATTCCTGTTGAGCAAGACATGACAACTTTCAAGGTACTGAATAAAGTAGGAAATATATGGAGCAATGTGTTCTATTGCGCTTCCAACATTGACTGCTTTTCATATTGGATAAACTACACCACTGCCCTAAGCATTTTAAGGGCTTGGGGAAGTTTACAATCTTGGCATTGTGAATATCTGAGAAAATCACCTTCACCCACCAGTAAAACATAGATTTATAACCATAATATCAATAGTTCATTTATAATATTCATTTCATAGTTTACCCAAAATATGAGGGGCATTTAATTAGTGCCAGGCGCACTCATTTTTCTCTTAAAGGGCAACTTAGTTTTAAATCAAAACCATTCTACTGTACCATTAAAAGGAACCCTGGATCACCTCTCCAGGTGAAACATGTGAGAAGTTATATTGCTGGAAAGGTTTGCAATATAATTCCTGAACACTTCCTGCGTTCATGGCTTGTCGTAGCCATATGACCAATCTCTGCCTGCCTTATTAGTCCCCCTTTAAAACTGTCAATTTTTTTTTAAGTCTGTGCAAGTACTTTCTATTAGAGATGGACTAGAACTCGAACCCGATTTCGAGACAAACTTATCGAGTTCGAACAGACTCGTACTTCTCAAACCATCCCGGACCCGAATTTTTCAGACTTTTAAACTTTCCTGACTTTCGATAATTTACAAGTTCGAAAATCAAACAATTTTCGAATCGTTTAAGGCATAATTAGCGAATCTTCTGATCATTTATGGGATAAATAGTGAAAATCTAAATTGTATTTCATTCAAACTTTTCAAACTATTTGACTCCCATTAACTTTAATGGGTCAGTTTCCAAACTTTCGAACTTTCCATATAGTTTGATCGTTCGAAAACGGACCGAACTTTCGGAAGTTCGGCCATCTCTACTTTCTATCTTTCCCAGCATAAGTAAGCATGCTCAGACTCCAAAGACTGGGGAAGAACAGTAGGTCAGGTGATGTCACTTGAGCTACTTTGATCATTCACCGCAATATAATTTCTCACAGGCCAGATAGGGTTCCAGGGCTCATTTTAAAAATAATTTAAAGGACAACTGTACCTTTTAAAAATCAAAATTACCTGGGGCAGGATTTGTTATTCCTATCTCTGTTGAAGAACTACAGCTGTCTTCTTCTAAGTGCAGAAACAATATATTTGGAGGTAGAAATCACCAATTCTTCCTCCCTGTCCCAGATACTTTTCATTTAAATGTTTTTTATTAAAGACTTTATACACAATATAATTCTCCTTTAATTACCACCAAACAGACCACTGATCGGTAAGGCTGGGTATACACCAGCCAATATTTTCGGCCGACTGTCCGATTCACGGCACTTTCGGTCGATCGTCCGAAAATATCGGGCATGCCGGAAAATTCCAATCGATCGTGCGGTTCCCTATGGAAACGCACGATTGATCGTTGTCCGAATTTGCCGAGACCAATGGCCTTTTTTCTCGCTCGTGTGTACCCAGCTTTAACCCAATGGGTAGTCTGATGGGAACATTATCTGGCCTGTACATAGCCATACCTTTATAATTTCATTTCATTGTTAATTGTAAATTTTCCTTTTTATTTATCAGTTTCGCTCATCATTTTGACTTTTCTCTTTTTTTAAATTCCCCACATTTTTTTCTTGCAGAGAAATTGTATTCATAGGAAGGATCAATCGCCACTTTGTAATTGAATACAATGCTCATTTGTTTTCCGCGTTCTTATTTTTTTTTGTAGGCTTTCAGTTGAGAGATCGTATTAAACTGACTTACTGTGCAAGTTATGGGAATCTCTCCGTGTTTACCGTCTAGGACTAGGAGAAGAGTGAATACATCAGGCCTACAGTGACCGTGTTAATTAAACAAGCCCATGTATAAACCAGTGCAAGATGGAGCATTTCGATTGGTCCTTCCAATTAAAAATGTAATTAGGAAAAATCGATTGGATGTACTATATATACTGAATGTCTGTATAGCCTGCTTCAAGGGCTAAGCCATACTAGTCAGTTTTAACGCGATTACTTCTTTTTGCGAAAGGCACGCACCCCGGTTGTGCAATATTGCTCTATGGTTCGCAGGACGGTTACATGCATTACCACGCATTACAGGACGCTTACACGCATTGCCGGCCAGCATAGTGTGGACTCAGCTTATAAAAAAAACAAGTGGATATAGAATCTGCCGATGGATACTTTAATCCGCACTCTTCTGTTCAGTTTCCTAACTTAATCTGGGTACAAATGTGATATAATGTACGACAGTTAATTTGCCCTTTAACCTTTTCCAACACAAGTCCTGGTAGACACAGGTTTAGTTTTGACACTATCTTCCTGACCGACTGATCAATAAACTGATAAGTAGTCTGCTGGTAAAGAAGAAAAGT
Organism: Hymenochirus boettgeri; assembly: GCA_019447015.1. Taxonomy (NCBI): domain Eukaryota; kingdom Metazoa; phylum Chordata; class Amphibia; order Anura; family Pipidae; genus Hymenochirus; species Hymenochirus boettgeri. The sequence goes on along the minus strand of CM033475.1, from coordinate 7,967,769 downwards.
GGCACTGGTACTGGCACCGCCAATATTTTGATGGAACTGATTAGGTGAAACTGATTGGCCCGGCCTAATTATTTGGCAGCCAATGGATAAGACATTGGGCCCGGTTGGGCAGGGTTTGGGTGTCCAGGCCAAGGTAGAGTTTGGGTAGGCCAGGGGTGGATAAAAGTAGGTATACCAACATTCAATACCTTTTCGTTTTAGGAAAAACGCTTACAGGGAGATTCAATAAAAGTTCTTATAGTTAAAAATGGTGCTAATTCTGCCCTAGCCAATCAGATCTTATTTAACTTTTGAAAGCTAACATCTGATTGGTTGGAGGCAAAATTAGCACCATTTTTAACAATAAGAATGCGTTTTAACTCTGCCAGGAAATGTGTGTGTGTTTGGAAACAATAGACTCGTGCCAGAGTTTTCCTCCCAATCCATGATCCCACTGGTGGAACGAACCCCAGAAGATTCATTTATCAGAGAGACACTTGCTAATAACAGAATAAGGGCAGGGTCCCTGATAATATGACCTATAGACATATAAATGTTAATAAACGGTCATGTACAGGGCACCCATTGACCTAGTGATACATTTAAACACCATTAGAGCTGGAATTTTAGAAACATTCTATGGGCAATTTACGGAGAGTCGCAGTGATCTTTTTCATGTCTTAAAGTCATGCTATATAAATCCACATAATAATAATAACCAATTTACTAGTGGTTAACGTGTCTTAAAGACAGGTGTTGTGCTGGCTGTGCAGGTATCGCAAAAGACACCCATGCAGCATGCTCAATCGACTTACAGGGAGCTGTATCCATCTATGTATGAAACTGCTCTGTGTAATTCTCCCTTCTGGAATTCAATAAGCAATTTGAAAGGGAAAGTACTTGTGAAAGGGAAAGTTGTCGTGCATCGAGCCAGAGTTAGAAGTGTGGCCTGTAGATGGCAGTGTTCCCATTCTAGCTTGTCTTTCCTTTGTAGATAGCCAAGGAAGCGACTGTGCTGAGAAATGAGACAGTAGAATGTGCCTTCTCGTTACTTTTAATTAGGCAGGTTTAATTAGGCAGGTTTGTCCTATAATTGCCTTCTAATTAGAATTGTCAATGGAACTCCGAGGTGAAGTAAATCCATGATGTGACATCACATTCTTGACACTGCACCTCCTCATTGAAAATTCCTAGCCTTATGTATTATATTATAAGTTATAATGACTGAAACACACTGGTATGTTCCCTGCGTTAATAGTTATTTGGATCAAGGATACAGATGTTGGGCAAAGCAATGCGCCCAACTGGAAGGCTACTTATGGCTGCAGTAATGTCTTCCACATATGCAGAGATATTTTCTGAAATGCTTAAACTTATGGTGCCCATAGACGTTACGATCGCAGTTGTACGATATCGGGATATTCCGATATTGTATGATCGTAGGATCACATATGGCTGATTGGGCGATGATCGTACGATTTTTACTGCTATCGGTTGGATTTTTTTTTTGCCCAATACTATTGTACGGTTCGCTGATTGTACGACCGCGATGGATGCGTCTATGGGCACCTTTACAGAAGACTCAGACAATCGGTTTGGCTTCCACTATTGGACATGGCTAGCACTGACCACATCATCTCCAGGAGGAAAATAAGGAAACATCACCAGGGAACCGTCTGTGAAAAACTGCCCAACAGCGTGAGAGATTTTATAGGAAATATTTCCTGCCGGGTTCTGGACCAATAAAGGTCTTGTTTGTTGGAAAGGAATGGATCTGGGTGCTGCCATAAAAACTCACCCCTTTACCCGATAAATAAATCACCGTATTCATTGTTTTCCATCACAAGACGTTTTGTCTTTATGGCATCGCCAGCTGTGAATCAAGTTTATTGTTTCTGATGGAGTCCATAGACCATTGGCACATTGGACATTTAAACCTGAACCTATTGACCCGTATTTAGATTAGTAGCACAAAGAACCTTTAAGCAGTGACTGCTATGTTTTTAACCAAACCTTTACAACATTCCACGTCTCCCTGGAAACCTGCAATAAACCCCAATAAACCCAAACCTGCAGTAAAGTGTCTGCAAAGTCCATGGCGACAAAGGAGATTTTGGGTGAAATTGTTCAGGGAAGTTAGACACATTCTGGTCTAAAGTCAAGTCTTATTACTTCTATGGAAACTCGGGGAAACCTCAGATCCAAAATAAACTATCGGAGGTTCCAATCACACCATCAACGTGAATTTCTCAGACCTATCAAATGGATGGGCATGGATGGTTCAATTTATTGAATTTATCAAATGTAATTCCTTTCCAATTGCAGATCAATAAACTGCACAATTTCTATTAAAGAACTAATTGGTCACGTTAGAACATCTCCCGATTAAGGACATAGAAAGTGAAAGGAGCATTTTTGCTTGAACTGCATTGAGCAACCTTAATAATATAGCCGAACTATTCAATTCGAACGGACTCGGACTTCTCAAACTATCCCAGACCTGTAATTATCAAATGCTCGAACGTTCGAGGCGTGCGAATATTCAAGTAAAATGTCCATATACTAATATGTGAGTAAATATCGAATCAGCGAGTAAAATTTCTATTATACCAATACGCAAGTAAATATCGAATTCGCAAGTAAAATGTCTATTATACAATACGTGAGTAAATATCGAATATCGAATTCGCAAGTAAATTGTCTATTATCCCAATACGCTGGTAAATATCGAATATCGAATCGCAAGTAAAATGTCTATTATACCAATACGGAGTAAATATCGATATCGAATTCGCAAGTAAAATGTCTATTATACCAATACCGCGAAGTAATATTGAATATCGAATTCGAGTAATGTCTATTATACAATACGTACGTAAATATGAATATCGAATCCGCGAGTAAAATGTCTATTATCCAATACGAGTAAATATCGATATCGAATCGCATAAAATGTCTATTAATCTATTACGCAGTAAATATCGAATATCGAATTCGCAAGTAAAATGTCTATTATACAAATACGCAAGTAAATATTGAATATCGAATCCGCGAGTAAAATATCTATTATACCAATACGCGAGTAAATATCGAATTATCGAATCTGCGAGTAAAATGTCTATTATACCAATACGCGAGTAAATATCGAATATCGAATTCGCAAGTAAAATGTCTATTATACCAATACGCGAGTAAATATCGAATATCGAATTCGCAAGTAAAATGTCTATTATACAAATACGCAAGTAAATATTGAATATCGAATCCACAAGTAAAATGTCTATTATACCAATACGCAAGTAAATATAGAATTATCAAATCCGCAAGTAAAATGTCTATTATACCAATACGCGAGTAAATATCGAATATTGAATCCGCGAGTAAAATGTCTATTATACCAATACACGAGTAAATATCGAATATCGAATCCGCGAGTAAAATGTCTATTATACCAATACGTGAGTAAATATCGAATATCGAATCCAGGAGTAAAATGTCTATTATACCAATACGCGAGTAAATATCGAATATGCGAGTAAAATGTCTATTATACCAATACGCGAGTAAATATCGAATGATTGAATCTGCGAGTAAAATGTCTATTATACCTATATGCTCGTAAATATCGAATATCGAATCCGCGAGTAAATATCGAATGATCGAATCTCCGATTAATGGATAATTATCGAATGTTCGAGCACGATTTTACTCTTCGAACGTGTTCCCCAGACCATTTCCCAGGTCCCACAGCCATTTACATTAAGTTACCATTGATATTTTAATTGTATTTCATTCCAACTTTTCAAACTATTTGACTCCCATTGACTTTAATGGGTCTGTTTTCGACCTTTCGAGCTTTTGAAAGTTCGCCCAGCTCTAATCTAGAATGGATTGACCATTGATGTTACCAGTGGTACAAATAATCGATGGCTCCCCGCTTGGAAAAAGATCATAGAGTCAAAGATCGTTGGGGTTGTATAGAAGAACAGAACACTAGGGCTGTCGTTAGACAGCTAGAAGATAAAGATTATTTGACTGATGGTCGTCTAACGTGTGTTCGTAGTTTAATGCCGGCCATACACTAGAATAACACCCCTGCGACCCATCATGCACTTGCATTCTGTTTGTTGTCCCGTTCGTCATTGATTTGTTAGCCATGAATGTATGGTCCATTAGTGGTTTAATATAATCCTATTTAAATGCAATGACAAGACGACTCCTAGCTAAACTGCTTAAAAGGGTCCTTGTCATTCAATGTTTTCCCAAATTCCCCAGCTGTGCTAATGATGATTGGTTCGTCAGTGACATTGTTTAAATTCAGCCCAATACCGTTACCAAGGATCGGGTCACAATTAGAACACAATACAGGACACAGACAAAGAAGCGACCTGTTGATGTGTGACAGTAGAAGATAGTAAATCCTTTAAACCCTTTAGTTTTCCCTGTGTCTAGTTTATATCCCTTTGTTACAACCTTGATGACCCCCTGTGGACCTGAGCAAACCTGTTGTATCCAGCTTGGCCAAGTCAAGGACCAGTAATAGCAAATCTTTACATTTTATTTCCACCCTTTAGTTTGATATTAGGAAATGCAAATGCACACTCACCGCTATTCACATGTTTCTCCCTGTGCATTTGTGTTTTCTATTTCTATCAATAGCAGTAAGCCCCCGATTCTATTAAGAATTGGCAACCCGACAGAGCAAAACGACCCCACCCCCCACATGTGGGGGTTGAGGGTACTGACTCTCATGCATGTGCATGTTGTGGCCGTGTCCAGAGTCCATATTTTTACAACTTTCCTTTAGTATATAGGATAATGGAAATGCACCAATTTCCAGATACATCACAATATGCCCTGCATCAGAATGTGGGAACACTACAGTGTGTACCATATAAGGGGATAATTGTGATCTCTACCTGGACTAGCCATGTTGATTACAGTATAGTGTAAAATCCGTGCACACAAATTAAAACAGCATAGCAAACCTAGGTACATACCTAGCGATTTCTCCTCCTGACCGACCGTTCGATACTTTCAGTCACGTGATTGGACGAGGTTTTCCACCATGTCCGATCGTCCTTTCGTCTGGTTTGGACGAACGGTCAGTCAGACATGGTCGCATTCGGATGTGATAATTTCGGTCCGATCGACCGATACACTGAACTATCGGTCGATCGGACCGAAATATCTCATTGTGTGTACCCAGCTTTAGATTCGAGTAAAGCCCTGTGCATATTAGAGAATTGTCCGACAATGAACGTTTCAGGCAACTTGTAGGCATCTGCCATCCTGCCAATGTCAGGGAGGGACATTCATTATTGTCCCCTGCTGTGTGAAAACTTCCTATCGCTCCCCTTCTCCATAGTACAGTACTGTCTGTCTGCCTAATGCTAAGAACCCTGCCTGTATTTGAATTGTTGGTTAGATCTCATGTGGAGCAATTTATCTGATATGTACGAGACTTAAAGGAGAACTATAGTGTTCATAATGTTTGTTCAAAAATAGTCAAAATGAAAAGTATCGGGGTCAGGGATGTAGAATCGGTTCTTATTACCTCCCAATATCATTTCTATGAGGAGCGTCAGGACAAAGAAAACTGGTTCTGCCAGGCTTCCTGAGTGCTTCAGCTCTATCTTTAATACAGGAAGGCCCATGACACTAACCTGGCAGATGAAAACTGTATGTGCTGTAGCTCCTTAACAAAACAATATTGGAAGGTAGGAATAATCAATCCTACTTCCCAGCCCCAGGTACTTTTCACTTTTAAAAAGTACATTGTTTACAGTACAGTTGTCTTTTAAGTTTTGAAAAGGTAAATGAAACTTTTAAGTGCCCATACACACATATCTACACAGACGGATCAATCAGGGCTTATTCTCAATATGCTGCACATGCGTTTGCAAGAACAATTTTGTCCCCATCGAGATCCATCTCAGCGTACGTGTTGCAATGGGTTTATACACAGAATTGTTCTCATTACCAAGTGCATTTGTATTTTAAATATATACAAAAATGTGAATGTACATGAAAACGCACAATGCAAAAACAGGCGTGGATTGTTTGGTGTGAGATGTGTAGTGTGTAGTGTGTAGTGCACATTCTAGGGGGCCAACTATGGTTTGAAATACATTTTATACTGACTTGTAGCTTTGCATTGCCAACTCTTCCCTTTAAAACAAACACATAAAACCTGCTGAATGGCTGGGTAGTATTTTCAGTAGAAAGGCTGTGATGATTACAAACAGTGAGCATTAGAAACAATGCCGCCCATACACTGGCCCGATATTAGGGTTAATTTCTCATCCTGCTGCTGTTTCTGGACATTATCACAGTCACAAACAAAGTGCTGTTTTTCCTTTCCTCTATGGGTCTCGTCTGCTCCTCTCCGTCCAATGTGGTCATCAGAAAAATCGAAAATTGTAGATGAGCCCCAAATAGTGCAATCTGCAACGTTTTTGTTAAATGTGTAGCAACATGTTTCGGAGCTATGTGCTCCTATCAAGCGCATTGACTGGCCTGGACCAGTATTCTAGGCCAGGGAATATTATTGCAGGCAAGGGAAGATTTCCTGGCCTCGACATTATTATTACATAATGTTGGCCCAGGCAGTTCCATGGAACATCATCATGTGTGTATGGCCACCTTAAGTGATTTACAATCAAAGATACACTGGTGTTGTTTTGCAGTTTTCGTGGCCATACACGCTATAACTGCGGTTGTACAATTGTCGGCCCGTGTATGGATTGGTTGACAATCGTACTATGTTTTTTCCTATCGGACCAATTACAGAGAAAAATTCTGTCCCCCCATCGCTTCTATGGCCACGTTAGTACAGGGAAATACAAAGTAGCTGATTGGCTCCTTATTTCCTAAAGATAAAGTTACAGTGAGTGCTGGAACCAGATGATGTTGACACTAATTCCACCTCTCCCTTGTTTTCTTGGTTCCTCCTGTGTTATAGCGACTGTTGTCCGGGAAAAGGGAGGGATAATCTACAGACCCTTGACCTAAACCCCTTCCCGCTCGCCAGTTAATAACAGGGACCCCTTTACCATTGCACTTTCTTTTTCTTTAAAATTCCCTTAAAGCCAGGAAATGAGATAATCCTTTCCAGTAACTGGACCCAGTGTTTATCAGTAATAAGATCCACTCCACAGAAATAAACTCTGGGTTAACACCTTCCCCCCCTCAGTGCAGTGGGGTCAGTCAGTAGGGGAGGTTCATTCAGGGAAAACTCTATAAATTCCTCTGCCCTTTCAGCTTTCTTCCTCCTCTGACAGAGGAACCCAGGCACAAACATGTGGATCTCCAATTCTCTTACCCTGAGCCTGCTACTGACTCTCTTGCCTGGTGGAGAACCTTCAGCCCCTAACCCGTAAGGAACCTTTGTTGGATGGGATTGGGGTATATTGAGGAATTCAGTTCTGTTACAAACTGTAAAAAAGTTTAACGTCAAACTTTAATACAGTTCACTTTTAGATTATCCCAAGAATTCCATTAATTATAAGGCAAGGGGGGACGGTCTATGAATATGGATATTATTTTAATTTTAAAGTATATTAGATATTACTATTGTTATTATATTATCATGACTATTATTATGTACTTATATAAATATATGTATAATTTTATTTATAAAGCGCCACTGCACAAACATATGCAGGTAATAATAACGTTTTGATTAGAATAACCTAGGATTATATAGGTTTTCCTCTCTCTCTTTGGATTAATGTGGATTAAAAGGCATTAACAGGGTTATTCAATAAAAGTTCTTATTGTTTAAAATGGTGCTAATTTTGCCGCAACCAATCAGATGTTAGCTTTCAAATGTTAAATAAGATCTGATTGGTTGGGGCAAAATTAGCACCATTTTAAACGATAAGAACTTTTATTGAATCTCCCTGTTAATGCCTTGACACCACATGTTGACTATAACCTGTATGTGTTTATATAATACATGCAGATATTGGGATATTTATAGGGTCCCATGTTTTTCCTTTTTTGCAGATATGCGTGATGCCAAATAGTGGTTATGTATATGAAGTGTACTAAGTATTGTTACTATCTAAGTCTATGATGTATACTATGGTCCGGGTAGTAGAGTTATGTAA